>JAHLJT010004567.1:29005947-29215450 GCA_031308135.1 Acheta domesticus | reverse complement strand
TTGAAGAGAAAGAGCGTTTGTGAGAAAAATCTTGTTTTATTTCTTATTAATACGCCTGTTTGTCCTATTTCCCGAAAAATACTAAGTGTTTGAAATCATGAAAGTGGCTGGATTAAAGAACTAATTATGGAGAAAAATTCTTTGAAGGAAAAGCGCGCTACTTCAATATTTTAGTTGCAGGAATACCCGAAATATTCCAACTTTTACAATTTTCCAAAATACAGAGTAAACAGTGAAAATTAGACTATGTCACTTTTATAAGTCGTGTCACTCAGTTCTACAAGAAATTAAAGAAGGTCATTTGTGAGTCATTTTTGAAAAAATTTTGAAAAATATTTCAGGAGCTTCAAGCCAAATTCTCTCAAAATTTTTAATGAATGTTTTTCAAAATCGAGCACTTCGTGTCGGGCCAGATCGAGTTTGGGAATATTCATTCTCGAATAGTTTAGAGGCGCTGTGTTTTGTTTCACCGACGGACCGACTTTTTCGGTGTCGTGTGGCCCAAAAACGTGCATTTCCATTGAAATGCCCAAATCGATTTTTCAGAGCATTTCCTAACTTCTTCTATACTGAAACAGTTCCGGTGGGTGGCTTGTTTGATTTTTAATATTTAATTAATAGATAAATATTTTTATCCTTCCTTGTCCTTACTTTGGGCAGTCCACTGAACCAGCTCCGTTTGTTTCTTACTGAAATAATACGGCTCCTTCCGTTTCAAACTATTGAATATTTAATTACTTGTAACTGCACGGGCATGTGACCTAGCCGCCCTGAACTATTACCGAAAATTTTAATAAGATCGTGGGGTGCGAAAGTCGCCTGTACAGGATACGGTATTTATCTTAGTTTGCGGGTATTACTACGTAGCAATAAAAACGCGAAATTCTAACGCTCTAAGCCAGCCATCAATTGCGTTATTGATTTATTCATTCGGTTCGATGGAATCGTCCGCTTCTTATAAATAACATCGTTTACCAAACTACAATTAAATAGCCGTGACCTAACAATAAACACTTGATACAAAACATAAAATATTGACTTTCCCTCAACCCACTTTACATTGAAATAACCATGTCATACTGCGGCGCGTTTCCTTTAAACGTGGCCATTTCATAATTACAATTATTTTGAATAGTTTTTAATTCCTTTTATGGTTCGTCCAAAACACACAACTTTGCCTTTTTTAACAAAACTGCTTCCGCCATTCAATCGAAAGAAAATCATACACATCCTTTTCGAAGTTCGGCAGCGTTGACCAGTAACATCACCAATTACATCCGCGTCTTTTTCCCCATAGCTCCCGTAATCTGTAACTCCACCTTTCCATTCACAACTAATAGTTCGCATCTCATGTCGAGGTTCTTCTTGATTCACTCGAGTCCCGACCGCGTTCTCTACCAAACTATCACCATCTGAACGTAATAATTCCCTGAATTCGCCAGGGAAAACTTGGGAAACCACCCTGTCTTACTCGTCTTTGTCCTCAGCATTGTTCTGCGACTAAAATTGGCGTTTTCTATCTTATTTCTGTTTATAGTATGAACGACTCTAGATAATTATCAGTGAAATTTATTTGAGTGCTGCCGCTTCCTTAACACTTCCGAACAGTTTTTCTTTAATTATTTTGCCGTAATTTGCCCTCTTACTTACACGGTGTATAACCAACATTCAGCTTGTCTACTGACGTCAACTTAATGTTATTACAATTTTATAAAATTTGCACTACCTAACATTTATTGTTCAATGGCACATCACAATAATAAATGTTGTATATTTGTTGTTGCTTGCTCGAACTTTCACGAATTAATGCGATTTTTTTTTGCGTATGAAATGTTCCTAACGCTCTGTGCCGTCCGCTTTGTCACTAATGCAATTCCATTATTTTTCTTTAAAAATATTCCATAATACGATTTTTAGTTTCCCGTATACGTATGTATAGTAAATATACGTAGTAATAGGGATAGTTATGTAATGCTGGCGCGAAAAAATGGCGGAAATTTTGCCAGAAAAATTCGTTGCCCCGGGCCGTGATTTTAACGAAAAGTGGATAAATCCAGTTGCTATATTATTAAGAAAAAATACCCTACACGTGGTGTAGCCAGAACCCCTCTTTTGTAGGTCCTTGATAGCGAAAAACCAATTGAAAGGAAAACGTCCCGTCTGTCCTTCTGTGAACAACTGCTAGCGCCTGAACATGCATAACGATTTCTTCCAAAAGTATATTCCCTCGGTCGATCTGGTTCGAGTCGAGCTTTGAGATTTTTTGAAAAAGATTCTATAAAATTTGGGTGTACTTTACATGAAGCACAGCACAAGTACAGCACCAAAACCCCCTGTAGAGACATTTTCAAAATTTTCTCAAAAACGACTCCAATTTTTTTCTTTAAATTTCTTGTAAGAACAGAGTCAAATACACTTATTAAGGTGGCGTAGGTCCGATTTTCACGGTTAACTCTGAAATTTTCGAAAATGCAAAAGTTTGAATTTATTATTCGGCGGCTTCCTCCACTACAAATTGCAGATAGAGATTTTTCTTTAAAATAAATTTTTTTTCTTTAAACTTTTGGTAGGTATAGTGCCTCATGTATTTTATGTGATGGCAAAAAACGCCATATTGCTCTATTCTTTTGTTTTTTCAAAAATGTAATTTTTTGACTCGTCCTCTCTACGTCGTTAATATTTACATTCGTGACGATTTGTTTACATTATTTATTAACGAGCTCAAGTTATTTAAATAATGTCAAGTAATGTTTTCTCCACAGTTTTCTGTGAAAACTAGGTCAAATTCCGCATTTTCAGAAACACTCCAACTCCATTTTCTCGTAAATGGCTCCAATTTTTTTTCTTCAAAGTTTTGGAACGGATAGTGCTAATTGCAATCTTTATATGACGTAACGTTATGGGGTATGTTTTTTTATTTTTTCAAAAATTACAAATTTTTTTTTTAAAGATCTCTCACATCTTTACTATGCACATTACCAGCAATTTGTAAACAATATTGTATTGTGAGTTATGTGCTTCACATGACTTCAAATGAAGATTTTTGAAAACTCAAAAATTTTCTGTGAAAATGAGCTTCAAATTTCGCCTTTTTAGTACGCTTAAACGCCATTTTCATAAAAGGCTACAATTTTTAAAGGAAATTGCCACATAGGACGAGGTTTTTACGTTCTTAATATTTTAAAAATTATATTTCCTTCTAACCATTAGGAAACTGAAAAATTAAGAAAATGTCAAAAACATGTAGTTTGGGCGGGCGATAAATGGCAGCTGGCACGAGTATGTGGCAATTCCGAATAGCTAGCCGAGACCGAAGGAAATAGAAAACGAATGCGGGAAAGTCTGTGCCATTCTGTAGCACCACTAGTTTTTAATGTCCGTGTGAACAGTCACAATACTACGTGTATTTACTTCGTACATACGACGTATATGAGAAAGTGAGTACTAACTAGTGCCAGTAGAGACTTACTGGCACTAGTTTATTTCGTTTTCTTTAGTTATGGGCTGTCTTTTTACTATCCTGTATACATATGTATATACGGAGGTATAGGGAACGTTTACGTAATGCCCGGCCCCGAAAGAAACGACGGATTTTCGGAAGAAAAAAATTCATTGCTGGACCGATAACGCAAAAGTGGATACATCCATTTGCTAAATTAAGAAAAATATCCTCTACCACGTGGGCGTAACCAGAATCTCTGTTTTGTGGGTTCTTGATACCGAAAAACCCAATTGATAGTAAAACGTCCGCCCGTCCGGGTGCATGTGAACAACTGTAGCACCGAACCATGCGTAGGATTTTATCCAAATTGAAGATGGCCCAGTCGATCTGGCTTTAGTCGAACCTCTGAGATTTTGAAAACATTCTTTAATATTTGGGGATACTTTACACGAAGCCCCCGGACTTTTTCAAAATTTTTCTCGAGAATAGCTCTGATTTTTTTTCTTTAAATTTCTTGTAAGGTAGAGTAAAATACACGTAAAAGGTGCCATAGGTCGTAATTTCACGTTTACTCTGAATTTTCGATAACAAAATTTGATTCTTTCTGCGTCATCCTCCATGTACAAAATTTGAAGATAGAGGTTTTTTTCTTCAAATAAAATTTGTTCTCCATAGTGAGTTCTTCATTAAGGTCCATGTTCATTTTTTAAATAATTTTAGCAGTTATCGCGCAATATTGCGTTCAATATGTGCAATTTTAAAAATTACAAAAACAAAATTTCTCAAAAACGGCTCCAAATTTTTTCGTTAAACTATTTGTAGTGCTAAAAGTACTCTATGAGAGGCATAATGTCATATTGCTCTATCTTCTGTTTTTCAAAATTACATTTTTGTTGTCTCTCACGACAGTTTAATATTTACGTTTAGCGGCATTTGTTCATATTATATTTATGAGAACATGTACTTTAAATAATGTCACATAAATTTCTCGAAAACTCAAACAGTTTCCCGTGAAAACTATCCCCAAAATTCCACATTTTTCAGAAACGCTCAAGCGCCATTTTGTCAAAAATGGCTCTTTACTTTCTCGCCTTACGATACTTCGTAAGAAGAGAAAGTTATGTAATCGTGCGGCGGAAAACGGGGATTTTCGCCAGAAAATTCTCTTATAGCAGGGGTCTGGTGACAAAAAAAGTGGATAAAACCTGTTGCTAAATTTAGAAAAAACAATCCTCTATCTCGTGTGTAGTCAAAATCCATGATTTTGTTGCTTCTTCATACTTCAAATCGTTGACGGCATTCCGTCCGTCTGTCCGTCTGTGGTCAACGCTAGCCTAAACCGTTCGGTCGGTTTTCTTCAAAATTGATATTCCCGATGGTTTTTACTCTCTCAAAGCCTCTTGAATTTGAAACCGATATCTTAGTATTTGAGGATACTTTACATGAAGCCCATTTTGAGATTTTGTAAATAAAAAAAAATGGCTCCAAATTTGTTGATTATATTTTGTTGTTGAATAGTGCAAAGAACGTTGAAGGAATGACGTAGGCATCATTTTGGTTGATAGGCCCTATTTTTCGAAAATTGCAAACAACTGTTTAAAAACTGTTAAATTGAAGATAGAGATTTTCGCCTCAGACAAAGTCGGTTGTACAAAATTAGCACTTCAAATAAGGCCATGTACCATTTTTTTTGGAAAAAACGAATAGTTTTTGCGTAATTGCGATTCAAATTGACAAAAAAAATTTCTCAAAAACCGCTCCAAATTTTTTCTTTAATTTTCTGCACGTGTGTAAGAAGGGAAGGTAATATATAAATAAACTAGTGGTGCTATAGAATGGCACATACTTTCTCGCAGTAGTTATTTTCCAAAATCCGATCATCCGATAAATTATGTGGAGTGAACGCGTTCACACGCGCTGCCTTTCTTGGTCTGTTTTTTGAAAGACATGTTTTTCGCATGTTGACAATTACCGGCTTCCTAATGATAGAAGTGATACAAGATCGTTTTGACTGAAATATTAGCACTTGTTCCGCAAGTCGGTCCCGTAAGCGCGTTGGTTAATGCACCTTCGGTTTTGAGATCTTCAGTAAGGAAGGTAACGAGATCGATCCTCCGTGGGGAATTTTAATTTGATGATGTGATGTTGCAGGGAAAAAACACTGAAGAGTGTAGATACTTTATTGAAAATTATTTGAAGTACTTCTACTCACGAATAGATTCAATATAGATAAATAGACAGGACTTGTCTATGGTTTTCCTTAACTGCGTCTTTTAAACAATTTTTCAACTCTGTTATTCGATTTCTGAAGCGTATGACATGTGAAATCATCAGTTGTCTAGTATATATCTGTATGAACCAGTTTTAAGTAAATTATGAGCATTTTAATGCTAAATTCTAATACAATATAACCAGAAGGCATGCGATACCGGCTTCCTAATGATAAAATTGATAGAATTACGTTTTGACTAAAATATAAGTAATTGCGAATAAATGTCTTGGAATATCTGTATATATTTGTTCAAATTTTTAAGTTTTAACAATTTTTTGTCTCTCTTCTCATATTTGTAAAGCGTATTACCATCGTATCAATATTTTCATTTTCATGTATTTACCATTTTATAGGTCGGTTCTATTCGTTTATGGCTCTGTTCGACTGAGGCGGTGTTTGGTGTTGCGTATTGGTATAAGTGCCGGTTTGTTGAATTTGATTTTTGTTTGGTCGGATCTCGGTACCGAAGTGGTTCGCTTGTATAGTACACTTTTGCTTGTTTATGGAGTAGTGGAATAGCAGGGACCGTATAGAAGTAGAGCGAGAAAGTATGTGCGTTGGAAGCACCACTAGTTTTTTTTTTTCTTCCTCCCCTCCTTTTCAAAACAGATAGTACTAATTGGACTCTTTAATATGATGTAAAGGTCATTTTGGGGCATGTTATTTTGTTTTTTCAAAAAATTACAAATTATAATATTTTTGAAATATTTCTCACATTGTTAATATGCACATTTCCATCAATTTGTAAACACTATTGTATTTGTGAGTGAACATGCTTGAAATGACTTCTAATGAAATTTTTTCAAAACCGAAAATATTACTGTGGTAATGAGCATCATATTTCGCATTTACAGTAGCACTTATACACATTTCTTAAAAATGGCTTCAAAAAATGTTTCAGAGGAAATTGCCATTTAGGACGAGGTTTTTACTGTTCTTAGTATTCTTAAAATAATATTTCTGTTCTACCATTAGGAAGTTGAACAATTAAGAAAATGTAAAAAGAATGTACTTTAGATGGCGATAGATGGCAGCTGGCAAGAGTATGTGGGCAAGTGCGAATAGCTAGCTGAGACCTAAGGAAATAGAAAACTAGTACCGAGATGTCTGTTATTCTGTAGCACCAGTAGTCAGTGTTTCTCAACCTGTTCTCAGCTACCATCTATGGGCACTAGTCCATGTGTTTACATTTTTTCAATTTTTCAGTCCTCTAAATATGGGATATGACTTATAATTTGTTGAAGAGTAAATCAGTGTGAGAATTTTCGATGTTTACTCTTCTTTAATATACTTTAAGTAATATTTCAGTTCTATCATTTGGAATCCAAAAAATTGAGAGAATTTCAAATCAATTTACTTTGGGCGGTAATAGATGACAGCTGCCAGAGGATGGAGCAATACCGAAAGCCAGCCCAGACCCAAGAAATTAGAAAACTACCCACTATGAGAAAGTCTATGCCATTCTTTACCACCATTAGTTTATTTATTATTTTGTTTTTTATTCACAATTTGGCTGTTTCTATTCCACGAGATAAATAAAGAATTGTTTGTGTAGGTTGCAAAAAAAGAAACTACACAATTTTCTTGGGAACCATCAATGCTTTTTTTAGGTAAGCAAAAACTTTTCACTCCTCAAATCTAGAAATTAAATAAAAAGCTTAATTCACATGAATATTGCTGTTTTATACAGTGTAAACTCTTTGTAACAAAACTCAAGGGATCAGAATATTCTTTCATTATACGGAGAGAGTAAGGATATCAATGTAATGTATTTTTTAAATTCTGGCTCTCAAGAAAATGTATGATTTTTAAGATAAAACAACCAAATTCACCTTTAGGAGTTTACCATTGTAAGAATTTACACTGTATTATCAATGGCCATTTTAAATTCATCTTCACTTATTACTGCAATGTTGCAACCAATTTATTCAACACTACTGATTTATCAAGTTACAGTGAACTTCAAATTTGAATAATTTCAATCATGAATTAATTTTATTAATTTTTTCAAATTTATGTTTTTCAATTACTTTCGTTCTATTTTTGGGGTCTTATAACTCACACAGAAAGTTTCTTCTGAAAGTTTTCTTAGAAATGGAATCAAAATTGCTTGCGCTTTCTTCCCAGAAATGTTGAAATTTCAGTTGTTCTACCAGGAGAACTGAACAATTGAGAAAATGTCCTTTTAGTTGCCATGGGAGGCAGCTGGGAAGGTGGACCAGTAACAAAAAGCTAGCTTAGACTAAAGAGTTTAGAAAATTAACTTGTATAAGAAAAGTCTCTACTATTTTACACACACTAGTTTTTATAAGTGCCCAATTTAAACTGTAACCAAAAAAATAGTTCAAAGAGCACAATATGTTATTTGATTTTGACAAGTGTGTTATTGACAAGTAATAAATAAAGAAGACAACACAATGATTAATTTAAAGACATGAAAAGTATGTTACCATTCTCTTCAAACAACAGACATAACAGATTTTTATAGAAAGATTGAAAAAAAAATTGCACTTCTGGTAAATTAGCTTCCAAAATTAATTCAAATGGGAAATTTCAAAACAAGACCAAGTGGAGTTGTAACTCCACTTCAAACACAAGAATGTGTTTTGAAAAAACATCCAAAGTATGGTTTAAGAGTGTGACACATTTCTCGTAAATCTTTTAAAATTCCACATCTGCTTTGTAAGATTACATTTTCTGAACTGTATGCAAACGAATAAAAAAATTATACTTTAGGTCATCTCTTTTTATGTACATCTTTCTGAAAGAAAAAATGTCAATATTGTGTCATTCTGGTGTGGGGGTATTTTAGTATTTCTTATTGCTGATGGTAAAGTTTGTGAAATCATTACAAACCACAATGTTCCATTTTCTAATCATATTTTGTTGTTTTAGTGTAACAGTAGATGCCCCATCCTATTATCAAACGTCAACAAAACGCTGTTTAATCTGCCATGAATATAAGAGAGCAAGTATTGAATAGCATCAAGTACAAAAGTTAGGAGGTGTGCAATTCTAATAATATAATATTTATAATTTTAATTATGGACAAATTATCTGTGAAAATGAATATAGAAAATAGTATTGTACCGTTTTATCTTTATTAAATGAAGTGCAATAAAGAAATCACATAAAATTGTCGTTAATGTTTTTTATCACACATTTGAAGAGCATATCACTTACGCCAGAATGTATGGCACATGATTTACAAAACAATTTATCAAAAAGCTAATTCACTGATGTATTACAAACAATACAAAATGTAATTTTTATTCCAAAATCACAATTGAGTATACATATCACAGATTATTATATAACTTTTTTTGCTAAGGGCGTAAAGTATAAAACAAACAGTTATTGAATTGGAGGTGGAATGCAGGATAACAGTTTATAATAATCTTGCCTTGAGGCAAGGGCAATTTGATGATATTGTAAGTTGTAAATTAATACTGAACAATGGAATGTATAGGTGCATCAACAGCTCTTCGTCCATTAAGGTCTAGTAGTTCCATTACAAACAATGCACTGCTTCACATGTGCTCCAAGTTGACTCACCAATTTACAAGCTGCTTGCAGAGTTCCTGAAAAATAGTTCAGTTTATAGTTCCTGAAAAATAGTTCAGTTTGTACTCTTCAGAAAATATATCTAGTAATATTAACACATACCCCCTGTTGCTAGCAGATCATCTACTATGAGTATATTTTGTCCTTGCTGAATAGCATCGGACTGAATTTCAAAACAGTATCCAGTATGCACATAATCCTTAACATATATTTAACAAGTGGTATTACCCCAAATGTTGAAGCTATAAATGCATTACTTACTGTACCATACTCGAGCTCATAAGTTTGTTTGTTGACTTGTCAGGAAGTTTACCTTTCTTTTCTTATTGGAACAAACGGTATACTGGTTTGTAATGATATAAGAGGTCCAAAGAGAAATCCTCTTGATTCCAATCCTATTATTACATCAGGCTTTGGAACCTGTTTTCTACTTGTTCTAGAATTAATTTATTCAATGCTTCAAATGCCTCTGGATTCTTCATGAGAGAGAATATGTCTCTAAAAACACAAACATATTCAATCATAATTGTATTATAAATGTATTTTTATAAAACTACTAAAGTGCATGGTAAATAGAATTACCTGAATAATATACCCGGCTTAGGAAAATCAGGATAACTCTTAATACTACTCTTAACAATATTAATATAACCTTCTCTTCCCATTATTGCGGTTGACAGAGTGAAACCTCTTGTATAAAATGAGACAGGAGAACTGTAATGTTTTGTTAATGAAAATGCTTCCAAACTGCCTTGTGCTAAATGTGATACATGGGTGACGACAAATCGAAAAAATGAGGACAAAATCTCTAGAAGTCACATTTGCTATAAACTTAATTCTTGATTCTTGCCTATTCTTCCATCCCAATAGCAATGTTCTATATTCAATATTTGAAATTAATGTTTTTTGTCTGCAATGTCACACGCGTAAGTATAAGCTTTCCCACACAAGTTACTTGTACCAATTGTCATCAGTGCATATGAAGTTGTATACCCAATGACTTAGTTAATTTAGTTGACTGTTACAGCGAGGTACACCTGGCGCCCAGGAATTTGCGTCCTTCGCATGGAGTGCGCTCTCCAGGCGCTCTCCACTGAGATCCACTCCACTCCCGCCGGTATTGGCCGCAGATAATAGGTCACATCCGTCACGTGTCAGGAAGGAGGATCCTGGGAGGACCGAGGCACGAAGGTCGAACACTGGATATCATATCACGATCCATTATATACTGCGATTTTTGTAGGAAGAGCTCTCAAGGCCACTCAAATCCCATCTTCGCGATGGAATATGTCACGGCATTTGGCGTCTTTTCTCGGTCTTGCGGTAGAAGTCGCATGATCGCAAGCACTGCTTCATACGGTCGCGATCGTGCGAAATCTAGCGGAACGACTGTGAATGACACGAAATGCCGTGACATATTCCATCGCGAAGATGGATTTGAGTGGCCTTGAGAGCTCTTCCTACAAAAATCGCAGTATAGTACGTTGACATCACGTGTAGGCCTGACCTTCAACTGTTCATATTTAGTACGCCTTGTGCGCACCAGAGCGCTGCGAAACAAACCCGCGCAATATAACTACTTTCTATACTTCAGTTCTTTCTCGGCGCACGCGGGTGGTCAATAAAATGGAATATCTCACGGTATTTCGCATCGTTCTCCGTTGTGCCGCAGGGGTCGCATGATCAGCACAGCTCGATACAGTCGCGATCATGCGACCCCTAGCGGCATAACCGAGAACGACGCGAAATACCGTGAGATATTCCATTTTATTTACACACCCCATGCACCAAAAAAGAAAAAACGAAGTATACAATCGCGATCGTTAATTTCGGGTAAGTGTGGCGAAAATGTTGAGTTGGGAAGGAATTGAATATATTTTATAGCAGAAGTTCATTCAAAACCGACGCGAAGTCACAAGTCGATTAGCGTTTTCTGCAAAAACACAGTCCATTGATTTATGGAGCACTGAAAGGGACGGTCGTTAACTACGGAGATCTCGCGTCAATAAATCATTTCACACACGTATGTTATAAGAAGTTGAAAGAGCATTCTTGCCAAATTTGAAACAAAATTGACGCGTTTGGTCGTGACTGCGGAACACACATTTATATACTTGGCCATACTCTTTGATCCAGGAAGGTATGACATCATGTCATACATGCTTTTGTGGGTAACATCGTGGGTGACTTGCGGGTCATCTATGTTCTTATGGGTGAGAGCGAAACGAATTGAAATACGAGCCATTCCACGTCAAATCGCACAAGAATTTTCACGACTATTTTTTAAATGTATGCAATTTTAATAAATAAATGATACGAATATATGGCATTCATTCTGGACATCAAAAAAGAGGCACGTGCTTTTTTATTTACCTGTTAATTGATTATTTTTGTAGTTATGCCTATATTAATTTTGGAATTTACACGTACTTTGCAAAATATGATTGATTGATGCTTCGAATGTACTTACCATAAAAATTC
The DNA here is from genome assembly GCA_031308135.1 of Acheta domesticus. Taxonomy (NCBI): domain Eukaryota; kingdom Metazoa; phylum Arthropoda; class Insecta; order Orthoptera; family Gryllidae; genus Acheta; species Acheta domesticus. Next base: position 29,203,691 of record JAHLJT010004567.1, on the reverse strand, counting down.
CTATTTTGTTTCGTTTAATATTTTGATATGTGTATTTATTCCTCTGTAAATTACTTTCTCAAAAAATAAATATTTCATTAAAAAATTGAACTTTTTTAAAAAATTAATATTTCGATATGAACTCGCTCAGATTAAAATTTGAAAAAAAATATAGGCGTATTTCTTGTTCAATTTTCTACAAAACACAAGAAAAAGTGGGCACTCAATACGTACAAATAAACAAATCTATTGTAAGTATGCGGGCGCGTGGTTCCTGCCCTGCACTGACAAATTGTGCTCGATCAGCCTTTGATACAGTGCCGACGAAAAATAAAAAGAATGGCCGTCTGCCTGATTAGGGTTTCAAGAAACAATAGTAACTCACATGTTCACTCTTTCTCCAGAAGGGATGGGTGACAGCAAAACGAATTATACTATTGCTTTTCCTCGAGTTAGCGAAACGAATTTTACTGCATCCCTTTGTGTCCTAGGGATGGAGTGCCCTCCTGACCTTGATCGTGAATACAATCAACCACTAGTCAATTTTCTCAACATCAGTCACAATACGCACCTTATGAAGACAAGGTGCTAGTGTTTGTTCTGTGAATCGTGTGTACACTGCAACATGAGTAGCGATCACCGTATGAGATACGACAGATGTTTCAATCCATTTAAACTTTCTGATCACGGTTTTTAGAAAAGAAAATCCAAGACGCGTAAACCACAATTTTCTGGTGAATTTACAGGAGTCATTAGATTGGCAAATTTATGATTCATTTTGGAAGGGAATCGGCTTCCAAAACATCCTTTGGTTAGTGAAGAGAGCGTCGAGATCAGTGGCTCTCGTGACATTAACAAAAGTAGCGGAACGTCCAGTGAATATAGTGAAAAGAGTGGAAATCAAGGAAATAACAATTTAAGCTCTTCAGATAGTTCGTCAAGTGTCTGCGAAATTAATAAAGAGAAGATAAACAAGAGTTTAATTTCAATAGGAGAAACCCCCGCCAAGAAAAGAATATTGGAACAAAAACGGTATCCCCATGAGAAATTTCAGAAAGTACAAAGTGCCAACACAGATAAATTTTTTCACATTGAAGATCCTTCGACGTCCATCGAAAAATCAGACGAAGATACTATTTCAAAACTTATCGATTCCTTTCACTCAAAAGATCGCATGACGTTCAATATTAAAATTTTGACAATTTTGAAAGTTTGACATGCAATAAAATTAAACGACATTTTTTTGCAACCGAACGCATGATAAAAGTGTCGAAAAAGTTGACTGAAGAAAATGGAATTTTGTCCAGACCTGAAGTAAATTCGTTAAGGCATTAAAACTGCATTGTGACGAAAGTTAAGAAATTCTATGGTAAGCGAGTACTTGTATTTAAAGTTAGTTGTAAGGGACCAGAAAATTAAAAAAATGTCAATCAAAACATGAGTCAAGAATCCGTCATTTAATTATTTATAAATACATTAATATTATTTTTATGTATTAATTTACATAAATATTATTATTTATAAATTCGATAGTGAAGTTTTTACCACCTCAAGAGTATTAAATTACTGCTTCATCCAAAGAAAACCGACGGTCAGAAACGCAAGAAATGCGTCTATTGCAGCAATCTATTATACGCTCTTTCGTAAAATATTAATATCTTTTAAAGTTACCGAGATCCCACTTTTGTTTTTTCTGGAGATATCATAAATACTCTAGTGCGTTTATAAATTTTTTTTTTAAATTTAGCTCATCGAGTTTACAAAATATTTAATTTTCAAAATTTAATTTTTTTTAAAAAATGAATATTCAGGAAATTAAATATTTTGCAAAATCTTAAAAATTAAACATGTTTTTAAATTTCGAATGGAATTTGAACGGAATTTTTATATTAGTGTATTCAAGTATATGATATTTTAAGTTAGTGATGCGCGTCATTTTTAGCAAATTTCATTACACAATATTTTCGAAAATAATAAAGTTAGAAAAAAATAAAAATACACGTGTTAACTTATTTGATTCATATAACAAATAGAAAAAAGGAGAAAATAATTAAAAATATGAAGGTCAAATTTTGATCTTTTTTGTGCGATTTGACGTGGAATGGTTCATATCCCTCCTTAATAAGTCTATTCTTACAAGAAATTTTAAGAAAAATCTGGAGCCATTTTGAGAAAATTTTGAAAATGTTCCAGTAGTTTCATGTAAAGTGCCCCTAAATTTTAAAGAGTGTTTTTCAAAATCTCAGAGCTTAGACTCGAGTAAGATGGACATGGGTTTCTTCAGTGTGGAAGAAATCCTATTCATGGGTTAGGAACTAATGGTATTCGCAGACGGACAGAGAGATGGACGTTTTGCCGTCAGTTGGTTTTTCGGTATCAAGGACCCACAAAACACGGATTCTGGCTACACCACGTGTTAGAGGATTTTTTCTTATTTTCCAAATCAGTCCCAATCAGAAGCCAGAATTGCGCCACCACCCTCGAGTTTTTTAATTGCGAACCCCCCCTCCCCCACCGTAAAATTGTCTTTTTTTTCGGGGGTTGTTGTCAGACCCAAAGACGTAACACAAGTTTTTCTATGTACAATGTTTACGCGCTGAAGCCTAAAGGGAACGCAGAATTGCGCCATCACCCTTCAGTTTTTCGCGGTTAAAATCAAGTGGAAGGTGGTGGCGCAATTCCGGCTTCGGATTCAGTTCGTCGACACGTACAGAGAAACATTTGTCAAGTCTTTGGGTATGACCAGAGGCGGGATTCGGGGGGGGGGGCAAGGGGGGGCAACTGCCCCCCCAATGTTGGGACATATTTTAAAAATATATTTAGACATTGCATTCAAGTTTATGTAAAAAAAGTTTTACTTTTTTCTGTATTTTCAGAAGAATTTTAAGAATAATTAAGGGAATAATAATTTTATTAAGCTAAGATAATACCATACTGCTTAAATAAATTGGCAAACTTTAGTTCAATATTATAAAACGCGCGGGATAATGTTCAGCGTTACTGTGAATATCCCGTTTTAAAAAAAACATCCTTCAATTATATTTTACTTTTAAATGATATTTACTTAGACATTAAATAGTTTCATGCGTAAAATCATGGTAGGTTTGACATCTTGTACTTCCTACTCAGTTTCGAACTTACGGGAAAGAGAGAACGAAGTCTCTGTTCTTTCGGAGCCCTCAACGCATCCACAGTACGCGTCCTTTCGGCACTGTAGATCAGTGGGGTCAGTGGCGGGCTTTCTCACGCCACGACACTCACTCACACACACACACACCACATAAATCAGCCCAGCTTATCGGAATGACCAACCTCACAGGCGCTGAAAGAGATGTCAGGATACAGTGGGCGGCTTGCGGTACAATTCATTATAATCGGTACTATTCACACGTAATTCGTTTAATTCACACTTGTGATGAGAAATGTCTTGTAAATGGCGTGGAAAGTTGATTCTTTGGATTTTTCTTATAGACCAAAATAAATACTCTATTATTAATAATTAAGAAAATTAAAAATTTCTAACGACAGCCGTGAGTGACAGGGACAAAAGAGAGCAAAATAAATCAGTCGTTAATTATAAGCCTGTTGTCCACCCATTTGGTTCTCTCATTTTTAAATTGTTTTTGGGGGCTGTGAAATAAATGTTTGTCCAACGTGAATGCGGACCACTGTCCTAGTCCTCAGTCAGAGGGCTTTCGGTACAGGTGACGATGACATCTCTGCGACGTCATAAGAATAAAGCTCAGTTGAGTTCTTGCAGTACTGGCGAACGCACGAGCTTTTATTATAGTGAAACGAGCCAGATCAAGAAAGTAAGAAGATTTCAGCTCTTGTATCTGACAGGTGAGAAATTAATGTTTGTTCATCGCGTTTAGTTCAAATTAGAATTTTATCAATAGCTGATGAATAATACAAGTGTTATTGTTTACTGAAGGAAATGTGACTTTACCATACGACAATCTCATAGAAACTTTGTTCTCCTAGAAGTTATAGCAAAATAGAAAACTACGGTGGCCATTGACTCACGTTATTCTAGAATCCCCTGGGTAAACGAGAGAATAACATCTCTTCGTTAATGACGACAGAGGAGTGTCAAATAATACGTTAATCTGCTTTGCAGCCTACCCAGGAAAAATGATCACGCTAGGCCACTGATAATAACTTCCCTTCTCTGTTATTATAAATGGGAATCTGTTGTTTTAATCTAATGTCGGTTGTATTATTATAACAAAAAGGTTTTTATAACAAAAAAGTTTTTGGTTTCTTTTTGGACAACAGAGCAACTTTTACTACGATAATTTAAAAGAAGGTTTGTTATTGCTATGAATCGTTAAAGTTCGTGCATGGTAAAGTTCAGCAAACTGACAGTTTTGTCCACTTTCCAGAATGTCGAATGTTTTTACCTCGTCGATTTAACATTGCATAGCTAATATTTATGCACTTCAATGCACACAATTTGTATGTCATTAAAACTGTAAATTTTAATTACAATTCAAATACTTCAATCATTTAATTCTAATACTTAACACTGATCATTATTTGTAAAGAAAATTATTTGATCGTCACTTTCCTCAAATAATTTAATTTCAATATTCAATTTTATACTTAACATGTGAAAATTGCTACATTCATGTAATTATTTTATTCAGAAACAAGAACAAAATAGTGAAAGCAAAATTTTTACATATGTTTTGTCAAAATATATTAATGTGTAAAGTTTACGTGTACCGTCACACAAAATTTGACATTAATAATTATGTATCTTTATTCAATTCTAATATCTAGACCGCGGGATTTCATGGAATTGCATGTCTGTTTTTTGTTATTTGTTAACTGTGACGTTATGGTAACTGTGAAGATGAAATGATATGGTGATGATAGGGGGTGAAAGGACGAATAGAAATGCAACCATGCCCAAGGCGGGAGTCGAACCCGCGATCCTTCGGTGCGAGATCGCTAAGAACTACCGGCGTATATTACAGTTTTTGTCTAGAAGTGGGTCGAAGTCAGTTATTTTTGTGTATTTCTCTTTCGAAAGAAACGTGAATTGGGTAAAGACAATACCAACATAATATTTCCGATAATATTCTGATAACATTGTTTTCGCTTGAATCGATTTACTTCCTGTAAGATTATTCGTGCACATGAACTTAGTGAATGGGCTGAATAGTACGGCGTCTTGTAAGATGGCCATTTGTTCTCTCGCTTAATATATTTTCGTTTATTAAAATGGAATATATTTACTTTTATTAAACGCTAATAATTAAAAATTTATTAATTATTACTTTTATTATTTTTTCTGTGAAAGTAGCTCAAAATTTCGCATTTTCAGAAACGCTCAAACGCCATTTTCTCATATATGGCTGCAAATTATTTCTTGAAACTTTTGTAACGGATAGTGATAATTACACTCTTAAGTATGGCGTAAAGTTTATTTTGAGTTTTTTTGTTTTTTCAAAAATTACATAATTGTAATTTTTTTGAAAGATCTCACATCTTTAATATGCACATTACCAGCAATTTGTAAAGATTTTTATATTTGTGAGTGTAAGTGCTTCAAATAACTTCAAATAAAGTATTTTGAAAACTCAAAAATTGTCTGCGAAAATGAGCTTCAAATTTCGCAATTTTAGTAGCGCTGAAACGCCATTTTCTCTTAAACGGCACATAATTTTTAAAAGAAAATTGCTATTTATGACTAGGTTTTTCTGTTCTTTAATATTTTAAAATTAATATTTTCATTCTACCAATAGGAAACCGAAAAAATTAAGAAAATCCAAAAAAAAATGTACTTTTGGCGGTGATAGATGGTAACTGGCAAGAAAGAGTATGTGGCAAATCCGAATAGCTAGCGACGACCCAAGGAAATAGAAAACTAATACGGGAAAGTCTGTGCCATTCTGTAGCACCACTTGTTCCTTTTCACGGCCCGGCAATTAATTTTTTCCGCCGAAAATTGGCCATTTTTTCGCGCAGCATTCATAACTTTCCCTATACTACGTATATCACTCCGTGTATACGTACGTATACGGGAAAGTAAAAATGTATCGTTGAATTAACAGTTCGGACCGTTCATGTAACAATGCGGAATCTCACCGCTGTGTGCAACTAATATAATTAATAACATTCAGTAATAATTAACAAAATTAAAAGAAATGTGTATAATTGCAGCACAATTAATTAACTTAAAGCATGTAAACAAATATTTTGATATTTATAATAGCGCCCAAATTTGCCCCCCCAATAAAAGATCCGAAATCCCGCCCCTGGGTATGACAATAATCCCCCCAAAAAATACACGGTGGTTTTTCGCGATAAAAACAACAATTGGGGGATGGTGGTGCAATTCTGTCTTCAGATTTGGATTCAGCGCGTCGACATACGTAAACGTGTCAAGTCTGTGTGTCTGGTAGTGTTGTTTATTTGGTGTGCCTGTGTAATTAATACAAAAATTTTGTTATTTAAGGTCGCATTAACTACTAGGTCATTGGCGACCACTGTTGGATTTAACGTTCTGGTATGAGGATGAAACGATATGGCACATACAACCATGCCCGAGGCGGGACTCGAATCTGCGACCCCTCGGTCCGAGATCACTATGGCACTACTGCTTTAGCGATCTCTGCCTCGGGGCCGACAATACAAACATTGCAAAAGGTTTCTGATTAATTTGTCTTATCTCAAAATCTGTAGAATTCAAAAACGTTTTCTTCTTTGGGCGAGTGTAACTTACTAAGCTGAACTAACAAAATTGAATATGAAAACTTGTACACTTTATTTTTACTTAAATGACTTAATAATAAGATTAATTGAAAATGTTTACCTTTTTACATTTTTTATATACAAATTTTATACACGACCGAAGATTTGTTGCCCGTAGTTGCCCCCACCCTTCCGCCCCCAGCCCACCCTGGGTACGACCATGGATATTCTTAACATTACTATTTAATTTCTTAACGCACGGTTGATATTTCTCATAACACAGTTGCAGGGAGATGTTAACTTTCTTCGTAAGCTGACAGGTCCACGGGGCTGCCCGTTGGCGATTGTCCATCGATTGTCCATTTCCAGCATGGACTGAAGATCTTGAAAGCCGCGTTGCCCAATGTGATGGCAACAGTGATTGCAACTCGGAGAAAGTCGACTGCTCACCTGTTTGCTATTGGCGGTGCCGCTACTGCTGTTACCGCTCCTTCCCGTGCAGTCGCTTTCTCCACGCGCTGTCCGTGGCGCAAGGAAGAGTTTGGAGTTGAGGAAGGAGACGGTGGTGTATGGTGGTGTAGCGAGCCCACAGAGGACGGCGCGTGGGAGTGAGACGTACCCTCTCAAAGCGAGAAGCTGTTTTGGTAGTTCCGTTAGTGAATTTTGTTTTGTGGACTGCAGGAAGTTTGAAAAATGGCATCTCCGCGAAGTCTTTTTATAATAGTAAGTTTCGTTCCTTGTTTATGAACGATTCTTTGAATAATTTAATATGAATCTTAGAACTCATTATCTTGCGTGGAGTTTAATTTTGTATAATACGTAGAGATGTGCGTTAAAATCGGTGGAGTCGACGAAGTTCTGCGCATGTACTCATACCCCGTTTTTTTGCAGTATATTTTAGTGATTCTAATGATCATAAGCTGTCAACTTGAAGCCACTCTCACCCCCAAAGCTCCAAATTTTCAGTATTTTGAAAGGTGATACTTTTTTATTTTCTTCTTGATTAATACGTTTTTCTTATTGTAAATTTAATTGAATTTGTGTTTTTTCCCACAGGCCAAAGTACAGATATCCTTATTATGATGAAAATGGGAAAGGGAAACTTTTGTATGGGTATGGAGGCTCAGATCTTTACCAGTATAAAGCGTACTCTCCTCTTGAAGGTGTTTATTAACATCTTGTAAGTGAAGAAAAGAAATATAGATTTGTTATAATATTTTTTTATAAAATATATTTTAAATTTAATGAAATATGAGTAAGTACATCACATAGTATTTCAAAGGATGAAATTATTTTCAAGAGGGTGAAATTATCCTATTCAGTTCAAATATAATTATTTTCAATAAGATTTCCATATCTATAATGAAGCTAGAATTTTCATTTATTCATTAATTAGAAAGAACAGGTGTCATTCTTCTCACAAATGAACAATGTGTGAACAGATACTGCTGCTATGTGCTAAAAGCAAGGCATGAAATTGGTGAATGAAAATTGTAATATTGTAAAATACATGATGTTGGGACTGTAACCAACAATTAATCTGTAGTGTTTTATTGCTCTCTTGTCTAAGTGACAAAAGCATTTGGTTTGAAAGATTAGTTTAATTCCTTTATAATGATATTGTAAAATACCTGCTGTAATGATCATGCGTGACTACTTCTAATTTATAAATATATTACATTTTATCAATGTGTTGTTCATATGTTTTTCCCATTTTTTCCTTTAATACTTCTGTAGTTGGCACCGGTGTGGGAGATACTGTACTCATTCCATCTTTCTCACTGGCGTCCTTAGAAAAACATTAAAAATTAGTGTGGAAACAAGATAATATGATTATATCAAGAAACAATCAAAATATCTTACTGTATTGTTTTTAGATTTGGTGAGATTGTTCATCATACCATTGCTCAGCATTTGCAATAAACGTTCACCATGCACACCAAATTTGCTTTCAAATTCTTGCCTGTACTTCATTCCATCATCAGGAAAGAATTTAATTCGTAAAATCTCAGGAACAGGGCTTATAAATTTCCATGGAATAAATGAGAACTGAGGAGCTCCAATACACTCAGGAATGGCAAAGATTGCTATTGCTCCTAGCAGTAAAAGCTAAATTGATAAATGTCATTTGTTAATTTGTAGAAATGAGGTAGAATTTATAAGTATTCAGTAAAATTAATTAATCCAACACTTACCAATTTGATGGGTTTGACTCTTTCTGATGATGCTATGTACATGTTCATACCAAAACTATTTTTAATGTGGTAGCTATAAGCAGTGTTTCTTCTTGTGTCAGAACACAGTGAATGCCAATTCTTAAGATTTGACTTAGCTCTCCTATCTGAATGGGGCCAGTAGGCCAGAGTAAAAAGTGCAATGAAAGTTGTACTACTTCTCTGATGAATATGATAAAATTTGTTCTCAGAAGGTAATAATGTGGTTAAAAATATAAACTTAAATGTTTTATTAATGTAAAGAAAATAATATTAATTTTAATGAAAGGTAAATGTTTAAAAAAATTATAATAATAGGAGATGGTCTTCGGGAAGGAGAGTTTTAATTAATCAGTTGGTATGCTGAAAGATTGTTTTTAAATGTTATCTCAAAATGTACATATCGTAAATTATGGTATAAAAATTCTTTCTAAATTATTGTGAAGGATTTACTTTGGTTTCGTTAATGAAGATTATGGTAAATTGGCAAAAATCAGTTAATTATATTTACCAACTTTATGTTTGTTTACCAACTTAAATGTGCCAATACCAGTGAAATTTAGTTTGGTTTAAAGCAAATAATTCATTAAAACACACACACACTGAAAACTGAAACATCAGTTGAAGGATAGAGCTGTAATTAAAATATATGCTTTCCTAAACTGGATGGCAGTTAGTGGACTATTACTACACTGTTAATCAGTAATGCATTAGACTTACACAGAACTTTGTTTACTGGAAAATAGGAAGGTACGTGAAATTATTCTTAAGCAAAATGGTCTGGAACCTTATGTTTTATGAAATCTTCAGCAAGGAAAATGGAAAGATTTGGGACAAAAGCAGTAAACATAATTGTTGTTACTGAGATTGATATATTATTTTGTAATTATTGAAAAAATGAAATTATGAGAATAATCCTGATGTTATAGTCCTGTTTTTTAAAACAACTCTAATAGAGAATTTGTATGGGAATTGTGGTATTTATTAATTTTCATTTTCAAAAAAGTTTCTTAACTTTCCTAAATATAAATGTTTGAAATTTTTTAATATAATATTAAATGTAAACGAAATTGTTTACTTATATAATGAATAGTTTAAAGTAGTAACTAAATATCCTCTGGTACCTGTGATAATAAACTTTGGTCAAATGATGAAATTTCATTCCTTCATTTATATACATTTTAATATTATAATATTGCAGGAATTGATTTTCAAAATATTCAGAAAATTAAAAATGTATCATTTATAATAATTTGATATTGAACATCTCTTCCTCATGAGAATTTGCACCAATTTTTACATTGTATTTCCATTTAGATGAATGAGTTTGATTTCTAGTTTTTCAGAATATGAAACTTATCTGGAGTTGTGTAGACAATGTGACTAAATCAGTATTATAATTATACTGTGAGACTCACCCACATAAATTCTTCATCAATGTTTTTTGTATATTGTGTTGATAATAAAATGTATGCAACATTCTGCTGACAGTCATTCCAGTAATGAACTGCAGTTTATTACAGGTATACTTCAGTTTTTCTTTCTTGGCGCATGGGGATGTGTCAATAAATTGGAACATCTCACGGTATTTCGCGTCGTTCTCAGTTGTGCCGCTAGGAATCGCATGACCGCGACTATCGAGCAGTGCTAGCGATCATGCGACTCCTAGCGGCACAACGGAGAACGACGCGAAATATCGTGAGATATTCCATTTTGATGACACCCCCCGTGCGCCATGAAAGAAAAACCAAAGTATAGTCATATATAGGAAAACATATTCATACATCTCAATATTTAAATATTATAAACATAAAATACTAGGTATACACAAAGTTACCCCACAAAGGTATGTTGTAAAATATAAATTCGTATTAGATTTTATTACATTGGAGCGAATATTTTGTTAACAATTCTTGCAAAAAAACAACAACAAAAAAACAAAAAAAGAAGAAAAAAAAACACAAACAAACAACTCATTTCTTTCAGTTTTCAGAGGCTGTATGGCTGAGGAAAGGGATCCTAGAAATAAGAAAATGAGCACAGAACACACTTCCTCCCATAGCACGTCACACAGTTTTTAACTGCTTTTGATAAAAGAAATAATAAACAAATTGATTTAAAATGCAACAAATTAGAAGGGAGACTAGCAGTGGCGTAGCGTCAGGGGACGCTGAGATGCTGAGCATCCCCGTATATAAGAACCTTAAATACTGTATTGATAATCTTACAAGTGGTCTGTTGAGCGAAACACGTTTTGTATTAATTTTAAATTGATTTCCTATGATTGAATTCGGCGGGCTGTTGAAGCTGGTCCACGGAGCTACACGGAGATACAACAGGAGGGGAAACTCTCGCTGTTTGAGAGTATGGACTAGAGGATTCGCTAGCGTCGTTTCCATGTGGCGACATCTATTTTAAGGTACATGCGTAATTTCTAACCCTGCTTCGGTTATTTGCTCGTCAGGTAGCGGTGCGAGCTTATGAACCTTCTACCATTCATTTCATCCACTAATTTATTTTTTGCTGAAGAGACGGCGATTGGACGGCGATGCTCATGGCAACGTGTTTGTTTGTGACATTTCGTTTGCGAGCTTTTTTGGTGGTGTATGTCAAGTGTTGCAGATGACAATGACTAAATGTTGGGCCCAAAGATGTGCCAATGTTGTTCGGCAGGATAAAGGAAATAAAACTTTCTTCAGGTTTTCGTCCGAAATGGGAAGGTGAGTGAGTTTTGAGTTATGATGAGTTACTGTAATTGAACGGTATTTCCGTCTAGTGTTGTGCTATTGCATGTTTCGTTCCGAACATTTCAGATACCTTAAGAGTTTGATGTCATTATTTTATAGGCCTAAATTTTAATAGTGTACCACCTTGATGCTTGAGAATTTCGGGTGTGGTGTTTCTGCATTACATATTTCAAATATATGCTTTCATTACAGGTCACTCAGAGGCACCAAGTCTGTAACCTGAAGCATAGAATCCGATCAGCGGGAGAAGTAACAGAAGAAGAGATCTGAATCGCATGAAAATATCCTTGAGTAATTCACTTGAATACTGATTCATAAATAAATAGGCAAAGCAACGGTAGTATTCCAACCTCAATAAATAAGTTTTTATTTATACGAATTTTTTCACTAGCTTTGCACAAGAAATGGATACTCCTTTGCAGTCCTTTGTGTTGAATTTAAGCTTTTAAATCTTACCAGTTTATTACCCTCCAATTACATGGTTTGAATGAAAATGTGATGAATTACAAGAAAGAACATGTTTTTTAAACTAATAATATTCATATTAGGATATGTAGCTTCTTCAAACTATACTGCAGATCTGGAAGAGGTTAAAAGATCAGGTCTGAATGACATGTTTCTGGATGTATAACTATGTATATAAGAATATATTCTCCTATCTACAATCTAGTGGAAAGAATTTCTCTAGGTTTATAATAATTTTTAATGGTGTCAAAATAATTGACTGTGTATGTAATTCAATAACTTCACATTTAACAATCACCATTTAATCAGGATTAATAAAATGTATAAATATGTTACTGTTGCTGTTACAGAATTCATACGAATTTCTAATGTAATTGTTTTAAGGTTCTTACATGAATGTTAGGTTTAATTAAACTATTTTTAATTATTGAACATGAATTATCACAAAAATACAGGTAAAACACCCAAATATGCAGGTAGATTGTATTTTCTTTGCAAGAAAAGAGTCATGAATGCAGTGTTTGATTCTTAGCTCAATTGATAGAGATGTCTGCATAACGGGAGTCATGAACTAGGATCCAAGAGATACCAAATATTTCCTTTGTGACAATTTATTTCTATGATTATGTGGTGTGTTAACAGTTTCTTAGTCATGACATAAATTGATACTAAAACAAGCTACATCTGATCCAAGATGTAAATAAGTTTATGTTGATATGACACCATTTCTGCCAATTTTATCACATAAAATTGATTTGTTTTGTGTTATAATATGAAAAGATGGTGGAGATACAATTATAATTTTATTAACACATACTATATTTGTAGGTGAAAATCTATTTAAATAGTAATTTGATGGTGTCTACAATACCAGATTCTTCATCTTCTGTATTTGTATTGTACTTATGTGATCATGTATGTTTGTTTTCAGAATAAATTTTATGAATACTATACAGAAAAACAGTTTGTTTTTATTAGTTGCCAATTTATTCTTCCCTTGCTCAAATTTTGTATTTTTTATACAGCGCGCCAATATCGTAGTACGTGCTGTTATTGAGGTTATTATATACATTGTATGCCCAAAAAGTAGATCGAGTACCGTGCACCTGAGCTAGCTGGTTCAGCGATCAAGAAGTATCCATTCTGGCCACAGAGTGCAGTGTTGTCGATTTAACTCCTGTACCTTATTGTAGATGGTGCCACACGAGTTTCCACTCCTGTTCTATATTCCTCCATGGCTGGTCTCTGATTGCTTGGAAGCTAAAATGCTTCTAGCGTCTGCCGCCAGATTGCGACGAGCAATGACGCATGCGCAGATGGCGAGATTCACCCCTGGCCCAGAGAAACCCGACTGCTTTACGCTAGCGTCTACTGCGGAAAGAAGCTCGTTTATGCACGAGAGCGCAGCACACTTCAGGCGGTCAGTAAATTATCTTTCTCTCTCTCACTCGGGAGTCCCCACTTGGTCATCGCTACAAACTGTAGAAATAGTGCCTGACTACGATTTCTTAATTAATATCCAAGAAATTGTATTATCTCTTAAATAGATTACATATTATTTAAGTTTGCAATGTATAAATTAACAAATGGTCTTATTGCCATTCGCGTATAAGAATTAAAGCTGAGCCATTGTATAATTTGCTTTCAAGACATCGGCAGCCCTGACTGCTGTGAGGATTTTGTGGGAAGCGCCTACACCGTCGTAAGCAATCGAGATCGTGGAAGTATACTGCGATTTTTGTAGGAAGAGCTCTCAAGATAACTCAAATCCCATCTTCGCGATGGAATATGTCACGGCATTTCGTATCATTCACAGTCGTTCCGCTAGATTTCGCACGATCGCGACCGTATGAAGCAGTGCTTGCGATCATGCGACTTCTACCGGCAAGACCGAGAAAAGACGCGAAATGCCGTGACGTATTCCATCGCGAAGATGGGATTTGAGTTATCTTGAGAGCTCTTCCTACAAAAATCGCAGTATAGTCCCAGTGTATCTGCCTTGTGTTGCGTTCGCCTGTTAGATGAAGTAGTTGATAGTGACATTTTGTGTGTTATTGTTGAGCATCCCCAAACGTGTGAGTCACGCTACGCCACTGGAGACTAGTTCTCTATCTAGTGCCTGCTCTCGTGGTGACATGGCCCCTGACGATAAGACAAATTAACTTCCCTAAGAAAATATGTGTAAATATATTTATATATATTGTAAATATAATTTAAATATTTATATATATTATAAATATAATTTAAATATTTATATATATTATAAATATATTTATTTTATAGTTATTTTATTTATTATAGTTGTTTTATTAGTTATTTTTATTTTCAATAAAAATCAAATCATTTAAAAAGTTTTAATAAAAGTATAGGTAAATTTCAAGGACAGGGTTCGGCTCCTATTGACGCGCACGATTCGGTTCCGAACGAGTCACTCGCGGCGCCGCCACACTGTGCCCGGCCACACGGCCACGTGGCCAACGCACTTTCGTGTGGAATCGTGACGCTTCGCTACCAGTGTCCAAGTTGAGGACGAGGCTCGGGCCTTCGGCCCTCGCGTTAACATAAAACATCCTTGAGTCTGTCCAACACATAATTACCAACGCATTTTATGCAAATACTCACCTTAAATGTTTACGCAAATCCGCGAAAAATAAACCATTGTAATTCTCCATTACACATTCGCAATATAGTTTACGCAAATCCGCGAAAAATAAACCATTGTAATTCTCCATTACACATTCGCACCACACCGCACAATGCACAACACAAGCACAAAGCAATACAAAGGCATCTTCCCGCTCCCTGAGTGATCCGTTCTCGTGGTCCGCGCGAGTGAAGCATGCGCAAGTGAACCGTGCGCCGTTGTTTTAGTGAGCCGAACCCTGTCCTTAAAATCAGCCAAAGAATATATTTTTTGAATGCAACATGGAACACAACACAATATCTACATTTGAGTAGTACAAAACAGTAGAAATTAGTTAAGAAATAACTGTACCTAGTCAAAAATTATTAGCCATGTAATTTTTTACATTTTTAAATGCAATTAATATTTTTAATGCATTAATATTTTTAGTGCATTACAGCACAATCAATGCCATTATTTTGAAAATTAAACATGGTAACATCAACTATGCTAAAATCACAAAAAAACTTATTTTTCTCACTTTCAGTTCAGCAAACCTTTTATATCATTTTCAAATTAATTTGATCAGCAATTTTACGCTCAGTTGCCAAAAAGGCTAAATCATTAAGGCAATTTTATGTGTAAAGTAAATAGTTTATAATTAATGTTACTTCAGAGAAACTCCTTTTGCCATTTGCTACAGTTATTTGTATCATTAGCAATATTCATAAAGCAATAGAAAGGTTTGGAGTCAAATTTAACTTTGTAATTAAGCCCAGCACCTTCAATAAGCTTTCTTTTTTTTCCAAAAGTCCAAATCCTGTTGACAGTTTCTATGGTAATTCTACCCCATTTATGTAAACAAACCGATCAGTTAAAATATGTTCTAAATTCTTAGTGTTTTAGTAACTTCTCCTTGCATATGGCATTTAAATTGTATATATTACATAAAAATTGTTATGATTACCAATTTGTTCAAATCTAACATCAAGTGCATTTACTGCAAGTTTGATTATTAAATAAAATAAACCTATTTCATATTCTTCTTGCAGATCATTGATCTATTCATTTTGCGCTTCATGTGAGACGTTACTTTTTCTCTTATTCTTTCTTCTTTCAATTTTTTCTCCATTTTTACATTCTCGTCTTTCTGTATGTAAGAAGAGAAAGTATTGTAATCGTGCGTCAGAAAACAGCGAATTTTCAACTGAAAAACGGCACGTCAAGCTGAAACAGCTACGGTGACTCACAAAACTGTTTGGACACGATAAATTTAGCATATTAATCATGGATTAGGAATATTAAAAGAAGAAAATAAATGTAATAAAATATATTATGCGATTACTTTCAAAAACAGTTATAAGGTCTTTGCGAAAGTTTCTTTAAAATCACAACAATCAACTGATATTTTTAAATTTGAATTTTGAATGCTGAAAAGTTAACTTACAAAACTATTTGGACACTTGAATGGAAATATAAACAAATAAACACAGTAAATAATATTCAAACAGAAAAACATGTAAAAAATAACACAGTTAAGAGAATTCAATGTCTTGTAACCATCCCCTTTCGCTATATCGCAATTTTCGTAACTTTGCGCCTGATAGGAATCAGCTGTTGACGGTTTCATCCAATCGGGAGCTTGAACGTCACCATAGAGACGTCACTGTCGCGAAATATAAGCTCCCGATTGGATGGCAGCGAAACAGCTGATTTCTGTCAGGGATAAAGTTACGAAAATTGCATTGTACAGCACATCCTTCAGTATATTTGGAGTACTGTGTAACACGTTTTTGGATATAAGAAGGAGAATTGTTTCTCCATTCATAATGCATTATTTGCTTTTATTCTTGTTTGTAATGAATTGACTATTTTCTTATCTCTTTTTTCAATTTTCTCCCACAGATATTTCTCTAACAATGTCTGGTGACTGAGGGAGTGGATGAAGTACCGTTGGGCACTTGTATAGCAGCCAAAGTTGAACAACCTGCTACTTGTGCTATATGCTGCAATTTTCCTTATTCTGCGACTGACACAAATCATCTGTTGACGGTTTCATCCAATCAGAAGCTTGAACGTCACCATAGTGACGCCCCTGTAGCGATATTTAAGCTCCCAATTGGATGGCAGCGAAACAGCTGATTTGTGTCACACGCACAATAAGGAAAATCGCAGTATACTTGGGTTTTTATTTCTTGGCGTGTGGGGTCTTGTCTTCACGATGGAATATTTCACGGTATTTCTCGTCGTTCTCGGACGTGCCACTAGACGTCGCGTGATCGCCAGCACTGTTCGATACAGTCGCAATCATGCAACTCCTGGCGGCACGACGGAGAACGACGCGAAATAACGTGAGATATTCCAACGTGAAGACACTCGTCAAAAAATAAAACCCAAGTATAGAGATCATTATTCTGACAAAAATAAAAGCTATCAATAATACCAAGAATTTCAGCACTTTGTTTTAAATTGTGTTTAAGAATGTCAAGATAGTTGAACCCGTTCATCGTTTGCTCTACGAACACAAGTTCATCGCCACCATTGACTGATATGCAGACCCACACCATTACATTTCCTTCTCTGTGATTCACGGTTGCTTACACGTTTTCTCCTGTCAGCTCTTAATTTAGTCTCCTCCACACACGAATTCTTTCATCGGATTCATGTTCATTTTCGATTTGTCAACGAAGATTACTCTATTCCACCAATCTTCATATTTTTCTGCGCGTTATTTAGCAAACCCCTGTCTTTTCCGTCAGTTTGTTTTACTTATAAATGGCTTTCTTCTGGCAACGCGGCTATGGAAATTGGACCTAGTACCCTTCGCACGGTTACGGGGTTTACTTTCTTGTCAACTGTGGAGTAATTTTGGTGCATTAATACGGGGATACTTCATTATTATTCTCACGATGAGATTTTCTTCTCGATCAGAAAATGTCTTCGGACGTCCTCCTCCGGGTTGCAGTTCAATCCCCTCTTCATTGATGTTGCGTGAGATTGTCACTCACGGTGATTTCTTCATTAAGGGAGTATGAACAATGCAGGGAATGCAACAATGGAATTCCTTTTCGCGGTCGCGAATTTCTGTGAATTGGTGTCATTGTTGTGACTTGATGTAGCTGTATGAAAAGGAGTTATAATTGTCAAATTTATGTTGATATTTGCATGAAAATATTTAGTTCTCGCACCAAATGCTGTACCATTGGTAGTGAGTGGAATATTTTCGCATCGTTTTAGAATACTCTTCTCTAATCGTGGCCTTATGAAATGCATTTCTATATTGTCCGGGGTATCAGGCTTCTTTTTCCAATACAAGTTGACAAAACTTTTGTATTATTATTTTTATAAAGTTGTAGAATTCGCATGGTTCTGACAACGCTGTGGTGGAAACAGTGAGTTGTTCGCTTCTTGGTTGAATTGGACGCTTTGAAATAATTACTAAGATGTTGGTAGCGCGGAAAGTGCAATATTTCAATACTACGTAGCTGTTTCTAACAACGCGGGAAAGTATGTACTGTTGTTGCACCACTAGTTAATTAAAGAACACTTGATTGGTGCACAAGTCTGATGTAGGTGGTCCTAATTATTTGTTTTGTTTGACGCTGAATTTAACACATATTTTAAAATATTTGAACACAACAAAAATAATCGATTTCGCGTAGAAGCATTAAAAACTTTTTCTTAAAAACAGCGCTCAGATACAAGCCGAAAGCGTTTGCCAATTTTGGAACTCACAGATCCAGCATTTTGACAATAACATTTGCTGTAAATGGGTTGGGTTAAAAGGGTCTGCAAATGGCAATATACAGCCTTAGCAACG
The DNA here is from genome assembly GCA_031308135.1 of Acheta domesticus. Classification (NCBI taxonomy): domain Eukaryota; kingdom Metazoa; phylum Arthropoda; class Insecta; order Orthoptera; family Gryllidae; genus Acheta; species Acheta domesticus. The sequence continues at coordinate 29,185,142 of JAHLJT010004567.1, read as the reverse complement.
CCGGCGTAGTGGTTGGCAAGGTCAATAAACTGTATTCAGTCCTTGAATAGGTGGGGGCGCTGGCTAGAAAGACATATAAGAAAATTTGGATTGGTCTAGAAAGGAATGACTATCGAGGGCGTGGCTACTTGATTTGGTAAGAAATGAATGGATTGGCTAAGGGAGAATAGACTGTCAACTCCTGAGAATAGACTGTCGAATTTTGTCGTTTTGTTTAAAAAAAATAAGAATGAAGGACGGATAGCGAGGCGTTGAGGGCGAAAAACGGAGGAGTAAATGACATTCCGATAGAGGTCGTCAAGTGGTACAGATCGCTCGCGAGTATAATATTAGGGAAGTGGGACTTGTAAGTTTGACGTGAGAATAGTTTTCGGACTCTGAAAGTTGATGTGCAGAAGTAAATTCGCTTAGGACTTTGAAAGTTTTTTATATTGCGGTTTTGGACTTTAATGTTTTACCACGTAGTTGCGGAGAACTAGGAACTGTGAATATCAAGTAAGAACCGGTAGATATTCTAGGCAATGAGGGCTGGATTCGTCGGCAGCGTCGCAAGATTAGAAGAGAGAAATTGGACTTAGGATTATCAGCATTCAAGTGAGAAGATACTGCGGGGCGTCGTCGGTCAAGACCACGTTAGATAAGCACTGCAGTACAAAAGGGTTTCTTTTAAAACGAGGTCATGACCTAAAGGCAGAACAATTGTCAAATTGTTAAATAAATTGTTAAATTTTTCTTTCGGAAATGAAAAGATGATTTTTATTTGGTCAATCACAACTGTTAAGTAGTTAGAGATATATAATTATTTCCTTTCAGATTCCTCGCCATACTGTATAGTTGGCAGATCAAATAATCGGCTATCTAGGCGATAGCGATTATCCATTACGTGACCCATTGACCCAGCTGGCCGGACATTTATCCATTCGTTAAAATTAGCTGTGGAAGCATTGGTTTTAATGATCAATTATCGTAACCTGTTCCTGGCGCCCAAAATTTTTCTATAAATTCGGAACGGGTCACGAATATAACAGTCCTAAGGGACAGGATGTCAGTTAAAACGGCACGATCTCGTAATAGTTTATGACGAGACATTGTTGGTACATTTCTCTCTCTCTCTCTCTCTCTCTCTCTCTCTCTATATATATATATATATGTATATGTATACACACACACACACACACATATATATATATATACATATGAGGTATAACCTCATATATATATATATATATATATATATATATATATATATATGTATACACACACACCTCACGTGCTCAGAGACGTGCAGAATCTGCAAGTAAATGTGAATGAGAGGGACAGAGAGCGGCAGAGACACAAGAGACAGACTCCCGATTGGATGGTAGCGAAACAGCTGATTTGTGTCAAACGCAGAATATACTGCGATTTTCGTAACTTTCCCCCTGACAGGAATCAACTGTTGACGGTTTCATCCAATCATGAGCCTGAACGTCACCGTAATGACGTCACTGACGCGAAACATAAGCTCCCCATTGGATGGTAGCAAAACAGCTGTTCCTGTCAGGGGCCAAGTTACGAAAATAGCAGTACAAGGAAAATAGCGGTATAAGCGCTCGATAAGGTGCTTCATAGGAAGCTTGTGTTTCAAAAAAACTTGCGTGAGCAAATACATTCTAATTTTATTCGGATCTTAGAATAATATACAGAATGTGCAGGGAGGAAACGTCGAAACTTGAATAATAAGCTCTTAATACAATTTTAAGCTTGTTTTGTCTCATAAATTTCTTGGATATTTCGAATGACTCAGCCGCAATAACCACTCGAAAGTTGTTTTGAAAAATTATTTTCTATCAAAAATCTGCATTGCAGAAACATGTTAACACTCCAGAATCATGAAAACGTGAAAGAAATGAATATATTTATTCAGAAAAAATTAACGCAGAAATACAAAAGCAGTCGAATTGTGTAAATGGGTTGCTTTTTTATTTCAATGTAAATTTTTTGGAACAAATATATTAATTTCTCTGGTAAATGATAAAAAATGTAGATGCTTTTATTTGGAAAAAAAATAGGCGGCAATATTTCGTGTGCTTACACGCGACAAAATTGTTAATCAACATTTCCAGTGGGTTATTATGTACTGTACATATATTGCTGTATACAATTTGCGCCTCGAATGATTCGAAATTGCCGGCATTAAAAATGTAAGATACTCGCATTCCGTAATGATCTTGTTTTCGATCATCTTTTGTCAGTGGTTGTGTTTCAGAACCCAGTTGTAGATGCCAGCACCTAGTCACGTGAATTAACTATGGTAGTCATCTGAAATTATATTTCACAGCTTTCTGCTAGTTTCAGCCTCACCTATTTAACGCTGTTTTTTAGTATCCGTAAGTTATTTTTAGACATAATTTGGATTAGTGTGTATTTGGGAATTTGCATGAATTTTATCATCAGTGCTATACTCAGAATATAAGAAAACCAGATTCACAGACTTACACACCCACCAGCTGATCTCTTCAGAAGCAACAATTTTTTGATGATTTTTCCTACAATTTTATGATGTATATACATTTTAAAAATATTGATTGATTATGACCATAAATTTTTTGTCTTACTGTTTTAATTTTTAAGGGTTTGAAACTTATTACAAAATGAGTGAATTTTGGCTGATATCTGCCCCTGGAGAGAAAACTTGTCAGCAGACATGGGATACCCTTAATAATGTTACAAGCAAGCAGAATAATTTGTCTATTAATTACAAGTTTCACATTCCAGATTTAAAGGTATGAATTGGCTTGAAAATGTTTTGCAAGTATGCTTGTAGATCAGTCTGCTATAAATATCATTCAGTGACATTTAAAAAATTATATGTTTAGGTTGGAACTCTGGATCAACTTGTGGGATTATCTGATGATTTAGGGAAGCTTGATGGATTTGTGGAACAAGTGACTCGAAAAGTAGCCCAATATTTAGGAGAAGTTTTGGAAGATCAGAGAGACAAACTTCAAGAAAATCTTCTAGCAAATAACTGTGAGTTAAGTTATGTGATATGAGCCTTGTTTTCAAAGAATTTTGTTAATGGAGGCATAATATAATTTTTTTCTTCCAGGTGGATTGTCTGAATATGTCATTCGATTCCAATGGGACCTGGCCAAGTACCCTGTAAAACAATCTCTGAGAAATATTGCAGATATTATCAGTAAGCAAGTGGGGCAAATAGATGCAGACCTCAAAACAAAGAGTGCAGCATACAATAATCTGAAAGGAAACTTGCAGAGTTTGGAGAAACGACAAACGTAAGCTGTAGTTGTGATTGTTCAGTACCCATGGGGTGAAGAGTAAGGGGGATGGGAGGAAAGAGAAGTGGTGAGACAGAGGGATGGGAGGAGAGGAAGGGATAAAAGGTAAGAGGAATTGAAGGGAGTGAATGTCTCTTTCAGGGCCATTTTAACAGCATTGGTGGCCCTTGGGCCTAGGTTAACTTGAGAGCTCCCTTTTCTTATTTACACTGATCCTCCCCCCCCATTTCAATGCTTTAAATATGAAGATAAAAGATATAAAGAGGAATGTGGATATTAGAGAAGGATTAAATGTCACACCTATGTTAGATAAAATACATACTAATAGAAGAAATGGTGTAAACATTTGGAAAGGTTGCCAAATGAGGGATTGTGGGCATTGGCTCTTCAATATATTTCACTAGGAATTAGAGATGTAAGTAGGCCAAAGAAAAAATGAACACTGGAACAGGTTGAAGCCTAATCCTTATTGGCAGAAGAAATATAAAGTAATCTTATCAATTCATATTATATTTTGTATTTTTTTAAAAATATTTCAAAAATTTTTCTTAATGTTTCAATTTAACATTATTCAAACAAAAATCTAAACATATATGTGTAAGTAAGTAAGAAAGAAAGAATAACAGATTTATAATTACATTAAAAAAATATAAATTAAAGTATATCAATTTTTTATTGAATTGTACAATATAAAATTGAAATGCATCAACCAGCAACGTTTCATGTTATAAATATTATCCAATGATATGTGACGCATCATTTCATTATGTGAATTTTTGCATATAGTTTCATCATACGTAACTTTTTATGCTCTTTTTTTGAAAAATTTGGTATTTAATAAATTTTTAAGAACTATCGTGGGCTCTTGAACATTGAGGGCCCTGGGCCCTAGCCCTCCAGGCCCATGTGTTAACATGGTACTCGTCTCTTTATGTACTTGCAGTGAAAATTACACTATGTATTCTCATGGAAATTAATAAAATGTACCTATTCTAATCTAGGTCTTAGGAGACACCCCCATTAAACCAGCTCACAGTTCCATACTATACGAGGAATACTTACATAATGGTGTAAATTTTATTTTGTTTTCCAATACAATTTTTATTTTTTTGTTCTTTAAGGTCACATCAACTACAAGGTCATTAGTGACCACTTTTGGATTTAATATTATGGTATGAGGATGAAAAGATGTGGTGATGATAGGGGGTGAAAGGACGAACCATGCCCGAAGCGGGACTCGAACCCGTGACCTCAGGGTCTGAGATCACTACGGCACTACTTTCTTAGCAATCTCGGCTACGGGGCTGACACATACAATTTCCTTTGCATTTTTATGCCAATTTACTGTGGCGGATGCTTTGCTGAACATTTACACATTAAGGATGTGGCTCAGGCCTTGTGATTGACACGAGATGTCTTTTAGTCTGTGCAATGTATGATTACCAACATATTTTATGCAAAATCACTTTTAGGGAACCTCACCTTGTAAATCCATTCTTATACAAGAATGAACATCATGGCTTACATGTGACTTTCTCTCATCTGAATGATTCAGGTTTCTTGAAAGCAATGTAGATAATGACCTCAGTAGCTTCCACATTAATTCCAACTTCAGTAGCTACCACACCATTCAAATAGCTATTAAAGCTCAATGTAACAATATGGATTGAAATTTTCTCAAGGTGAGAGTAAGTGATATGGTCTAAACTGCTTCATGAACAAGGGTTGTCTACTTCTTTGTTGGGAGAGATACTTTAATGAAGTTACCTATCACTATACGTTCAAATTATTTTATTAGTTTAATTTTTGCATTATATTTGATCACTCATAATATGCATAATAAGATCCCATAAAATATGGAATCATCCCTTGTTTCAGAGTTCAATCCTGTTTGCTCGATAAGCTTTGTGGGAGTGCTTTATTTAACTTTGTGCTTTTTTTAATTTAGTCCCACAGCTAAAAATACTAATTACAGTGTTTTGTCGTAAAAATCTTGTGAGAAAAATATAGTCCTTGTATGTTTTATGTATTCCATCCTCAAGTGTGGTGACCTTTTAATACATTTACCAAACTAAAAAAATGATTTAAAAATAGATTTTTACACATGTATTAAAAACTGCAACTTTGCGAACAGGTTACTATGTTGAAAATGAAAGCTGACAAAATTGCTGATGAGATTACTCAGATCCATTTTTTAAATTCTCAGTATTTTATTGTTATTTGCTAGTGAAAATTTAAAAATCAAATTTTTATTTAATTTTTTAAATTTATTATTTATTCTTTTTAGCAATATCATGTTATTACAAATTCTAGAATATTACATCCAACCAAAAATATACCAGGACATAACTCCCCTTTACCAGTGTTATGATAAAAATATAAAGGAAAAGTGAATATCTAACTACTTGACACGTGTTTTGTGGTTTTGCAGTACCTTCAGGAAAAAATTAGTTGACCTATATTTATGTGAAAAATATGCAGCAGATTATTATTACATATGTTTAAAAGGTCATTGTTACTGTTTAGTAAAAATAATTTAGTAAATATTATTTTCAATGCAGCAGTTTTATTTCATTATATTTTCTGAATAATCTTTTTTTCTGTACTAGGGGCAGTTTAATGACGAGGAATTTAGCAGATCTGGTGAAAAAGGAACATTTTATATTGGATTCAGAGTACTTAACCACTCTTCTTGTTATTGTTCCCAAGTAAGTCAACAAATATTGCATTACGAAATGTGTAATAATTTGTTTTGACATTAATTCAGGGTTTGTGTTTAAATGGCAATCATTGAACATGAATCTGTGAGTACAATTTTATTCACAGGATATTTATATAGGATTCTACCTATAAGACTTATTTTTGATTAATGCGGAACTGTATGCTGTAATGCTGAAATGTATAACTAAAAAGCATTAGTTGACTTAATTTTCATTTTATAATTTATGCTTATGTTTGTGGTTGCCTCTCCCCTACTTTCTCAATTTTTCTTTGTATCTTGTATGGTATTATTCTGATTATTTGATAAGGTCAGGGATTGTTACTCAGGATTTTGGAAACTCAGGTGAATTAACTGTTCTGAATAATTGTGTGTAAATACATGAATTAATTTTTGTTCGCCAATTCAGAATGAAAGTCTTCTGATTTGAATGGTTTCTTTTTTTTCTGATGTTGTAAAATATTCTCTACTTTACTTGAAATCTAACCATTTCATTCATTATTTCAGAAACAGTTTCAATGACTGGAATCTGGGTTATGAGAAACTGACTGATATGGTTGTTCCTCGATCAAGTCAGCTGGTTTTTCAAGACAATGAAAATGGGCTATTCACTGTCACTCTTTTCAAGAAGGTAGTTGATGAATTTAAACTTCATGCCCGTGAGAAAAAGTATGTTTATTTCATTTCTAAATTACTTTATTCCCTGATGCTAAAAATAATTTGTATTTAAAATGCTACCTCAAGAAATATTTGAATTAATGAAATCTAATCTGCTCAAATGTGACAACTTCTAAAGTGTGAGGTACATATTTATGAAAAATGAAGTTGTTTAGTAGTGGGTAGAACTAATGAAGATATAATGTAATGAATAATGATGTAAATGAATAAAAGTCAGTTTTATCTTTTTAAATATTGATATAAATCTGGAAATAATAATTGATAATTAATATTTATCGGACATGCTTGTACTTACGTAATATTTAGACAGGACATTCAGGAAGGGCTGGTTTGATTCAGGTAAAAGTTAAAATTTCTTTTCTCCAATTAGTGCTCAGATAGTTGTATAGTTAACTGTTGACAAATATGATTGGCAGTTTTGACTGAGTGTTGTCATATTCTTATTTTAATTCAGTGGTAAATGCAAAAATGTATTATCTTTCAAATTATTGATTTTTTTATTATTTTTTAAATTTACGACTAAAGACCAGATTTTTGTGCTGCAAAACGTTCTATAACTTACAGTAAAACCTCCAAAATGTGCTAAAACATGCAATAAAAAGATCAAAACTTTGCAAAACGGTGTTATGTGTGCTAAAAACACCAGTTAAACCACTCATGAACTTGTTTTATATTTTGACTGATATTTTAGGTGAATGAGATATTATGATTTTAGTGTTATTATTGTAGTTAAGTTGGTACATACTGTACATTTTAAATATTATTTGCTCAAAACAAACAAACAAACAAACAAACATACACACACCTTCAGAAATCAAAAATGATTAAGTTACAGAAGAAATGTTCTTTATTGTTTTCAAGAAACATTCTTAATTGTGTATATTTCAAAATTATTTCCTGGGAAATCATTATATACTAGCTGGTATACTGGTATATTATTATGTACTACCCAGCACGTTCCTACTGCAGAAGAAATTTGAAAGAGTTATCTTGTTATTTTTTATTTAAGAGTTAGCAAATTCCCCCTCTCTTTTTCCCTTTTTCTGTCTTTTTCCCTCTCTTCTTCCTTCTCCTCTCTCATTCTTGCGCTGCTCACTCCTCATGTCCATCTCTGCCTTGACCCACGTCACACAGAGACACTCAGCAACAAGTGTCATTTTGTGCTGCCGCACCATCTAGTGGAGTTACAAGAATTGCACTATGCCTCTATCTTTCCTACAAGTGCAAGCAATAAGTGGACAAAGTTTTATCAAAATTAGATGAATGGTACGGCAGCACATTAAGCACAACTCAACACAAACATTTATTTTTATATATTAGATTCTATCAACTATTATATGTTTCAGACAGCAAAAACGTCGTTCTACATTTACACTTGTACATGTGCCGTGCCTCACTCTTACTTACAAGTGCTAGCGGCTAAAAGCAGTCAAAAACTGTGTTTATTCTCTCTCGCACCTTGCAGGGCAACATCTGTTCCAAGAAATTCGATCAATTTGAAAGGCAGTGTGCTTGCCACTAAGTTTTTTGCCTGGACGTAAGATCGAATGTGACTTGCACATGCAGTCTGCCTCGTATTGGTGTGCTCAGTGAAGGGTGACAAAACGAGTGTGATAGACTGTGAATGAAGCATAGAAAGAAAGAAAAAGGGCTAAACTATAATCTGTTTCATGATTCAAATTTCTGACCGGGTTTTATCCAATTTCAAGTTAGCGAAGGAAAGATGCAACATGGGAAGTTGGTCTTTACTTATACATATGAAAAAATTGTGTACCTAATGAATTATGATGATTGTGTATAATTGCTTTAGTAACAGGAAAAAAACAAAAATTATGGAAAAATACTCTAAAATGCAATATTGTTTAGAGCCATCATTATGGTTTTAGAAAATTTCTAGGTAACTTAAGAAATAATTACAGCACCAACTGATAAATAATTGATTCCAGTTGTTTGGATTAAGAAGAAATATTTTTGATGTTCTCGAAATACTTTTTTGTTATTTACATTGTTAGATATGCACCTAACTCCTTATAGCAAGCAAACATCTAAACAATGCTTTAAGAATGCGTCCATAACAGTAGCTGCAAAAATGCGGGAGACTTCATTAAAATATTTTAGTGGACTCTCGGGTTTAGATTTTACCAATGTTCATAACTCTTCAGATAAATATGTCCCTTTTGTCCCCCATGTCCCATTTGCCCCTTGTTCTAACTTCCATCTTGTTCCATTTGTCCCTTGTCCCATTTTGTCCCCTTATCCCATGTGCTCCTTATTCCATGTGTCCCTTATCATTTTGTCACCTTGTCCCATTTTCCCACTGTGTCCTCTTGCCCCACTTCGTTCCATTGTCCCATTTGTCCCCTTGCACTCTTTGTCCTTCTTTCCCCATTTTGTCCTTCTCCACTGCGATTATTATTTAAAAACTACCAAGAACCTATGTCAACAACCTATGCTACAGAACATTGAGAGTAATGGCAGTTCTTAACTCATGAAAGTGTTAAATGTTTATTTTGAATAACTAGAAAAATTAGAAATAACAAAAAAATGTTGTATGTAACTCATTCTCTATTAGTCTTTAAGGACTCAGCCAGAAGGTTAATTACTTGGCTTCGCTATCGTTCTGCCTCACAATTCACCTTCCGGCTTCGTCTTTAAAGACCTGTTTAGAGGACTTGTGATGTAAATAACTATTATTCTCTAAATTTATTTAAGAGATTCCTAAAAGTACAATGAAAATTTCAGGTTTAATGTTCGTGACTTTACTTACAATGAGGAAGAGTTGGCAGCTGGGAAGAACCAGATTACCAAGCTTGCCACTGACAAAAAGAAACAGTTTGTAAGTAAATGCACGATAATTAAATAAGATTATTTAAAAAGTTGACATGACTTGACTACTAAAGATTACTATTTTCTTCTGCACAATTGTAAATGATGAAAGATATTGTACGTAGAAATAGGATTTGATATCCAATCTAGCTGATGTAAGTGACAAGCTAGGGGAGAGATTCACCAGGACATTAAAGTTAGGGAGAAGAGGTACCAAGGATTTCGGAACTATCATGTTTGTATACTATTGTTAGATGCTTTGCCATGATTACCAAAATATTCTCAAAAGGCTGTACTTCTTTAATTTACAAATATGTTTCATTTCAACTTAAGTCTTACTGTTACAACTTTCCTCAGTATTTACATATGAGAACTGTTAATTGTTTGGTTCTAAGCCACAAGTTTGCATTTATAACCACAGCAATTGCATGGAAGTCTTTCTGAAAGTGCATGTTATTTCAACAATGGTATGTGAAAGGCAGAAACTCAGATCATTCAAATTCAACTTGAAAAACTGATCTACAAACTCTTATTTCCATTTCTGGTGAATAGATTTACTTTCAAATTGTTGACCTGTGTAGTAAATGATTTTAGAATGGGCTGTTAACATATTCTTGTGGCACTGTCTCAGCCTTTTGCATGCTAGACGTTGGATGCAGAAGAAAGAGATAAGATACTGGGTGTAGTTTCCTTGGCCAGAGTTCACCCTTATTAACTGAATTAAAGACATTAACCTTTTCATCTAATACGGTATAATCAATTGTCCAGATACTCATGCTGCTCCTAATTCACATTCCACTGGTCAAAAGTATGGATCATCTGTATGTTATTTAGTTTTTGTTTTCTTTGTGTGATTGTTTATATTGTGAGCAACTGGGTGAGGGGTGTGTTTTGTGGGTTTGTGTTTTTTAAAGAGAGTTTTCATTAATTTTTTCCAGGGACCCTTGGTACGGTGGCTGAAAGTAAACTTCAGTGAATGTTTTTGTGCTTGGATTCATGTAAAAGCTTTGAGGGTGTTTGTGGAATCAGTATTGAGGTAAACTAAGTATTTAATATACATTATCATAAGCTTTTTTGTTTTTATAAAGATGGCAAAGTTGCTTAGTAGTGTATATAAGAGCATTATAGCAAAATGCTACCTTTATATTATAGATATACCAGGGTATTATAGGTATTATAGATATACCAGGAAAACCCAGCAGACATTGTTCTGCTCTTCATCTCCCTCTTTCCCCTCCCATCTCCGTTTCTCACTGTCTCTCTCTCCCTTCCTCCCTCCCTCATCCTGTCCATCACTCTGTGTCTCTGTCTCTGCCCTCTCATTCACATTTACTTGCAGATTCTGGACGTCTCTGAGCAGGTGAGGATATATTGGGAAGCGCCGTACCAGCAAAAACATAATACAGTAAAACCCCTTTATAAGAGACACCTGGGGGAATGGAATTTTGTCTCTTATAAGCGGGAACTCTTATAAGTGGGAAATGCGTTTTTGATGTGTTTAATGAGATGTTACCATATTTTTAGTGGATTAGTATGATTTATACACTTATTTTAAACTTGAGGAAACATAAATTAGTTGATTCCAGGGCCCATTTAACCAGATCTATTGGGTAAACTTTAAGACATTTAAAGCACATGAGCTCATAAATGGATCATACGAACAAATTGCCTCTAATGTAAATATTGACACGAGAGTTACAAAAAATTACATTTGTGTAATTTTTGAAAAAACAAAAGAATAGAGCAAAATAATGTTAAGAGTCTTATAAAGTACCTTTTTAACATCATACCAAAAGTTTAAAGAAAAAATTTGGAGCCGTTTTTGAGAAAATCTTGTTTTTGTAAATGTGTATTATTTCACTCGATATTACGTGAAAACTTTTTATTTAGTACAAAACATTAATGAAAGACCTAATTATAGAGAAAAATTTTTATAATAAAAAAATTCTATCTTCGATTTTGCAGCTGTAGAAAAGCACCGAAAAAACTGCAAACTTTTTCAATTTTCGAAAATTTAGTTAACAGTGAAAATCCTACCAATGCCACCTCTACAAGTGAATTTCATTCAATTCTTTCAAGAAATTTAAAGAAAAAATTTGGAGCCATTTTTGGAAAGATTTTGAAAATGTCCCACGGACTTCAAGTACAGTACCCACAAAAATTTAGAAACCGGAGTTTCGAGCGGAACCAGATCGATCGCGGAATATTCATTTTGGAAAAAAATGTACAAATAGTTTTGGTGCTAGTGTTATTCACGGACGGACGAAGATAAGTTTTGAACGAAAAACACAAATCTTTTTCGGTATCAGGGGACCCCAACACATGCATTCTGTTAAAATCACGAAGTCGATTTTCTGCAGCATTACATTACTTTCTGTATATTACGTATATATGTACGTATATGAGAAAGTAAAAAATGGAAACACTGGTCAAAACACTAGAAGCAAAATACTGATTTATTCAACTCAGCCTCTGGCAGATATAAGCTGCTGACGGTTTCATCCAATCGGGAGCTTGAAAGTCACTATCGTGACGTCACTAGCGACACAGAAGCTCCCGATTGGATGAAACCGTAAACAGCTGATACCTTCAAGAGGCACGGTTACAAAAGTCGCACCATAGGCGTCTTCCTTGTTGCCAAAAGACACGAAGCTTATACTGCGATTTTCGTAACTTTGTCCCTGACAGGCATCGCTGCCATCCAATCAGGAGCTTATATTTCGCGACAGTAACGTCACTATGGTTACGTTCAAGCTCCCGATTGGATGAAACCGTGAACACCTGGCTTCTGTCAGGGACAAAGTTATGGAAATCGCAGTATACTGAATGAGCTTTCTTCACGAGAACTTCGCACACCTCCCCCCCCCCACCGGTGGCACGGGTGTTGCGAACCCCTACTCCAGCCTATTTTAAGCAAGTGTCCCAACCCTTACCACGCCATAGACTAAGGATCTTTACTCTATGACCATGCTGAGGAAATTTCTGAGTCACCTGAAGGAAAATTCCACGCTTTGTCTCTTACAAGCGAGAAGAAACGCATGGCAGGGAATACAATCTTGTCCACTATACGCAGGAATCTCTTATAACGGGGTCTCTTAAAAACGGGAAATAAATGCATTGTTTATATACAACTGACCTCGGGTCCGTGAATTTTGTCTCCTATAAGCGGGATTCTCTTATAACGGGGTCTCTTATAGCGGGGTTTTACTGTAGAATGTTCAGGAAGAGTTTATTCTGTAGATTACGGTGTGAGAAACATTTCTTTCAGGCCTTTGGCCTCAAAATTTTAGTTTTTAAGGCCCTAAAACACCTTGTTTAGGAGTTATTTAATGATATAGATTCAAAATGCTGCAGAGTATGTTGCAGGTTGCATTTCACGTGGATGTGTAGCGCCATATAGTGGAGTTACAACAGAATTAACTACGCATAAACCTTCTCGGTGCAAACACATGTAGAAGTACCAACTTTCATGGAGATCTGTCCATTCATTAAGTTAACGTTGATCTACACAAAAAATATATAACGAAAATACAGGCTTTCGCAGCTCTGCTTCACACTTCGCTACATTACCATGAATTTTTGACTCTTGATATTCTTATTTTCATTTATAACAATCATAGTGCACATTTCATACTCCAATGTTTATTATTTAATATTTATGGTGTACAACCAGGTATAATAAAATGTTAATACTAATAATCTTGACCTTCAGAGCTTAAGTCATTTTTGTACTTAAGCTCTTGAGTAGAATTAGATATATGTAAAATTCAAAAATAGTACTATTATCAAGTATTTTTGTGATTACATTTTCCACTTCTACAACATTTGCTCATGTATAAGCTGCACTTTTATTCCCAGAAAGTAACGTTTAAAATGGGGGTGTGGCTTATAAATGAGATTTTTCTTCTTTTTTTTTAATTTAAAAAAATAATAAAATGCACACACTCACATTAGAAGAAAAACAATTTTATTTGAAAAATAACATTTATTTTTCACAAGTATATGTTGTACATACATTAAAGTTAAATTTGGTCTTTTCCATTGCTACTGGATTCACTCACATCCCCCATGATTCATGGTTACTTTCACAATAGCTGGGAGTGTTCCACAGTGTAGTAATGCAGCACACTTTAAAACTTCTGGTGACCAACTCGCCTGAAACTGATGCCCATGCATTCAAAATCCTCTGACCAATCCTCATGTCAGTCACCATGGCCTTCTTTGGTCGGCCGGTTGGACTCGTGGCTTCCATTCAGTGTGCCCACGTATGGTGCAAACGTTGCACGTGCACTTTGAATAGTCGGTTAATAGCCCTGTCTAAAGGTTACAGCATCAAGGTAATGCTGCCTGGTATCATTACTAAATCACCGTTGTTCTCTTTCAGTTTACTTTGTAACTTATTGTTTGTGTGAGCCTGGTAACTGACCAAAACTAGCATAGATTGTTGTTTCAGCAGTGTTCCAGTCTGCTGCAACTATACATACTTCATCCAGCGCAGGAGGAGGTTTTCATCCATTTTGCTGGACACACATTATTATAATGGGGGAAACTTCTCCTTTGACATACTATATCCAGCAGAATATGGTTGAGCAAACTGAATCATAGGTGGACCTAGGGATGATCATATCACATGATCTCAAGTGGGAGAAACAAGTTGCTGCCATCGTCAGAAAGGCTAATGCCACCGCTTACCTGATTCGGAAGTCGTTTCTTAACTGTGCCACTTGCTAGACAGGCCTATATGACCTATGTGAGGACAATTTTGGAATATGCCAATGTTGTATGGGCACCATATTACAAAAAGGACATTCAGCATTTGGAGAAATTGCAGCGAAAGATAACTAAACTGCCACAGGGTCTGCAGAACATGAACTACAATGATAGGGGTAAAAAATTTGGACTCACGACACTGGCGCGCAGATGAGAAAGAAGCGACCTCATTGAGACTTACAAAATTCTTAAAGGAGAGTATGACATACAAGAATTTGAGGAAATTTTCATTAGACAGCCAGATGATAGACTTCGAGGACATAAAAGCAGATCGCAGAAAGAGAGAGTGCAGACCAACCTTCGTGCTCAATTTATTGCCAATAGAATTGTAAATGCCTGGAACGCCTTACCACATGTGTCCACGAGAAATGTAATGGCATTCAAGAGGAAACTGGATCAAGCCAACCAAGAAATTGATGTGTCCTGATGCCCACTAAGTGACATTATAAACTGATAAACTGTGTATTACAATATACGATGTGAGGTGCTGTGTAATAGTAGATGTATGCATATCAGCTTTGCTGCTGCCGTATAATAAATAAATAAATAAATAATGGTGCAGAGTTGCTTCTCTGCTCCCACAATTCGTATGGGAACACTTCTTTCACCTGTGGAATGCACCTTCATTGTATCGGGCATGTCAAAAAAAAAAGGAGCATCTGATCTGCAATTCTCATTTGCCGCAGGATGTAATCATGCTGCTTGCAGATGTTGATTATGTACCTCTGAAACAGCAACAGCTTTTCCTCATAAGCTTGTGGCAGTCTTTATGCTATGGTTGTTTGATGTTGTGGAGAGTGTCCATGACTCGCCATGAACCACCATTGTAGTTCACTTGAAATTTGGTACAGGGGATACTGAGTTTCTTGGCGAATTTGCTGCCCTCGAACTGCAGCACCTTTTGGGAAACTGTGAAACCATTGCGCTGGGTTTTCTGAAAGTAGTCCAGTAATTCTTCTTCCACTGCTGGATATTTACATTTCTTGCTTTGCAATGAACATTTATTGTGATTGGTATTTTCCAACGTGGTTTTGTCTTGAATCAAATGCTTCTCATCCTTCTTATCAAAGTTGAACTTCTTCCCAACTGCCCGAGTCCGATTTCTGTACTTTACTATGCCCAGCTTGATCTTTGCAGTGTAACTTGCATGCACTTCCCCCACGTTGGATAGTTCAACTTTTAAGACACATTGCTACACTCTCTGGAAACGTGACAGAAACTCAAGAGTATTGCACCATGATGAAAACCACAAGGCTTTCAACGTGTTGGAAGAAACAAAGTGTTGTACTGTGGTGGATGCACAGAAACAGATGATCAAATTTGGCATGTTGACACCCCCCCCCAATTCACAATAAGGATTTACCTATTTGTTAAATAAATATAGATTTTTATTATACAATTTACTGAGTAACATCTAATTATTATGTATGACTTACACACAAGATTTTTTTTGGTTCAAATTATTATATCAAAGATCGTTAGTGTGGCCTATAAAGTTTAAGTATGTCTGTACACAAACAAATACGGTATATCCATTCATTCTTTTATCAAGTTCATTTTCCATCCCCCCTGTTGTAACAATTCATACTATTATATATTTAAATAACTATTAGTAATTTTTTTTATTTACATCAGGGGCAGGTTTCAAAAATAAGTTCTCCCTCCAAATAAACTGTACATCAATATTAATAAAATCATCTATGTGAAACAGCAATGATTTTACAATAATGACAGTGATAATGATACATTAAATTGCCCAAGATATGTAAGGTGACACTAATTTTTGTTATGAACGAGTTTTGTGACCTACTTCGACTAAGTGATTTGGGAAGAGTTATCACATGCCTTTTATCAAAGAGAACTTCATTGCCCTGGAAAAATTATTTTAACTACAATTTTCTTGCTAAACAAATGGAACCTAGTAATCTGTCCCTGATGCGACGCAGCAGTGGTTTGGGAATTCTGGTTCCATTCTCTCTCATACATCTGGCCTCAATGGTTTACCAAAGTAGGTGTAGTGTCTTTAGATGACAGGTAGCAGTGCAATGAAAGACATATCCTCTATAAATTTTGATCCCTGCTCTATGTGGACTCCACCAAAGACTACTTGAAAAATCTCACTACGGATACAACGGATAAATATATATTTTTCATTAATATCGCGGATATTTCAAGGGTCACAAAAGCATACTGGCTAGAACACAAGTTTGCCAGAGGGACTCAGGTTCGAACCCTGGTAAAGCTGAGGGCTTTTAACTGGTCATGTCCTATTCAGGGCAGTCCTGAGTGTTTTAGCATCCAAATAAACTGCCTCTTTTCCATTGATTTCTAAGCTCGTCTGCTAGGTGTGACAGGATTAGTCTTCGCGGTGTAAGTTCCATAGGCAGTGACAGGCCATGTCCAGGGGCTTCGTGCTAGTCCCAAAATTAAAACGAAATAATTATCTAAAATGGTGTCTGATCAAATCATAGAAGAAGTAAATGAAGCGCTGTTTTTAACTTTCTTGCACTTACTTCGTAAGAAGGGAAAGTTATGTAATTGTGTGCTTGAAAACTTTGAATTTCAAGCAGAAAATCCCTTATTGCCGGGCCCTGATAACAAAAAAATGAATAAATCATGGTGCTATAGTAAATAACTTTCTCTAACATGTGGTGCAGCCAGAATCCATGTTTTGTGTGTCCTTGATATTGAAAAATCTGTTGATGGCAAAACGTCTGTCTTTCTATCCATCCATCAGTCTGTGGTTGACGCTAGTGCCTAATCCGATTTTCTCCAAAATTAGTATTTCCTGATTGGTCTGAACAAACCTGAGGCTTTGGGAGTTTTAACTGGATATTTTGATTTTTTTGGGCATTTTCCAAATTTTCTGAAAAATGGCTACTAATTTTTTGATTAAACTTTGTCATCAGATAGCGTAAAGGATGCTTAGGAGCAGCCTAAATGAAATAAACCTTAATTAAATCCCAGATTTTTTTAAAATTGCAAAATTGCAATTTTTTGCTGGGGCATCTTCCTACAATTATAGTATGAAAGATCAAAATGTTTCCTGTATGAAATCTGTCCTTTAAAGACAGATTTTGAAATAAGGTATCAAAAGTTGACCAATTAAGTCAAAGTTTACGATATGTAACCATCAAGAAAAATGAATCCGGCAAACTGATAGAATAAAAATTAATGAACTTAGGATTGAAGAAAGTCAAAAATCAATCTGTAGGAGGGGAGGTGATTTTGATATTATCTAGAGCATGTGTTTAACTTTTGTAAAAATTCCTTACAACATAATTCTTTTTCAAAAATATTAAAATTCAAATATTGTTCTTATAAAATTAAAATTGTAAATTAATATCGACCTTTTTTGGCTATTTATTAAAGTAGAGGGCACCCCTTTTCCAGTGTACGTATGAAAATTTCAAGTCTTAATGTTATTCACTCCAGAGCACCTTAAGTATTCTTTTGTTTAATTAACCCATTTGGCAGTTAATTTAGAGGCAAAGAATGTTAAAGGCTCAATAAATCTTTTTTTAACAACAGAAGTTATTGAAATAAAATTGTTCTAGAAATATTTTCTGTGTACTTCACCTGACCAACCTGTCCTGTTGTAATTAATTAGTTGATTTCATTAATGAAATTGTCTTGGTAAATACTGATCAAGGTTTGGAAATTTTGAGATAAATTCCAAAGCACTATTTAAAAATTTTTTTTAAATTTTTACAGATATGGCTTGCCAGTGAATTTCCAAGCAATGTTATTGCAACCTAACAAAAAACAAGGGAAGAAACTTCGTGATGTCTTAAATCAGTTGTATGGTCATTTGGATGGAGGATCACTACAAGGATCATCTGGTCCTCATGATGTGAGCATCATTATTCCTATTATTATAGTTAAATAAATAAAGGTGTGTTATGTTAATTATGGTAGTATATAATTTGCATCTTTTTTAGACCATGGACATTCCTGGACTTGGATTTGGACAGTCAGAATACTATCCATATGTCTATTATCATATTACAGTTGATATGGTTGAAGTAAAATCTCTGTAAAGGGATTAAACATCAGCATTTTGAAAGAATATTACATAGTATTATGTATTGTAGAAATTATTGTTGGGGTATGGTCTTGGCAATAGCGTAAGCGTTTTTGTGATGGTGAAAATATGAAGTAGTGTTTGAATATTCTGGGCTGTCTAATAATTGAAATCTCTTTAGACAATGAATCACTTTCAATATGCTAACAGTGGCATTATTATGACAGTAGATATATATTCCAGCTGGCTGGCTTTGTACGTTTGTGACTCTTTTGAAGTCTATATAAATGTGTTTGAAATATAGATATAATAGGATAATTGCTAAAAGTTTATGAAGTAAAATAAATGAATAGTTGTGAAATATTATTTTTAAAGTTGAGGATCTTGGTGTCACTGGGATATGTATAATGTGTGAGTAGTTCTGCACATTGTTGTACAGAAAATATAACTTTTAAGAATACATAATTTGCCTGCCACTGTTATCAATTGTGAAACATACATGTATATATCAGAGATCATAACATAGTTGTTATGTTTATTTTACCTGCGGATTTGATGTACATTATTTGTATCATTCACTCATGCCACAGATTCCTAAGTTAGGTTTCTTCATTTTGAAAATCAAGAATTTGTTGTGCGTTGTTCATTGTTTTGAATACCATCAATTGTCAAGTAAGAATAATTTTTACAAAAGAACTCTTGTATTATTAAGTATAGATTTGAAATATACTTTATTCATGAATACATGCTACTAAAAATACTGTGTTTTCTTGATAACTGTTAAAGATAACAATTCCAGTACCAGCTGTTAATAATT
This sequence comes from Acheta domesticus, assembly GCA_031308135.1. Taxonomy (NCBI): domain Eukaryota; kingdom Metazoa; phylum Arthropoda; class Insecta; order Orthoptera; family Gryllidae; genus Acheta; species Acheta domesticus. The sequence continues at coordinate 29,166,027 of JAHLJT010004567.1, read as the reverse complement.
ATATAAGTTTTGAAAAATGTGTACATAAATGTTCTTTTGAAACTGTTACTGTATTGTAAAATGTTGACATTATCTGTACATACATTCCATGGAAAAATGTGTTTGTGTAAAGTGTATTAAATATGTTATTAAATTTAATTTGAGAACAAATGTATTCTTTCCTACTTTATATACGTATATATGGAGTTATATATGTAGTATAGGGAACGTTATGTAATGCTGCAGAAAATTGATTTTGAGATTTCAACGGAAATGCATGTTTTGGGATTCCCTGATACCGAAAAATTGTGTTTTTTCTTAAAATGTCCATCCATCCATCCGTGAACACTACTAATGCATAAACCATAAGAACATTTTCTTCCAAAATAGGTCACTTCCCTGGTCAATTTGGCCCCACTCGAGGCACTGCGATTTTGAAAAACATTCTTTAAAATTTTGTGGTACTTTACAAGAAGCCTCCAGGAAATTTTCAAAATTTTCTCAAAGACGGCTCCAAATTTTTTCTTTAAGTTTCTTGTAAGAATAGAGTAAAATACACTTCAAGGGGTGGCATAGGTCCAATTTTCACGGTTTGATCTGAATTTTCAGAAAATGAAAAATTTTGAATTTTTTTCGACTTCTTCCTATAACTACAAAATTGAAGATAAAGATTTTTCCTTTCAATAATATTCGTTCTCCATAGTGAGTTCTTTCATTACGGTCATGTACATTTTTTTGAAAATTTTAGTACTTTTCGTGTAATATTTGCAATTTACAAAAATTACAAAAAGATTTTTTCAAAAACAGCTTCAAATTTTTTTTTTTAACTTTTGATAGGGATGGTGTATGAGATGACATAAACACCCAATTGCTTAACCTTCGGATTTTTCAAAACTTATAAAAATGTAATTTTCTGAATTCTCTCGTAACATTTGTATTTACATTAGTGGTGATTTGTTCACAATTTTTATATTTATGAGTACATGTACTTTAAATAATGTTGTATAGTTTCTCGAAAACTCAACCGTTTTCTGTGAAAACTAGTTCAAAATTCCACATTTTCAGAAAAGCTCAAACATTTTTTTTTATAAATGGCTCCAAATGTTTTCTTTAAACTTTTTGAATGGATAGTGCTAATTGCACTCTAATATGATGTAAAGTTCAATTTGGGGTATTTTTTTTGTATTTTTAAAAATTAACACTTTTTTTTTTTTAAAAAAAAGATCTCTGGACGTTAATACGCACATTCTCAGCAATTTGTAAACACTATTTTATTTTTGAGTTCAAGTGTTTCAAATGACTACTAATGAATTTGTTCAAAAAAGCAAAAATGTTCTGTGAAAAAGAGATTCAAATTTCAAATTTACAGTAGCGCTTAAAACTCCATTTTCTTAATAATAGGTTCCAAATTTTTGAAAGAAAATTACCATAAGGACAAGGTTTTACTGTTCTTTATTATTCTTAAAATAATATTTCTGTTCTACTGTTAGGAAACTGGAAAAAAAGAAGAGGGAAGGAAGAAGAAAAGAAAGAGGGGAAAAAAAATCCTGATCAAATGTTCCTTTCTTTTGTGAATAATAAACAATTTACATGTTTCTGGTGTGTTTACATGCTTCTGCAATGCAAATTTTTGCCTATAAAGCATTTTTGAAACCAACTTTTGAGTGCTTATTGCAGCTCACCCATTTGGAATATCCAGGTAGTTTATTAGACAAAATATGGTTAAAATTGACTGAAGAGCTTATTTTTTAAATTACAACATTTCCTCCCTGGACACTGAATATTCAGCTTGATTGAGATTGGTACCTAGAGAAAACAAACAATATAACGATGTAAAAGGCAAAAATAAGACAAATTGGCAAAAATAGGCAAAAAAAGCAAACTGAAAATGCTATGACCATGAATGTAAACTGAATTAACATACACAATTCTTTTTAATGAGTTTTTATTTCAGGAAAATAAAAACCTGCAAATTCAAAAACAAAAAGGAGCTAAATGTTCTTAGAACAGTAGAAGGTAATATCTTCATTTCACAAATGAAGTTTGCACAATTGTTTGATTTGTTCTGTCTTGAAGTTGCTTCATCCTTCTCATTAGAGAAAACAATGTTTGAAGCTTTCGCTATATGTGTTATGAAAGAATACTGAACACTGAAAGAAGATTGATTTTTTATTTACAACTTTGCTAATACATTTTTTTTTTTTCATTTTGTTCCTGAATATTGAATATTCATGTTGCATGATTACTAAATCATTCTTCTTTAGACCACGAAAAGCAAGTTTTAAGATTCTCAATTTTCTTCTGCTGTCTTCTGGCAAATTACTAGGGCCCGGATTTTAATGACCTAAAAATCAGTGAAATATGCAAGCATTTATGACCTAAAAAATAAATATGACTTTACATGAGTTTATTTTTTAAAAATTCCTGTTGATTTTTTAGGCATAACATAAAAACAAAATTTGCTCAAGAACAGCTTGTGAGTTTATTACATTTTGCAGTTTTTGGAACTAACTAGCATTTAAAAAAACTATGTTTGTGTCTGTAAAACAAATCAAGTACAGAACAATGACCCCCTTCATACAAAACATCTTGCTTTACTTGTCTGGCTTGTATACTTCTTGTGTAATGTTTTCCTATTTCCTCTCAGTCTTCAGTTTTCGGGGAGTTGCAGTGGAGTGAAATACACATTTTAAGAGACAATAACATTCCATCTTCAAAGACCTACAGTTGATGCTGAGGATAGTTTTGTGTCTAGAAAAGCTCCTCTCAAATGACGTCCTGGGGGCGTATTTGAAGGCGGCAATGTCACTGCACTGCAGCTTTGGTTCATTGCATTCAAAAGTTGCCATTTTGTTGCATATGTTGTTAAATTGTTCCATTTTCACAACGCGCAGGAGGCAAGAAAGAAACACACATTTGCTTTCTGTCAGGGGTTCATCGTAGCAGCAGTTATACATTTCAAATTGTCCTTTGTCGTATAATTGTTTAGATTATTTGTGACAATATCACCTGATACATTATCATGCTTTCAAGCTTTTTATTCTTGTGTCCATAAAAATATGGTAAATATATGCATTTAGGGCAAACTTTGACCAAAATATGACCTTTTACTTAAATAGGTGTAAATATAACTTTATATGCACAATAAAAATACATTTTTCTATTCGTCAATACCTGGATTCGTGCATAAATTGTTTTAAAAGTCACCCAAAAGTTGAGAAAAAATATACGACATATCATTAAAATCTGGGCCCTACAAATTACACTGTATTTTCAGGTCCAAGGACAGGGATGGTGACTTTAGCCTTTGTCTAAAGCCAATCTCCTAAGTATGCTACCATGAATGTCAAGTTTGTGGATAAAGATACCACAATTAATTAATTACATGTTATTAATAACAGTCAAAATAAACATGTAATCAACAAATAATCATATTTTAATGAAACTATTACAGAACAACTAAACAGAAGTTTTCAACACCTTCAACTTTGTACTCTTGAATTCGTTCTCAAACTGTACTTACATACTACACAAATATGGCACCCATGTTACGAAGTGTGATGAACAGAGCTCGGAACATTGGCAGAATGCCTTTTTGTTACTCTTACTATTTTATAACTTTTAACAACAGAAATCACTTAACTACACTTTTGGAGTTGTTTTAGTAGATTTTCATTTTGCCTATTTTAGCTTCTGAAGCCTGTTTTTGCCATTTTGTCTTATTTTTGCCTTTTTCTGCCATTTACATAATTGTTTTCCTTTTTTATTCTCTCAGCACCCATCTCGATTTATTTATTTATTTACGTCAAAAAACAGTTAAAAACTGCGTATGACGAGCTATTTAAGTAGGATATTATTAAGTATATTATTAATATATTAGTATTATTAGTATATTATTAATATATTATTAAGTAGGATATACACATGCAATGCTTGACAACACAGGCACAGTTGTATTTTGCCTTTCTGTGGAAGCAGAACTTTTGAGTATACCCTCCAGAGGACGGATCTCTGAATTTGATATGCCCCTCTCACTGTTTTGTTGATTACACAAGTGTGAAGAACAAAACATTTATTCCATTTTCACTGATGTCATTACAACATTGCAAGAGTAGCTACAACAGCACATACTTTCACATATTTCTAAATTTGCAATTTTTGAAACTTCAGACAGTTTAAAGAAAATTACACCCATGCCTTTTTTTTTTTGCGTTCCTTCTTCTATCCCTGAAAAAATGTGGAGCTATTTTTGAGGAATTGCTTTTAATGAATTGTATTAATTTCAAGAAAAATTACACGAAAACTTCTCATTTCTTAAAATCATATACATGACTTTTTGAAAAAGCTGACTTTTTTACAACAGACTGTTTAAGGCTATCTTCAATTTTGCAGTTTTGAAATGCTAACGTTTTGCAATTTTCAAAAAATATGGGGAATTTGCCAAAAATGGGACCAGCAACTTATTTTTTTATGGCTCCTTAATATATACAAGGAGAAAGTTTAAAGAAAAACTTGGACTGCTTTATAAGAAAAAATTGTTTAAAAAATTTAACTAGTGGTGCTACAACAGCATATACTTTCTCCCGTTATTGAAAAAGCTATGTAATACTGCATTTTCTTTGCTACTAACATCTTAGCTATTATTTGAAAAAGTCCAATTCAACTAACAAGCTAGTAACTTACAATTTCCATTGCAGTGTTGTCAAAACTATGTGAATTCGTTTGGCTAATAACATTAATACAGTAATTAGAATATATGCAATTGACATCAAAATAATTTGAAAATTTGGGCAGCTCAGTCATGAATTGCCTTTTGTTGCAACTTTGCAAAATAACACTTCTGATACCTTTTCATCATTTTTCTTTGATTTAAAACAGTAAATTTCTTTACAGATCGGATTATATTAAATGGTATATAACATACTTCACTGGGCATTGTGAAGAGTAATTTATAAGAACCTGGTGCAAAATTCATCGCAAACAAAAATATTACAATACTGGCTCATGGCTTAGGAATTACATCACCAGCTGGACTAAATAAAACAGCTGTATCTTATCACTGCCACCGGCTTGGCATTCCACAACAATTAGATTCTAAAATATTGATGCAGCATTGTTGAGAAAATTTTTATTAAGCTTTGTGGATTCCTCAAAAACAAAGACATCAATACATCGATAATACAAATTGAATAATTAAGTTTAAAAATGTGAGGAAGTCAATAAAGAATAAAGATTGGCAGTTGCTCGCTTTGCACCATACAGTTTGCTTGCTCTTAAACTGGACAATACTATAATCTTATGTCCTCGAACATCAATACATTGAGAATACAAAGTGTAAAATAAAGGAAAGTGCGAGAAAGCAAAAATTCAATTAATATTGGCATTTTTAATTATTTTTTCATATTCATTCAATTTTTCTTGTGGCCTGTAGTTGGTGTGAAACCTGTATATATTTCATTAATTTGAAGCAAAATTATGCAAAAACTACTATTTTTTTCAAAAAATTGTGCATGATCTTTTCTAAAGAGTTTATTTTGTACAACAGAATATCTGAAGCAAAAATCTCCATCTTCAATTTTGCAGTTTTGAAAAGTTTTTTTGCAATTTTAGAAAAAAAAAAAAAAGATATTTGAAAATGGGATGAGCGCCATATTTCTTGCCATTCCTTATTACATAGGTGGAGAAAATTTAATGAAAAAATTTGGAGCTTTTTATCAGAAAATTATTTTTTGTAAATTTCAATCGCAAATTGCACAAAAACTACTCATTTTGTCAGGAAATTGTACATGACCTTTTTTAAAGATCTTATTTTGTACCTCAGACTCTGAGGCAAAAATCTTTATCTTCAATTTTGTAGTTTTAAAATGTTTCTTTCTAATTAAAAAAAAGTGGGGGGATACCCAAAAACGAGATTAGAACTATACTTTTACTGTCTTTTATTACATAAGTGAAGAAAATTTAAAGAAAAAATTTGGAGTGGTTTTTTAGAAAAAAATCGTAAATTTTAAGCACAAATTATGCAAAAATTACTCATTTCTTCAAAAAATTGTAAGTGACCTTTTTTAAAGAGCTAATTTTGTACAAGAGAGTTTGTTGGACACAAGAATCTCTATCTTCAATTTTGTAGTTTTAAATTTTTATTTGAAAGTTTCAAAAAATCTGGGAAGTCAACGATAATGAGACATTCTTTTAAACATTCTTTGCACTATTCAACAACAAAATTTAATAAGAAAAGTTTGGAGCCATTTCTTTTTATTTTGAAAATGTCCAAGGGGCTTCATGTAATGTACCCTCCAAAATTAAAATATCAATTTCAAATTCCAAGGGATGCGACATCAGCCAGAACGATTAGGGGAATATCAGTTTTAGGAAGAAAATAAGCTGAATGGTTTATGTGCTAGTGTTGTGCTCTGTTGAGAGACACAGACATTTTACTGTCAATCGATTTTTCGGTATGAAGGACGCACTAAATATGGATTCTAGCTACATCACATGTTAGGGGATTTTTTTCTATATTTAGCAACTGGATTTATCCACTTTTTCGTTACCAGGGCCCGGCAATAAGAGTTTTGTGATGACAATTCACCTGTTTTCCAGCACACAATTACAATACTGTCTCTTCTTACGTTAGTAAGTGCGAGAAATTTTGCACAAAATTACACAAAAACTACAAATTTTTTTGAAAAATTGAAGATGACCTTACTTCCAGTTCTGTCTTTAAAAACAAATTTCATTAAGAAAAAAAAAATCTTCAATTTGTAGTTGTAGGAAGATGCTCCAAAAAATTGCACTTTTGCAATTTTCGTAAAATTAGGGATTTTAATGAAAATGAGACCTGCACCATCATTCTCTTAAGTGTCCAAGGACAAGGTTAATTAGAAAATTTGGCGCGATTTTAGAGAAAATTTTGAGGTTTCACGTAAAGTACACTTCAAAAATCAAAATATCTGGTTGAAACTCCTAAAGCCTTGAGTTTGTTCAGATTGATCAAAGAATTCAAATTTTGGAGAAAATCAGCTGAATGATTTAGGTTCTAGTGTTGACCACAGATGAATGGTCAGACAGACGTTTTTCCATCAATAGATTTTTCGGCATCGAAGACCCATAAAACATGAATTCTAGCTACACAATATCTTAGGTTTTTTGTTGCCAGGGCCCAACAATAAGAGCCATTCTGTCAAAAATTCACCATTTTGTGGTGCTCAATCACAATACTTTTGCTTCATAAAGTAAGGACGAGAAAAATTAAGGAAGCTCACAATAGTATTTCGAAGAGGTAGCATCATGCATTTCATATCTATTTTAATAAAAATACATGCCTTTTTGCCTACCTTTTTTAGGTAAAATAAATGTGTGAACTTCTGGACTCAGATTATGAATATTGCTGTATAGTTAACTTGATAAATTACATGATTAATAAAACATACAATAAACATAAAAATAACGTTAACAATCTTCTCCTTCAAGCATTAGACCTGTTGGTCTGTTGCAACTTGTTGATCGATCCATCTTCTCCTGGGTCTACTGATATTCCTTTTCCCTATGGGTGTGTACTATAGGATGTGCTTTGAAATGCATTCATCATTCATTCTTAATACATGATCTTTCCATTTCTTCCTGTATTCTTCTATTTTATTATTGAGATTGTAGATTCCAAGGGTTCTCCTGATGCATTCATTTTCTATTCTGTCTCTTTTTGTTACTCCTAAAATTGATCTTAAAAATCTCATCTCTGCTGCTTGGATTCTGCTATAAGTCATAGAATTCAGTAACAAGTTTTCACTACTATATAATTCACAGGGTACTGCCATCATTTTATAGAACTTGAGAAATGTATGCCTTTTAACTTTGCCTCTGAGAGTTCTTTGAACCGTGTCACACATCAGATTGAATTTTTCAATCTTCCTGCCCACATCTACCTAGCCGAGATAGGATATATCACATCCTAAAAATCTGAAGGTGCTAACTTGTTCTATTATTCCATTTTTTAGAATGAGTTTGCATCTTAGAGGTTGGAGTCTTTGGAATGCCATGGATATGGTTTTACTTGTGAATATTATTAAATTATACAACTTTGTTATTTTATGGAGTTCGTATATGGCTGTCTGTAAGTTGTGTTCATTGTCGACATCTATAACTTGGTTATCAGCAAATATTAGTGTTTTAATAAAATTATTCCCTTTAAAATCATCTACTATATTAAGATCTAAAATCCGTTTGTTCCACTCACGTACCACATTGGCGAGATATAAATTAAAAAGTATTGGTGACAGAGAACACCCTTGTCTAAGACCCTTGTTTATGGTTTCCTGTAAATCAGTTCCATATAATCTTATGCTAATCTGCGTACCTGAGTACATATTTTGAATAATTTTTATTAGGTGGAGTGGTATTGTCTCCATAACTTTCCACAATTTCCTTCTATTAACGCTATCAAATGCTTTGCTGTAGTCAATGAACACCATGTATGTCTTCCTATTATATTCTCGTCTCTTTTCGACCTTTTGCTTGAGGGAAAACACATTGTCTGAGCAGGACCTTCCTTTCCTAAATCCAGATTGTTCTTCTAATAATATGCTGTCTATAATGTTTCTTAGTCTGTTTGCAAGTATTTTTCAATATATTTTATACGCCATGTTTAATAGGCTTATTCCTCTGTAATACTCACATTCTGTTCTTGAGCCTTTTTTAAAGAAAAACAACCATTGCTCTCTTCCAATCATTTAGTATGTAGCTTTGCTGCCAACATATTTATAAAGTCCAAGAACGTATGTTTAGCTTCTTCAGGGAGACATTTGTATAATTCTATGTTTAAATTATCTGTTCCAGGTGCTCTTCGATATTTACAGATTTGTAAAGCCTCTTTGAGTTCCAGGTATTCTATTCTATTTGAAACATATATTTCTCATTCTCTTTGTTCTCCTTGTCTTCATGTTCTATTTGTTCTTCAGACCATAAATTTTTACAGAATTTCAGCCAGTCCTATTTTTTTATAAGTTCTAAATTTGCTACATCTTTTTCTTCCGTGTTCAGTTGTTTCATTATTTTAAAAGCAGAAGACTGGCTTCCATGCACATCATTTTCAATGTTTGAGACATATTTCTCCCAACTTTCTTTATGAGCAGCTTTTACTAGTCTCTTGGTCTCCTTTCTTTGAGTTTTTTATTCTTCTAACACCTCTGGTGTTTTCATTGTGAGCCATTGTAAGTATAGTTCCTTCTTTCATTGTACGGCATATTTTAGGTCTTCATTCCAGATCTTAAGTCCTTTTTTTGCTTTATATTTTCTCTTTTTACCAAGTGTTTCAGTTGCAGTCTTTTCTAAAAATAGTGTGATTTTCTGACATTTTACATCAAAATAAAACCTTACCCATGACTGGTAAAGGTTTCTGATGCTATTATCCTCAAGCAAATCAATTTTCCACACTGTTTCAATAGTACGTATCTTTTTTCCTGTATGTTTTTGCCCATTTTGTTTTGAGTGCTATTTTACCTCTTAGCAAGAAATGGTAGGAACCTATAATTAATTAATCTATTATTGATCTATTTCCATGAGCTGTCCACGTAAATTTGTGAATTTCCTTGTGTCTAAAAAAGGATTTTTCTACTCATTAACAATGCATTACATTAATAAACTTGGAGATTATGATACAGTGGCAAATAATTTACAATAAGAGGGAATAATTCCATTATCTTTTAGTAGTAGTTTAATTAACTTACAATAACTTGAATACATTAGATGTTAATAACAAATTTAAGTTATACAAATTTAATTATTTACTCCGTTACTAAATTGTACATTGCATTATTGAACTGAAGTACTGGTACAAAGAGTTTTCACTTTTGTAGCTGCACATGGTTAATAATTACAGAAAAGTTAAAGCAATTCTGATTTTGTTACAAGAACTCACACAAATAACGTGACATTTCAACTATATTTTGAAGTATTTATTACCAGCAAATTTTATGGTAACTAGGAGATGATTAAAAAGCTGTGCAGCAATCCAGAAAGGATCTTTGTTACTTGAAGCCTTGCTAGTGTATGTCCAGTAATAGTCCCTATGTCCTCTGGTACTGTTTTGGATGTGATGAAATCTATATATGTATTGTATTTATTTCCAATACATTGAGTGAAATTACAAAAAAAAAGATAGCTTAGGGGAGGGGGGATCCGCAACTGCATGAATAAAAAAAAGTAATTTTGTCTACATTGGATCTTTGTAAGCAAAATTCAGAATAGTACATATTATTTGGACTGTTAATTAGAGGGTATCATCAAACACTTGATTTTTCATTTCCTAACATAACTCAAAAATCTGCTTGAATTAAATGAATATTATTCATAAATGTAACAAAAATTTTACATAGTATTTCAGTGATTGGCTTGGTAACCTTTGTGATGAAATTGCGAGTGACTGAATAGCTTCCCAAACTTATTCACTCTAATAAAGCACATGATATGACAATATGGCTCATGCGGCAGAACCATAAAATATTATTTTCTAAAATATCAGCTAATTTTAAATTTACAAACTAAATCAGAAAATGTGAGAAATATTTACTAATGCAATATTTTCGCCAACAAGTTTACTTATAAATGACAAGATGACAGAAATAAATTCAATTCATTTTTTTATTAATGAGTTTTTATTCAAAATTAAATATATTCTTATTGTGATAAAAACATCTACTTTAAATTAAATAAAAGTTCCATATTTACAAGTGACAGTTACTGTACAAACTTACTGTTGATAACACAAAAACCAAATGCAGAATGTACATAACATTATAGAAATAAGTTCTCAAAGATTAAACAAAAAACAATATTTAATTTTTCTGAAATTGACCTACTATCACACTTATTACAAGAAACAATTTATTTGGAAATTTGTGAATCATTATAATAAAGAAATATCAACTTCTTAAGTTGCATCAAAATTATTTTGAACAACACTGTAAATATCAGCATCAACCAATTCGGGTTTTCCACATTGAAAAATATGCATAATCCCACAAGTTTTTAGTATGAGTGCAAAACTTTTAAAACATTTTTCTTCTCTGCCAGAAATTATTTGCTCTGAAGTCTTCTTCTCCAAAATTCAATATTGAGGGAATGTCATTCTGAGTAGAAAAACATTTCTAGGATAATTAAAACGTTTTAGTAAATAAAATACAATTTATTCAACACCACAGAATTCAACATTAAATTTTTGTTTCATGAAAACCTATGTTGTTTACTTGAGGCAAAATACCAAGATAATTTACTAAACATTTTTCTTTATGATGTGTCATTGCAGAACTGATGAGAGGTTACATTAATTTTAACTTCAATGATGACATGGGAATCTCATCATTTTATCAATTTAACTTACCTTTATTGTTTGTGATTGATAATTATCATCAGTAAAATGCAAGCAGCAGGATTTAGGAACATCTTGCCATTTAACAGCAGTTTTCAAAATAGGGCTTTCCAGTTTCAGAGGTTTTGTAACTTTCTTTGTGTAAATGGGGCTTGAAGAGAAATTTATGTTTCCCAATAAAGGTGACAGATTTTCACATGTTTGTGACTGGATAACACTTCCGCATGACATGTCATCTTCACTGTCACTTAGGCTCTTTAAAGCAACTTTATCATTGGTAAAATAGTTCCCAATTTGGAAATCATCATGATGTGCTTTCATTTGTTCACCAAATTGTAAATCAAAAATTTCATGATTGCGAGGACTTTCACTTAAATTAAATTTTAAATCATTTTTCCAAATATTGACACTGGAAGGAGAATGTTGTTTCATTTGGAGTGATTCAAACCTCTCATTTTTTCCTTTTGTTAAATTTTTATTTAGAGATGTATAAGATTGAGAAAGTTGTTTCATGTGTTTATGTTTAGGAACATGCAAAGCTGGTGGTGCTGAGGAAGAAGATAGACCAAGAGAATGTTTCAAAAACTGAAATCCATCTAAAGATGATGATTTTGATGTTGATGGAACTGAATATGTATTATTTTCAGAGAGAGAATTTTCAAGAAAACTTAGAGGATTCATCAACGATAATTTTGTATTGCCTGTACTTTTCTCTGAGAAAGTAATTTTGTCTTTTGATGAAAATGTCTTCTCAGTAGTATGAAGCTCAAATTTATGGTGCGGAGACTGTGATAAAGGACGCCCTGGAAAAATATCCGTGTTCTCCAAATACTCATGATGTTTTTGTTGACCATGAGCTGTGTTAATAATTTGTATCTTTTTAACATTTTTAAATGCATTATAATTGAGATTCTTCTTAGGCAATTTCATGGTTTTGTTAATATTTCTGCAATTAATGGTTTTCAACATTTCAGTTTTATCCATTAAATGCTCACCTAATTTAAAAAGAAAAAAAAAGGTAAAAATGATGTGATCATTTTGGTTTGCTGATTGTAAACAATGCCAATTGTTCATCAGTAGTAGAAAAATATCAACAAGAAAATCCAGAATTAAAATAATTTTTTAAATTCACACATATCCATAAATTTTATTATACATACATCACTAAAATAATACTAAAGATTGTATTTGTTATGAGCACTTAAAAGGGCACTCTAAGCATGAATTAACTCTAAAGAATTTTTATCTTATTTCTTTTTTTGAGAATCAAAAACATTTTTCAAATAAAAAGAAATGTTCTGATTACAAATTAAGCAAAATGCAATCATTAATGTGAAATCACCTTCTGAATATTGAGAATGACCAATTGTAGTTCTTTCTTCTTTATTTATTTTGGACATCTCATTAACAGATGTATGATCCATTAATTTATTTCTGGAAAAAAAGAGACTAAATTTAATTTTGTTCATGAGAAAGAATGGCAATTCTTCAAATTATGGAAGAAATGCTCCCATAAAAAAAACAATTGCTTTAAGAAAGAACAGAGCTTCATGCTTACACATTGTATTTTACTTATCTATAGCCCACAATGACTAACAACATTTTTTATTTCTAGCTTGACTATTATTATACCCTCCAGCTACTGTTGGAACCCTGGCTATTAAAGGAAATTCAATAGTGGCATACTAATTCCGTTTTGATACCTGAAGAACACCAATGTGTCTGTGTGCACATGCATGTGCCAAAGGTGGACCTCAAAATAAATGGCAAAATAATTGAAGGACAATCTATTACATAAATGAGAGTATGTATGTGTCATAAAAATTTGGGAACCAGTGGGGTGATTGCTCTCAAATTTGGCAAATGCTTTTAAATGACCAAAAATTAAAAAAACAGCACAGTTGCTTTTCAAAATGTTATCCCAAAATATGTTTTTTTACAATATTTGGTTAAATGCAAACTCTAATGAATTTAGGCGACATTGTTGCCAGGTGATACAGGGCAGGCTTGAGCATAACCGAATGGAACAGACAGAACCAGAAGGGGCAAACAGAGCAAGTGGATTGGGCATGATAAACAGAAAAAAACAAGTCGGAAATACCAGAGATGCTCCCCTGCAATGGGGTACTCCACCAACAGAATGTTCAAGACAAATGGTCAAGACAGCCAGTCCTCTCTCCTCCTTGAGGTGTCTCTATGGGTTGAAAATTCAGAGAATAGCTAATGAAAGAAGGATGAGGGTGAGTCTCTGGAATCTAAAAATGGGAACATTGGGCTAAGGGAAGGAAAACCCTGACAGAGAAAAATTTTCAATATTTTGAGTAATTGCAGTCCTTGCCTTGGGGACAGTGATGGCAACATTCAATATAATACTTTGTATGAACAACTGTCCTCTACACTGACTGATAGTAAAATAAGATTTTAACACGATAGGCCTATATTTCATTAACTCCACTTTTACATTAGTCGAGAAAATCAGGTTTTAAATTTGATAATACTGATTTGGGATACAGAAGTAATGCTTCATTGTGCAATTCTTTTTTTATAAGGGTTAAGGAATATTGGAAAAAACTAGTTTTTAGCAATATTTGTCTATCCCATCCACCCACGGTAAACATGTAAACTGATTGGATTGGGTTGGAGTTTTTCTTGGTACACGTGTGGAGTTAATTAGTTTTTCCTGTCCTGCTTCACTTTTATCAACTTATTTAAACATTTTTCGACATACGTTGACATATATTGATGTAATTCGATATATCAGGTATGGTAGCTTTATTTCGATGTATGCTGATATCTTTCGAAATATTAAACGTATTTCAATATATTTCAATATAATAAAATTTATTTCAATGAATATTGCTATTTTTCCATATAAATCTACATATTAGATATATGCCGCATATGAAAATTAATTTAGATTTGAAATGATGTCGACATAATATATAGATGAGTTTGTTAATTTTAATAATTTGAAATATGTAAAGTTCACAATTTGTTCCAACATGAAACTTATAAATACTATTTATGAGCATTTAATAAGTAATGTCAATTACTTATTATATTACTGAAATATGTCAATTAATGTCAATTTGCTGTATTTCAATTTTTAACGTATTTGATTTGTTAATTCATTTTTATAATAGATTTGATGGAGTTAATGAGTTTTTCCTGATAGTGTTGGAGTTAATGAGTTTTACCTGAAATTACTGTTATTTTAGCAATTTTTATCAATTATTATGTTGATTAAGTGAACTGTTTTCACTCATATTGCTGTATATAATGAAACAAAATGAAAAACTATTGCGAAATATGGTGAAAACTCACTTTTTTTCAAAAATGGAGTTAATGAGTTTTACCTAATAGCCACAGGTTTTATCTTATTTATACACAAACATAAGAATGCATTCAGAGCAGGTGGAAGGGAAAATACCAGACATTTTGAAAAAGAATTATATAAGATTAAAAGGATGTTCACAATAATTTTTTCTACAAAACTGGGTTCTGCAATAAACGTAGCAAATGATAGTATGAAGAATGGTTATTGTAAAAAATCAACAACAGTAAACAAACATAAGCCTCTGACTGCAGGAGCAATACTGGAATGGAGAAGTAGTTTTAGAGGAAAAATATTGCAAGTGAAAACAAGCTTTATAGAGAGGCATTTAAATTTGAACAATAGAATTGGAATCTAACACCAATTCAAAAACAGTAGGCCTACTTCTGCCTTTTACTGGTGGACTAAACTGAACACTTTTCAAGCACAAAGAGATAATAGAGTCCTATTTTACGATACACAGTGCAACAACTTTAAAAAATGAGAAGTTTTGGAATTGATGTTTTTCTCCTGGAGCAGCAGTATTATGCTTCAAAGAAAAAGACACCAAAGAGTATAAATATCGTGGATCATAATTGCACAATTGAAGGGTTTCTTGGAAAAACAGCATTAGTTCAAAATTGAAAAAATGGAGTTAATGATGCTACCTTGTAGTGTGAACTTTTATGTACCAGAGGATAATAAGGCCTAAAATGCATTAGTTTTAACAAAAATGAGCAAAGAAAAATACATGAGCTAGGAAGGTGGATGTTTTTTTCTCATTTCCCTCAAACTGAATTTTTGGACTAATATTGTTTTTCCAAGAAACCCTTCAATTATTAACAATATGAACACAAGAAATTATTTGAAAGGTAAATGACTTTAAAAATAAGAAATCACACTTACTGCTTCTTCTTTTTCAATGCCAACTTCTCTTGAAAAATGAAATCTGGAAAATATTTACCAATAATTACTGCTCAAATTTTAATGGTGACATAATATAGTAACTCAGATATTGAAAATAATACATTATTTATTTATTTGGTATTACAAAAAACAACAACACATAAACCCGTAAAAACTGTACATTGCTAATGGGGAAGAGATTATCTGCACATGTTTTCTTGAGGCCCAGAATGAGGGAAAACAAGGGAAAAAAAAGAGAGATTAGCAACAAAAAAACAAACAAAAGAGATTAGCAACAGCGCGAGATTAGCAACATTTGAAAAACTAGACATTTCCCTTCCTGAGTTATAGAATAACAATTTCAATGGTAAATGAACTGATTTGATTTTTCTGCATTGCTCAAAAAATAGTAACAAACATCAGTTCTACTCCTACCACTACAAGCAAAAGGAGTGCTCAACAAAACGTCCGCACAGTGAAGCTATTTACACCCAGAAGCAAACCAAGGGGCCATCTCAGCATTTGCTCAATGGATCGGGGAAACTGGACAAAAACCTGATCGAGATGGGGGTCATTGACACGGAAGCTGAAGTACATTACTTGTTACAGGTGTATTAAATCTTTTTTTTAAGAATGTATACAATTCAAATGTAAACTAATTCATTATATAACACTGTTTAGTTAAAACAAACATTATTTTTCTTTTTGATGATCAGTATAGTCTCTAATTCTAAAGAAACAGTTATGCAGCAGAAAAGATTTTACTTTTAACTTAAATTTGTGTACCAATTTTAAATGTTTAATGCCATCTGGCAATGTGTTGTAAAGTAACGTACATGTATTGAATGTGGATTTCTTGTACTGAGCTGCTGATACTGACACTTGATGTATGATTTCTATGATGTGTGTTGTAATTATAAATATCAATATTGCTTGAAAACATGTTCCCTCCGTTAAGTAGGTATTTTGGACAAATATTACAGATTCGTAAATAAATAGGCAAGGCAATGGTAAGAGACAAAGCTCAATGAAAAGAGGCTTGCAGGGATCATGTGGAAGGCATTTTTTCATTATTTGAATAATTTTCTTTTGCAATCTGAAGGTCTGAGTACTACAGGATGAGCTTCCCCAGAATATTATGCCATATTTCAGGTGGGAATGTACATTTGCAAAATAAATGTAACAAGCTGCATGAAGGCTGACAGAATTTGAAAGAATTCTGAATGTGTAACATAATAAACTTAATTTAGTGTTTAATTCTGTTATATGTACATTCCATTTGAGGTTTGATTGAATTGAGAGACCTAGAAATTTTGTTACCTCAACATCAGCTAATTGCATATTGTTCATTTTCAATGGAATACACAATTGCCGATTTGAAATGCAAAAATGCATTGAAACAGTTTTTCTTTCATTAACAATTAATTTGTTATTACGAATCCAATTTGAAATTTCTGAAATCGTACTATTATTGCTTCTTTTTTGCAAAGAACATTCATGTCATCGGCAAACAGAACCGTTCTTCCATTTTTAATAGACAAGGGCACATCATTTACATATAACAGAACTAGGATAGGACTTAAGATTGAACCTGGTGGGATCCCATGCTCAATTGGCAAAGAATTGGAAACATAAGTATGTAATGTCCTTTTGTGCCAGTATGGTATTTCTACTCTTTGAGCCCAATGTTTAAGGTATCCACTCTAGGGCAATACCACGAATTCCATATGAAGGTAATTTTGAGAGCAAGACGTTATGGTCAATAACGTCAAAAACTTTCGACAGATCTAAGAATATTCCAAGGGGTGCTTCATTTTGGTCTGTTGATGAAGCAACATCTTTGGGAAAAGAAAAAATGGCAGTTGCATGTAGATTTTGATTTTCTAAAACCATGTTGTGAGTCTGAAAACACTTTGTTTTTCCTGAGAAAAGTTTCCATTCGTGAGTAGAAAAAAGCCTCTGTAGTATTTTTGAGAAAACTGACAGAAGAGAAATTGGCCGGTAATTTTGAATTTCATTTTTGTTCCCTTTTTTAAAAAGTGGCTTTCATTTTTCCTGTTTTGAAAATATCTGGAAATATTCCAGTATATAAAGAAGCATTGAAAATGTGAGTTAACAGACGTATAAAGGCAGGTATTTGCACAAAGTTTTTAATAAACAATCCAGAAATTCATCTAAACCAGATTAATATTTATTTTTTAATTTACTGACTCTTCTGAGGATTTTGTTGGGAGAAGTTCCGGATATGAACATCATATCGGACATTTTTTGGAAAGCGTAAGATGTTGAATTTTGTGGTTATAGTCCCTTCATGAGGTCAGGTGCAATTCTAGAAAGATGTTTGTTGAAGAAATTGTCAACTTTTTCCAGATCACTTGTTTCTCTTTCATTATTCTTTAAATTATATCATTATCGATTAAAACAACAACAAAACAAACAAATTTAGAACAACTTGCTACTCTTATTTCTGCCTTCAAAATTATTTTCAACCAGAGTCCTACAGCAGCAAAAATACTGTAGAACAAAACCATACAAAATGGATTTCCAAAATGTAGAATGCTCACTGTTCATGAATAACAAATAAAATACTCTTAAGTAACATTGAAACAAAGTAAATGTTTTAAGAAAAATGGTCTATAGAAGTAGTGTAATAATAATAGTATAGTATATACACAGTACAACAGTTTCTTAAATACCAAGAATATCAAAAAAGTTGCTGTTTCATAATGCAACATGTAAATAGCAAATTTTTAATATTGGGGAGCCTCTTACTTTGAGCTTTGCTGTCACACCATGTCAACTATGTCATAAGTTGTGATGCTTCAAGTATTAGAAATCAATTGATTTGAGCAAATTGTATGGTACGAGATAAGAATAGGCAAAATAACACAATCAAATATTTGCATTTTTCAGGTAAAGTTGAAACGTTTTCATTGTTTTTGAATTTTTCCCATTTTCCTGACTATACAGAAAAATTATAGAGACCTTTCTAAAGGCCAGAGGCTAAATGGCTTTCTTTCAATTTCTATGCGCATTGGAAATCATTAATATAGATTATAATCTTTCTTTTGTAGATACAAACTATCTAAACTGAGGAAGCCATTTAGACTTCTGTTGGCATTGTGGATACTTTTGGTTTAAACTTAAATTCTCCACATTTGTATTATTTTGAATTTACATCCTAACTCATCAATTAATTTTCATTCTACAATGATCCCTTTGTCATAGTACATGCACATAAATGATATTTTCAAAGGTGTTTACATTTTTAATGCTTTAATATTAATTATTGTACATTACATAAACTAACAAATCAAATTCACAATACAATTTCCAGAGAAGATTTTTAAGACATTTGAACTGGATTTTTTCTTTTATTAATTGTATTTTTTCATGAAAAACATTTAACAGATACATGCTTATCCAGAAACAATATTATAAAATTTTTAGCAATACCTTACTTAAAAAATTAATTTATGACCTTACCTTCTGTAAAACTTAGATTGAAGGACATGCAATCAAAATGTGTGATAAACAATTTAAAGTTTGAGTACTCTGATTCATGAAAGTTTTTTTCATATTTTTCTCTGCACTGTAATTTTTGACACTGAAATATACTGTGTTTGGACTGGTTTTCTATTTCTTCTGAATTGCTGATGTCTTTAGGAGGACTTTGAGAAATTTGATATATTTTTCTGAAAGAAAGACTGTCAATGACTTTAAAAAAATGGTTTTAAATATAATGTAAATGTTTTTATACATATAAGCCTACCTACTTTTCACATTGTTCTTCTAAAATCATAGATTGAGAAGAATTCACACAGTATTCTCTTTCCTGGGAAAAAATGTGTGTCTGTTCATCATGAACAGTATCTACACTTTCATTAATTGATTTGTGATTTGATTCATGTGAATGCTTTGCAAGACTCAGTATATCATTTAATTTTTCATTCATACGAGCTCTGTTCAACACATTAAGTCTAACATCTGAGAATCAAGGAAAATATTTAGGAGATCACCTAAAATTTGTAGAGATAAATATTTTTTTGAGTATTTCATTTATACCTTCTTCTCTGTGATAAGTACTGGATTTCCTTCCTTTCATAAATATTCCAGTTTGGACATGCTGAAAGAAGCAAAGGTGATATAATACTATTTACCAGATTTATTACAAATTAACAAATAAATGTACACACATAGCATGCAATTCATTCCTAGACAGAAATGTGGAAAGATGATGAATATGGAAGATTAAATGATGTAAGATTACATTTGGAAGACTTACTGGTACTGTAAGACGTGCATTAGTTAGCAATTTCTTCTGATCCTGAAATGATATTTGTGTTAATTTTAAAATTTATGTGAATCTTTTCTTTTTATATATAGGCCTATTATAAAAACAAAATACCTTGGAGAGAGTTGTTTTATGGCCAGGAAAAATTTCACTCTTCTTATGGTTTATCTATTTTAACAATACAATTATTTCCATTTAATTATTTGTTAGTTTTGTGGCTATTACAGTCCAAATGAAAATTCCAATTGAGTGGCTATTACAGTCCAACTGAGAAAACAACTACTATGATAATCATAATTAATCTACTACATACCACTTGTTTTTCGCCTGTGCTTCGATGTTTTTTCTTCAAAACCCTCCCCATAATGGTTGTACGTTTCCATCAGCATTATTAATATTTCTGTGAAGAAACATGCGTATCAATCTTGCTTAAACACCTGCTCATTCGCGAATGGCACTATCTTTGTCTTGCCGCCACGTTTTTATCACAACCAATTCGACGCCGCTATTTTCATCGACATCAAGTACGCAAAATCGAAATCAGAGTAATGATCGATTTCAGAGAGTTGGCGCATCTTTGAAAAGATTAACAGAGAGTGGGTGTACGGTAAGAGTCCGGAGGCAGCGACACAATATTAGAAGTTAGTTCGGGAGGTAGCGACTCAATTTGAAGTGATCTGCGGATGCTAATTGTTTTTTAGTTAGTTTAAATGGCAAGTAAGGCCTAAACGAGAGTCAGCCGTCCAGAGGCGTATCTGTGTATATCGGCGCCCATGACAAGCATAGAATTTGCGCCCCTGTCAGAATACTTCAAATTAGGGTTGTTGTTATTTATTTCAGCGGGTGTACAGTAGTGTGAATAAGATTGTGATTATTTTCAAAAAGTTTCATAAACAATTTATCTCGAAAAAATTGGACAGTTATGTTATTGATATTTATTTACATTCGTGTTAAGAATGTAATGACAAAACTATTACAATTTTAAAAATATATTAACTACTTAATGCACATTTACAATATTAAATTAAATTAATATAAATTACTACTTGAACTAAAATTACAACTATCAATAAGAATTCGTAATTATTTATACATACGAAACCGTGAAACTTCTGAATGCGATAACTTTACAATTTTTGGTAGACAAGAATTTTAACTTGCTGAATATCTCTCACAGATTGCAATACACAAACAGCAACAGTTAATATAATTTGAATAGAGGTCCGTACTGCATTTGATAACTTTTGTATCTGCATTATAGCACAGACCTTCAATGTCGAGCAAGAAGCCAAATGTTTTATCAGTATCTTGTAAGCAGGTAAACCTCACGTGTTTCAATAAAACTAAACAAAAAATTTACATTACAACAGCTATTGAAATTTAACCAAATCATTATTAAACAGGAACATTTTCTTCATTAACTTTGAAGTCATGCATTATTTTTTAAGTATATTTAAAAAATATTTCAATTATAATGTATTAATATATAGTAATAATAATGCTCTCTTTAGTAAACGAGAAAAAATAGATCACAATTGTCACATAAGATCAAATCCTAAAAACCGAAATGTTATAAATTTCATTATGGGTCAAATCGTCTATGAAGTTTTTGATTTTGATTTTATGAAAATATAATTGTTTTGAAAAATGCAATTAGTAGAATGTTACTTCGCGCCAAAATAAAAATTCACGCATTTAAATTTTAAATGAATTTTAAAACAACGATATTTTAACTGAATTTCTTACTTGACCGCTTGTAGTAAAATGGCCGCCCCAACTTCACCATAGACAAAGCACTGACTTAGCATCTATTTTAAGCATGGACCAACTGGATTCACCCAAATAGAGAATAATATCAGATGAAGATATCAACATATATATTCACTTAATCACTAGAAGGCAGAAGTAATTGCCAAGAGTTCTAAATCTGGAAAGCTAAAGGTGATCCAATGGAATTATCTGAGCCATCTACTGCTAGCAACGCCCCAAAACCAGTCTCAACCAAAACCTTATCCAAAATTTTAGGTTAATTAAATGCTCTATTCCCGAAATTTCAGACTCTTTTGGATTTCCCAAAATCGTGGGGCCCAGCTAGCTTTAGTCTAAAATTGGCAGCACCCACCCAGAATCCATCTCATAATCAATTAAAAAATATGGAACCAAACCTAAACTTTAAGGCTAATTTTAGTCTCTAAGAAAATAATTATTCCCCCATTTATATTCCATAAATCAGGGCTGTACAAAGGGAAACAATATTGAGGGGGAATAGAGCATTTAATTAGCCTAAATGTTGGATACAGTTTGGTTGAGATTTTTTTTGGCGCTGCTAGCTTTAGATGACTAATTATGTGACTTCTACGTTACGTGAAGAAAAGAAGTTAAAATTCGTGATGCATGTGATTTCTCATTCAATAAAGATAGTAACTTGTAATGAAAGTTTCAAATATATATTTTCCTGGAATTCACACTGAGATAAATCTCGGAAGCGTGGACGCCATCACACACCCTTTCAAATAGTGAATTTCGAACCCATACTAAATGAAACACAGAGGCCAATTGAAACGAAAGAAATATAAGGTTATATCGTGTAAATTCCCTCCCCCGAGACACACACTACGACACTACGAACATTTTTATGATAATGTAGTATCTCATTATGTGAATGTACAAAGTGGAGAAAAATAATAGATTGTTGGAAGTAAATAAACAGGTGGTAAATAAGGCATGTTTAATCATTTCACGTGAAACATGTTAATCCACAAAAATTTGGGAGTATAGCAATTTACTTTTTTCCTGTAACTCTTTGTCTGTTAGGTGAAATATAAGTATCATTCCGGATCTAAAATAGTCATGTTCTCATAATGTGAGTTTATTTGTAATCATATGTTTGGCAACAAATTAAAATATGCTGTGATATTCTTATGTTGCCTTTTTCTCGATAGTAGTTCCATGTGGGTTAACATGTTTTTCAACCGAACCCTACAATTACTTATGACGTAGCTAATTTAATGGATGACACTTCAGTTGCGTTGTAAACAAAAATGGAATTAAAACTTAATACCTTGCATATCAATGTCGAACTTTTTATTCTCCCTTAGTACGTACGTATTTACGGAGTAATATACGTAGTACAGGGAAAGTTATATAATGCTGCACGGAAAAACCGGGGATTTTCGGCAGAAAAAATTCCTTGCCGGGCTCTGATAACGAAAAAATGGATAACTCAATTTGCTAAATTAAGAAAAAAATCCTCTAACACAGTGGCATAGCCTAAATCCCTGTTTTGTGGGTCCTTAATACTGAAAAGCCAATTGAAAGCAAAACGTCCGTCCGTCAGTCTGTGAACAACACTAGAGCCTAAACCATACGTACGATTTCTTCCAAAATGGATATTCAACTGTCGATCTGGTTCCACTCGAGGCGCCGCGATTTTGCGAAACTTTCTTCAAAATTTGGGGGTACTTAACACGAAGGCCCCCGGACATTTTCAAAATTTTCTCAAAAACGGCTCCAAATTTTCCTTTAAATTTCTTGTAAGGATAAAGTGAAATACATTTCTAGGAGGCAAAGGTAAGATTTTCACGGTTAAACCTGAATTTTCGAAAATTGCAAAATTGCAAATTTTTTTCGGCGTCTTCCTCCAACTTCAAAATTACAGATAGAGATTTTCCTCCAAGTAAAATTTGTTTTCCAAAGTGAGTTCTTTCATTAAGGTCATGTAAATGTTTTTGAACATTTTAGTATTGCGCGAAATATTTTCAATTTTTAAAAAAATTACAAAAACAAGATTTTATCAAAACGGCTCCAAATTTTTCCTTAAAATTTTGATAGGGATGGTGCTAAATGTACTCTATAAGATGACATAAACACTATATTGCTCTATTCTTGGTTTCTCCAAAAATTACAAAAATGTAATTTTTTGACTTGTCTCTCACGTCGGGAATATTTACATTAGCGGCGATTTGTTTACATTATTATATTTATGAGTACATGTACTTTAAATAATGTCAAGTAAAGTTTCTCGAGAACTCAATCATTTTCTGTAAAAACTAGCTCAAATTTCGCCCTTTCAGAAACTCTCAAACGCCATTTTCTCGTAAATGGCTCAACATTTTTTCTTCAACCTTTTCGAACGGATAGTGCTAATTGCATTCTTTAATATGACGTAAAGTTTAATTTGGGGTATTTTTTTGTTTTTTAAAAAATTACACAAATGTATTTTTTTAAAAAATCTCTCACAGCGTTAATATGCACATCACTAGCAATTTGTAAACACTATTGTATTTATGAGTTAAGGTGCTTTAAATAACTTCACATGAAGTGTTTCGTAAAGTCAAAACTTTTCTGTGAAAAAGCTTCAAATTTCGCATTTTTAATAACGCTTCAACGCCATTTTTTTAAAAAACGGCTCCAAATATTTCAAAGAAAATTGCCATTTAGGACGGGGTTTCAGTGTTCTTTAATATTCTAAAATTAATATTTCCGTTCTACCATTAGGCAACCGAAAAATGAAAACGTCAATTTTACGTCAATTTTATACCTATGATGTTTCATGTGCTAGACAGAAGAAAGATACATTTTTGTAAACTCAATTTTCTTGCACTGGACTGAACAAAAAAGCAGGAATGGTGTTCGGGGATATATAAATTGTCAGTGGAACTGACTGTTTCATTCTTTGATTATCTCCAAGAGTTAGTTGATACGTAGGATATTTGCAATATGAAACCCTGATTACGCGTCACAATACGGGAGATGTTTCTACGAGTACCTGTTCGCACAAGCGTTTGATTCCGAGAATGCTGTGTGCCTATACTTGGGTTTTTATTTCTTGGCGCGTGAGGGCCTGTCTTCACGATGGAATATCTCACGGCATTTCGCGTCTTTCTCGGTCGTGCCGCTAGATGTCTCATAATCGCCGGCCTTGCTCAATACGGCCACGATCATGCTACATCTAGCGGCACGACCGAGAAAGACGCGAAATGTCGTGAGATATTCCATCGTGAAGACAGGCCTTCCGCGCTCTTCGTCTGTCTTCTCTGCGCGAGATTGTACCCAAATACGTTTCTCCTTCATCCTAGTTCATAGGCCATTCCATTTCTCGCACACATTCTATTTCCTGATTGGTCACTGGCACACTAGCACTGTTTTTATTTATTCTTTGGTTATTGATTCCCCCGCGAGACCCCCGCGAGGACGCAGAAATGCTGCAACACGACGTGGCATGGACTCGACTAATATCTGAAGTAATGCTCGAGGTAATTGATAGTATACAGGGCTGTCCATAAACTCGTAAGGGTACGAGGAGTGGAGATCTCTTCTGAAGAGCGTGTTGGAAGGCATCCCAGATATGCTCAATAATGTTCATTTCTGGGGATTTCGGTGACCAGTGGAAGTGTTTAAATTGAGAGGAGTGTTCTTGGAGCCACTGTCGCATTGTCCTGCTGGAATTGCTAAAGACCGTCGGAATGCACAATGGACGTGAATGGGTACAGATGATCAGACAGGATGCTTATAGTGCGATTTTTCTAACTCTGCCCCTCAAGCCACTGTGGCCACGATGGAATTATCACATGACATTTCGTCTGTTCTCGTTTCTTTCTCCATCATGTCCCTAGAAGGCGCATGTTCCCAAGCACTGCTTGATACGGTCAC
Source organism: Acheta domesticus (assembly GCA_031308135.1). Taxonomy (NCBI): domain Eukaryota; kingdom Metazoa; phylum Arthropoda; class Insecta; order Orthoptera; family Gryllidae; genus Acheta; species Acheta domesticus. Next base: position 29,140,524 of record JAHLJT010004567.1, on the reverse strand, counting down.
GACTAAGCGTTATCTGGTGGCACGACTGAGAACGTCCCGAAAAACCGTGATATATTCCATCGTGAAGACGGGTCTTCAGGAGCAAAGTTAGAAAAATCGCAGTTTACGTACGTGACTCCTGTCAGAGTCGTACCTACACGTATCAGGGGTCCCATATCACTCCAACTGCACACGCCCCATTCCATCACAGAGCCTCCACCAGTTTGACCAGTCACCTATTGACATACAGGGTCCATGGATTCATGAGGTCGCCATACTCGTACACGTCCACCCGCTCGAAACGCGTGTGAAACGAGACTCGTCAGACCAGGCAACGTGTTTCCAGTCATCAACAGTCCAATGTTGGTATCGACGGGCCCAGGTGAAACGTAAAGCTTTATGTCGTGGATTCATCTAGGGTACACGTGTGAGCCTTTGGCTCCGAAACCTCGTATCGATAATGTCTCGTTAAATGGTTCGCATACTGTCACTTGATTGATGGCCCAGCATTGAAATCTGCAGCAATTTGCGGAAGCGTTGCACTTCTGTCAGGTGTAATGATTCTCTTCAGTTGTCGGTCCCGTTCTTGCACGATCTTTGTGCGTCTGCAGCGCTGCCGGAGGTTTAATGTTTTACCGTATTCCCGATATTCACGGTACACTTGTGAAATGTTCGTACGGGAAAATCCAAATTTCATCGCGACCTCGGAGATGCTATGTCCCATCTCTCTTGTGCCGACTACAAGATCAAGTTCAAACTCACTTAAATCGTGATAACCTACCATTGTAGCAGCAGTAACCGATCTAACAACTGTGCCAGACTCTGTCTTAAATAGTCGTTGCCGATCGAAGTGCCGTATTCAGATTGGTTCCAGATCTCTCTATTTCAATACGCATGGCTGTATCAGTTTTTTTGTCTCTTCAGTGTAATTTTCCTAATCTACTTTCTCACTCACGTAAATTGCTCACATGTCCTTTCACTGTTTTATTTACCAATATATTCTCTATTATCTCCGCTATCAAATTATGTCACCATTCCCTTGTATTCTGACTATTTGCTATTAGATCCTTTTCTTCTCTTCTGTTCCCATTCTTGTTGTTCTGTTTATATATTTATCCCAATTTATTGTTCCTATTCACAGACGCTTGTGATAATTTATCACACATTGTCAACTACCAATATTAACCTATTTACTAATTATTTTAATGTAAAATAGATTGTAAATTAACTATGATCAGAATTGTCTAGCTAAGATAACACAAGATAAGCAGTCCAATCTGAGATCCTCCTTTTCGAACTTGTTTTCAATGCAAGCACCTTTCTGAACCTTTCTTAAGGTCTTCAAATTATGGCAAATTTTCCTATTTTTTGGATTTTTTTGCATTTTGTTCCAGTAATAAGTCAAGGAACACCGTTGAAATGATAGGACCTCCTTTTGTTACTTACACATGTCATTAAATGAAACAAATTTGTCACTTGGATAAAGGCTGCCGTATTTACTTTTAACGATTTCATGATTATCTGCAGTACCAGTAACAGATTCTTCCACTGTTAAGTAGCCAGTGATCTAGTAGATATATAAAAGTTGCAAGATTAACCATTTATTAATCTTTGTTACTATTTATTGACAATACATATCTGTGGCGTGCGGTGATAATTTTAGTAGGGGAAGCACTTTTGAAGTCCGAGGTATAAAAAACGTAAAACAGTTAAAGATGATGAATAACAAAATGTGAATATTAACCCGGGCGTCTTACATACGAACGTAAATGATTGTCCGTAAGTAAACAGACTCCAAGGAAAATTTCTTTGGCTAAATGCCTTCGAACATTATAAACAAATATAATTCGGTATTTATGTGACTTACAACTTAACCTTATTTATCGAGTACTTAGTTATTTAAAATTATTAACAAATTTTTAAAATCCATCAATACATTAAAGCATATTTTTTCTTTCATAAAATGAAAAATAAGTGCGTAAACTTTAATATATGGTGAATGTTAATTTGCAAATGTATCTACAGAGTTCAGTAATAATGTTTCTCACGACCTATACAATGGATATGATGTCCGTTCTACTGTTTTCTTGCACTTTTCACATTCTCTGGATGCTCTGCGGTTTAAATTCTTCGGACAAATTTCACGTCCTGTTAGTTCTCTTTCTTGCATATTGTTTCTTGTTTTGTCTCTGAGTGCAAATATTTTATTATTTTTGGTGTCAACTTGGTATTTTTGGTATTATTTTTGGTAACATTTCTGGTAGAATTCATCTCATAATAGCACAAGGGGAATACGTTCCAAACTTCCGTCTGCAATTCTCATGTGTGGCGATTCCTCGAAATATCAGTAATGTTTTATTCTTATGAAAGTTGATCGTGCCTACTTTGAATGTACCACCGGAAACGGAGATTATCGTAAGAGATCCGTGGACGTTGCACCGCGCGGTCGGCTCTGCCTGTCAACGCGGGTTGTTCTCACTTTCCTCGCTAGATGACATGACTACTGCGCGGAATGATTTCACCGATTGCATTCCCTTCTCGCAAGGGAGAACTGCAGAACAGTACGCAAAGAATTAGCTTGTTTAGAATACTTTCTTTAATTTAATATAAACGTTCTCGATATTATTAGGTGCTTTATACGAGGGACATTCAATAATTAAAGAGACAAATTGGTCTGGAGAAATAAATGTTTATTTTTACAAAACAGGACTTCTCCTACTTTTTAATATATTTCTCACCAACATTTATGCACTTGTTACAAAGGGCTACCAGCTTTTGTATGACGGCTGCAAAGTACTTTTTATCTTGGTGTTTGAACCAATTTCCCACAAATTTTTTTGACAACCTCGTTATCTTGGGACTTCTCCCAACGTAATGCCTCCTTCAGTGGGCCAAACAAATGGAAATCACATGGTGCTAAATTGAGGCTGTAAGGGGGATGAGGTAGTACCTCCCAACCCATTTTGTCAATGGTTTCACGGGTTTGTTGTGGAGTGTGAGGACGTGCGTTGTTTTGCTGGAGAATCACATCTCTCCTCTGAGATCCATGACTTTTCTCTCTCATGACTGGCTTCACCTTCTTCAAAAACATATCTAAACAATATTGGCTGTTTACTAAAGACTGTTCTTCATGATAATCACAAAAAACGCACCTACAGCGTCCCCAATTTCAGTCAACATGACTTTTCTTGCTGATGTGGCGAGAACGATGTTTGTCAGTCACTGAGCTTCGACCATTTTTGAACTGTTCCACCAAATTGTAAAAATTCTCACAGTTCTTACAACTTTCAGCATACATTATGATCATTCTAGAATATATATTAGCTTGTTTGTCACCTTCAGCACGTTGAAAACGAATCAAAGAATGTTCTTCAATCAATGTGGAATTTTCAAGTGGACTCGCCATCGTTCATCTTAATTTTGAGGTTATGAACACAACAATGTTGATCCTTCAGATGGTCAGGGTTCATCCTAGTGATGCCAACGCAAAGTCCTAAAATTACCAAACTCGTCCTACCCACTGTTTTCTCTCCAGACCAATTTGTCTCTACTACTAGTACGTAGTACTACTACTAGTACGTAACCACTAGTACGTAGCTCAGAATCTGAGTTAAGTAAACACTTTTGCTCTGGCCATAAGCAAAGAATATTTTAAATATAGAAAGGATTTTGCTGTGCTTTGCTTAGGGGAATGACTCATTCCCTTCATTCCCTGGAATGCACGCCACTGATACATATACAAACAGCGGAGGAGTAGTGTTCATAGAGAGATGCAAAACGGCCAATTGTGATGGATACGAAAGAAGCACCAGAGCGTAGTGGAAATCAACGTCTAGAACACAGCTTAGCCAAAAACTCTGTTGAGATTGTTACAATGAAAATTAACAAAGTTATCAACTGCAAACTACAAACCAAATATGCAATACGTTTGACCGTTAAGGTTGAATATTCCTTTCTTCTAGGTAAGAGTTTACTTAATGACCGGAGATGCAGCCTCGCTGAAAGAATTGAAATGTGAAATGTTAGTATTAACAGTTTTCTGGACTTTGATAACAATATGGGACTTGCCTAAGAGAGACTTCTCAGTACATGATTGAAATTTTTTTCATTTTATTTGAAGCAATAGGTTATAGTTTATTTGAATAATCACATTTGAAATGTGCACCTCTTCCCCCAAAATGTGCAACTTTTTAGCTACTTTAAAGCATTTTTTGCACCTTTCTCACCTCAATATTACGTCTTACAGTCTATGCTCCAAATAAAATTAAATTTGAAACTTTCTTTCTGCGACGTTACATTTAATTTCAATACTAGAAGAAGAATTTTTATATTTACCAATTTATAAAATCATATTGGGTTTACATTAAAACAATACATTGTATTTCGGGACGTTGTCTTGGTTCAAAGTACATATCGAAATTAATATTGAAGTTTATTATCTGCGTAATATCTTTACGATGTCCAGTTAAACAGTGTTTAGAATTTTTCATTCATAAATAAACTGTCCGTTCTTTTCTGTTCGTTCGCAGACCAGAGCAAGGAGACAAAATTATTTAAAATATGTGATGAGTAACCTAAGTATTTCAACCCGATGTGGGACTGAGTATTATGTGGTAAGTACTAATGGTATAGTGCTGAGAAAGGGAGTCGTGGGATCAGTATGTTGAAGGAATATTTTAAGTGTGTCAGTTAGCCTTACTCGGGGCTGACGTTCGATAGTAGAGAATATTTTCTTCACTGGGCGCATGGATGCATCTGATGTCTCATCACTTTCAGCGAAGAGAGGAGCAGTCTCTCCCGCCAAAGCACTAAAAAGCAGGCGAGTCCTAGTGAAGCGGCGCCAGTGGAGAGGAGCAGTATCTCTTGCCAAAGCACTCAACAGCAGGTCTCGTAATGAAACAGCGTCAGCGGAGAGGAGCTGTCTCCCAGTAAAAGCACTGAACAGCAGGCGAGTCCTAGTGAAGGGGTGTCAGCGGAGAGGAGTAGTCTCTCCTGTCAAAGCACTGATCAACAGGCGAGCCTTAGTGCTGGGGCTTCAACGGAGAGAGGAGTAGTCTCTCCGTTGCCAAAGCACAGCAGGCGAGCCCTAGTGATGGGGGCAGTCTCTCCCGCCAAAGCACTGAGCACCAGACGAACCCTAGTGAAGTGGCGTCAGCGGAGAGATGGGCATGGAGCCTTGCGGCGGAGTCGTGAGCAGCACCTGCGCCCCCATAGCACCTCCACGCCCCACGCCAGCGCCGCCGCGCCCAGGCACAGCAGCGGCCCAACGATCTGCGCCACGCGCAGCTTCTGTGGCCGTCGCGGCGTCTCGCCGCCCACCAACACGCCCTCCGCTGTCATGCGCAGCCTCTGTGCGCGCAGCCAATGCTCCGTCAGCCCGGCCTCCACGCAGTGCAGAACAAACCCGTTCACCAGGTCGTAGATGGGGGAGTCCCGCGCCACCAGGAAGACCAAGTGCCCGGGGCTCCACACGCACTCCGCCGCCTGGTGCAGCATCACCTGCCCGTCGCGCGTCAGGTTGGACATCGAGCGTAACACGTCCAGCTTGCGCTCCGAAGCCGTGAGGGCTATGTTTCCATTCTCCGTGACATTCGCGAGATAGGACACGAGGTACACGGGCTCCACCAACTGCATCTTGCTTCGCAGCTGCGCGTAGCCCTCGCGGGTCACGGGGGCGTTCAGGTAGCGGGCTGTCACATTGGCTATGAGCACCGTGCGCACAGCGGCCGCCACCTTATGGAGAAACATAATGTTTTTTCAATTTAGTACACTATTGATTAAATGGGTATCTGGAAGAAAGTACATGTTACCATTATAAAATTAGGCAGGAAAAATCTAAAACGAAACGCATCTCACGTCTAGGTCGAAATCACTGCAGAACCGAATTTCCATTTTCATCCGAAAAAATCTGAACATTGGTCAAGTGTTGTTTTTTTTTTTTACGAAAATGGCCATTTGGATAAGTGAATGTATTATACTGTAACAGGGAATTGGTGATTTCTCCATTGATATTTGTCACGAGTATTACTCTAGTAATAACAATAATACAATATTATATGGCAATAGTACAGGCGTCTCAGAATAAATGTTACAAACATCGAGTCATGCAGGTAAATCAAGGATAATCAGCTTTTGTCAATTAACATTTTGTGGAACATTTCGACAAAATATACGTGTGTCATTCCATGCAAAAAAAAATCATGACATGACTTCTTGAAATTTGAAAATATTTTGGAATATTGTTGTCCATGATGCATACATCGTCGAGGTACAATATTAAAATTTTCAAACAGATTCTTCAGCAACAATGCACTCTTAAAACCTAAGATTTCTTGTGAACACCCCTGTGGGAGATTGAGCATGTTTTTTTGAGCAGCAAACCTTTTATTGTATTTCGAAATTTACCAGTTCTCTTCCCCCAACACCCTCGATAGTCCAATTTATTCAAAAGATTTCGAAGGACCAGCTTTGGACAGGTTGCCTCTGTTTATGGGATTACTATTGCTATTGTATTTTAAGGAAAAATGAAATTACGAGTGACACACAAAAACACATATATTGAATTCAAAAAATAGCAGGTAACTAGCTAAGACATACAAAATCTGAATTAACATTTATACAGTTTTGCCTTTGCAAATTTCCTTCAAACTCATCCCAAGGCACATGCCATAGACAACATTTCAGACCAGCGTTAATGCCAAACAGAATTCTGCTCGTGTCAGGTGATACAGAGCACAGAAGCTTGTGACGAAAAGGTTGATACAGTTTGTATTTGCTAAAAACACTACACTTCAAACTCATCACATGGTACATGCTGCAGACAACATCTCGCGACCATTGCTACTACCAGACTGACTTCCGCCTGAGTCGGGTGACGCAGAGCAGAGAAGCTTGCAGCCAATGAGCAGATGACATTGGAATCTGAGCCTTACAATTTAAAATGGAAATATTAGAATTTCACAAATTTAGTAAATATTTTACATGTAATTTTAAATTTAGTAATTTTGAATATAGTAAATTTGATTTAAATGTATGATATTTGCTTTAAAACTGTTGGTTTATGCATGAAAGAGATTATGCTTTCGGTTGAAACCAGTTCGAGAACTGATTTCTCGGAAGAGATGTAACCTTTTGATCGTTGCCTTGCGACTTGTGCCAGAAATGAAGCCAATAAAATTACAATTAATTATGTACTGATCAATTATTTTATACACATCAGACGTGCCTTTAAGTTTTGAGGAGTCGTATGAGCTCCGCTGTCCCCCCAGAAAGCTTATAATTAATATATTATTTATTAAAATTATATAGTATGTAGTGTGCTCCGACAACCCCTATATTCTTGAATTTTTTGCCCATTTATAAATGTTTCTACATATTCTAAAATTTTCTGAGTATATAGAAGATACGTAATACAATTGTTCATTAAATATCAGTTTTATATTGTGTATATTCTTGACATACAACAATAAAAAACTTTCTTTAACGGAGTTGGTCGAAGGACAATCTTTTTAAATTTATGAAAATCTGCAATAAAATGACACTCAGAATGTTCTAGAAGCTATTAAATATTCTTGATATCTTGAAAGGAATGAAAATTATCATAAGTAATATCACAGCATAAGTAATAAAACGCCTAAGATAGTTACCTTCATCAAGATAAGAAGGTTGGAATGGATTGGACATGTAATAAGAATGATGGAAGAGAGGGCAATGAAGAAGTTATATGTAGGGTGCATGGCCGGTAGAAGGAGTAGAGGCAGGCCGATGTTAAGATGGAATGGTGAGGTGGAAGAAGATCTGAAGACCCTAAGAGTGAAAAGATCGAGAAGAAAAGCAGAAGACCGAAGAGATTGGGCTGCCGTAATAAAAGAAGCCATGGCAACACTATAAGTGCCGGAGAGCTGACAGAAGAATAATAATAATATCACAGCACTTGATATTTAGTGTCACTATTTCACGAATAAAGACATTACATGAAACGAATGGAAAATTAAAATCACAGGAATTACGAAAAAGAGAAATATTACTAAAAATTGGTACCAAAATATATGACACTTTTATTCAGCTCCGAGTTGTCATTGCCTCCTGGAATAACTTCATAATAATCAAGGAATAACTTTATAATAACCTCCTGGAATAATAATCAAGTAACACTGAAATACCTGTTTAACGCAGAAGATGATTTCAAATATTTTCAATTTTATGGTTATAAAACTTTCAAAAAAAAATTATAAGAAAGCGACTTACAAGAACATTTATTGAAAACAAAATTATTAAAGTTGTAGGAAGTTGAGTTTTCCAAGTCTTGGTCTTCTATGCAAGTATTTGAAATGGAAGATGTACAAGCTGAATTAGCAGCGGAATTTGTCAATTTCGAATGGATTGAATACACGTGTGTACTCATTAAAGTATTTTTCTGAATAATTTTGGTTGTAACGTCCCACATTGTTTTGATAGCATATTCTTTGTACTCTTCGCCATCTAATCTTAGCATATTAATTGCCTAAAATAAAGGTAATTTCTTCATTTGTATTTTTTACTGTCCATTTGTATTTTCTTTCTTCACCAAATTCTTGAAATTGCTTCCACACATTTTCTTTGTTACTTTGCTTTTTTGGCAATGAATTTTTAATAATAGATTCTATTCCAAAGTTTTAAACATTACGAAAACGACAAATTTTAATTATATATTAATTCGCACAAGCTATTATGGACCTAAAACAATTGCTATCGTTATCTTAAAAAGGTAAACAAAGTGATAACAGCAGTGTGTAAAGGTAAACAAAGTGATTATCATAAATGGCGATAGACATATTGTATTAGTTTAATTTGAATATATCCTTGCTTAGCATCGGTTAATTACGACACGGGCAGAGTACCCGTGCGAGAACTCTCGCATGTTAGACCCCACACTCATCCCTATCCTTCTATTTTCATTCTAAAAGGGAAAGTAGTTAACGAAACGTGTTTATTTGTTTAAAATCTATAAAGGTAACTTGCAATGTACTAACACAATTACGAATAAAAATAAAAAACTATGCAATTAATGTGTAAAAGAAATTTTCAATAAATATTTATTCAATATCATGGAGAATTTGCTTGGAACAATTCCCAACACTTACTTAAAGACATTTGAAGTAATTATTCAATATTCTTTGTCAATTAGGTTTTAGTTTTTCGTGATAGTCACAAAAATATTAGCTTTTTACTTTTGAGAAAGCTACGTGTCTGAACCCGTTGACTTGAAAAATTCATCGAATAATAACGAAAATATTAGTTCAGGTAAAACACAGACACAGTCTTCACTCTTCACTGAACACCCACATATTTCCACAATTAAGTACACAGCACTTAGATCATGAAAAAACATTAATTGAATAGTTTCACTACACGCATAAGAAACAATCTTCATAGGTATAGTTATCAAGCAACTATAATAGTACTTCTAGTTGTTGCTGGAGAGCAAATCTTGAATTAATGATTCTGCAAATAAACCTCGTCAGACTGCACAAACTACGGTGTTAACAGAAAGCGTAAATAAAGATTGTCGAATCTAAGCCTTCTAAGCGTGTTGCCACAAACATTGCTACCAGCAGGAAGGAGTGAAATATTGAGGTGGCCTTGATAGTATTGAAGCTTGGAACCGAAAAGTTAATTGAATGGATCGGAGAATATCTTATATTGTAGATTATGGTGTGAAAAACGCTTCTTTGAGGCCTTTGGCCTCAAAATTTTACTTTTTAAGGCTCTAAAACGCTTTGTTTATGAGTTATTTGCCGATGTATGTTGACATGTGATGCGAATTGCATTTTATACGAATATTTCGATGCGTTTTTTAAAAGAAATCGTCCATATTTTTAAAGTCAAAGTGGAATTCGTCAAGTCTCCGTGAAATTCTCTTTCTTTAGAGCCCTCATTTATAAAGATTGGTTGCGTGTGAGAGCCGGAACCTAAAGGTATACTACTGAAATAATACAGGAGACGATGGCTGAACTACACTCATAGCACGCGCAAGAACTACACAGTTAATAAAGTTTTTTGAAAACAACGAAAAACAAATACATATAATGATAAGAAACTATTTCCCCAAGCATATGAAACTAATGTTACATAAAACTTTAATTCTTCTTTACCCTCAACCACCGTGGTGTTATATCCTGCTAACACCGTAGTGTGGTCACTGTGACCACCCGAAGAAAAATATTGTTTTAGAAACGAAATATTGATTGTGAATTCGTACTCTACTATAATTTCCTTGTTGTTGCCCAAGAACTACATTGTTCTTATATCATAAATTATTCATGCAATAATTTATTTCCTCAAAAAGGCTGTATAAAGAGAGATACGACGCGAAAAAAAACAACAAAAAATTCAAATACTGCCCCTTTAAGGAAATAAGGACTATTAATATAATGTGAGATTTAAATTCAAGCTGTGAATATTATGGAAAAATCTAGAATCTACTGTACATAACTTAATTACACACCTTGCATACATCTTGGAGCCCCTGCAATGGTAACTTGTATCGCAATATTAATCAGAGATGCTCTTATTATCAAGGAAATTGCTTCATATTTCATTATGATATTGCAGAGCAAAGTCCTCGACATCTGGTTTGATAATAGTAGTTTATGCAATTAGTTTATAATGTTGACCTTTTTTGCACGAATAAGAAAATAGTCTATTACTAAACGAACGACGAAGGAGTGAGTTTAGTAATAGACTATTTTCTTATGAGTGCAAAAAAGGAACATTATAAACGAGTTGCATACGCTATTTTTTGTATAACATCATTATAAAGTTATAAATGAAACGAAGTAAGTGTAAGTAAAGTTTTATAGTTGGCAACATGGACGTTGGTATTATGACGTCACAGCTGTGACAGCGGAGAGCCGATTTATGCGGCGCGCATTCGAATGAAAGATGGCGTCGTTACGAATGGTAGTTTTAGAAAAAGCCTCGAAGCCAGAAGAAAGTTTAATACCTAAAAATTCGAGTGCATTGTATGAGAAGGAATATATAAAATTTAGGAAGTGGATGGAAACAAATAATGTAAATATTATATGCGAGACAGTTGTTCTGGCATATATGTCTGAGTTGGTAAGTTTGTCATACTTTTTATGATATTAGTGTCGAGTTCTCATTTTCTAATTTATGTTATTTTGAAGTCTGCAGTATGTAAGGCATCATCTTTGTGGCGCAGTCATTCAAAATTGAAGACTATGCTGAAAATTAAAGATGGAATTGACATCTCTGCTTATAATAAAGTTCAGTTATATATGAAACAAGCTAATGTCGGCTAGGAAGCTGAAAAATCTATGATATTTTCGAAAGATGATGTGAGAAAATTTTTAGTGGAAGCAGATGATGAGAAATATCTCTTAATGAAGGTAGAGTAATAATATTTTGTAGAAATATTTATTTTAACTATTGAAATATACATTTTTGCACATTTTGTTGCAGGTAATTGCAATTTTTGGAATATTTGGTGCTTGTAGACGAGGAGAGTTGTATAATTTGTGCACTGATGAGGTGTCCGAAGAAGGATCTATATTGATGGTGAAAATTAAAGAAACTAAAACAGATAAACCGAGATTATTTACCATCATTTCCGATGAAGAATTTCAATATGTAGAGCTCTATAGAAAGTACATTAATCTGAGACCTAATAATGTTAAACATAATTAACCTTTTTGTGTTTTATAACAAAGGTAAATGCAATTGCAACCGTGTTGGGATTAACACCGTTGCTAAAATTCCCAAACTTATTGCTGAGTACCTTAAACTCCCAAATCCAGAAAAATATTCTGGGCATTCGTTCAGAAGAACTTCAGCTACAATGTTAGCTGACAGTGGAGCTGATATTACCATGCTTAAGCGTCATGGAGGATGGCGATCCTCAACTGTTGCTGAAACATATATAGAAGAGTCCATTCAGAACAAGGTAAAGATAGCCAGAACAATTGTATCAAATGAAAACACACCTTGTACATCAACTGATGCGTTTACTGTACCAAATTCTGTTCCTTCATTATCTTTTAAAAATTTAACAAACTGCACCATTAATATTAACATGCAAAAAGAATAATGTTTTTAGTAATTTCATTTCACAGAATTAGAACCTTTTTATTAATTTCATTTATTTTGTATTTTATTAAGAGAAAATAAAAAGTGCGTTGGTATCTTTTATTACTCTGAGTTATTTCTGTATTTCCGAAAGCCGTCGTAGATCCACCAGAAGGTTTCGCTTTTCGCTAATAGATCGCAGATCAGTCTACTTTCTGAAACCAGTTCTACAGATCTTTCTGTGAACAGTAGAAGTTCGTCAAGACGTCATGTCGCGTTTAATAATGGCGATGACGTCATGTAGCGTGCGATAAAATACTGGATTATGCACAATTCGGGGTATCGAAAAGAGTCGTTTATATGATGGTATACAAAAACACTTTTAGACGTGCTTTGTTGGAATTTTTTTGCGAAAGTTGACACTGTTAATGTTACACAAACACTGTGAGCGGTCATTATGCCCCGACAAAATTTAATTTACCTACATAACGACGATTAAGCCGGATAGTTCTCAACCGTTTTACGCAAAGGCAGATTGGTGTTGCAGAAAAAAATCTTTGACACTTCAACTTGCAATGTACAATTTCGAATTTTCTACGGTCTCAGTGGCCCCACTAGTTTGATTAACGTTTACAATATTATCCAAAGAATACTCCTTTTCGTATCTCTTTTTTACAATATACGTATCCTTTTATAATCTTCATTAATTTTTACAAACTTTATATTGTCGCGGAATGCAGTTACACTCGACTATTCATATTTATGAAGAACTGACCCGCTTAAAATTAGGAAGTGTTCCTTAGTCTACTAAATGAAATTATTGATAGTCTGTTTTATTAAGTAAATAAAAACGATGAATATCAGAAGACTGAATTGTTAATGTCAATTAGTAAAGTTGGAAATCAGAATCAACATGAAAATAAATAAAGAGTAATTCATGGTAATACGGTAATGCGGAATGCACTAGAAATGACTCGGTAAAACATTTGCTGTCCCTCCTTTTACAAAATAATGGTGTTCAGCAATATTCAAATTTTACTATGTGTAGAAATAGAAATACCGCGTGTAGAGCGTGGACGTAAAAAGAGTACCTCCTCAAGGGTGTTGGGATCTGGGAGGCGCGGCGGTGCGGCAAGAAGGCCCAGCAGCTTGCCGGAGTAGGCGTTGCCCACCACCAGCGCCAGCAGCAGCAGCCCGGCCAATAGGAGTCGCTGCTCAGAGCGGGGGACGCGACGGCTGCTCGCCCCAGACAGCATCACCTCCTCCACGTCCAAGAGCGAGCGCTCGAAGCCCGGCACTGCGCATGCGCACGCGCACCCAACCACATCAGCGCTCTCTCTCGCGGCCCCTTTACTCCCTCGCCTTTACTTCGTAGGAAGAGGAAGCAGGAGGCGCTGCGCGGAGCGGGGGACGCGACGGCTGCTCGCCCCCGACAGCATCACCTCCACGACGTCCAAGAGCGAGCGCTCGAAGCCCGGCACTGCGCATGCGCACGCGCACCCACCCACATCAGCGCTCCCTCTCGCAGCCCCTTTACTCCCTCGCCTTTACTTCGTAGGAAGAGGAAGCAGGAGGCGCTGCTCAGAGCGGGGGACGCGACGGCTGCTCGCCCCCGACAGCATCACCTCCGCCACGTCGAAGAGCGCGCATAAGTCTCATGTTGGTTGAAAACTGATTTTTCGAAAATTGAAAAAAATCAAATTTTTTCGCCGTCTTCCTACAACTACTATTATGAAGATACAATTTTTCTTAATGAAAGGTGTTCATAAAAAAAACAGATCTTCAAATAAGGTCATGTCCAATTTTTCAAAAACTTGAGTATTTTCTGGAAAATTTTGTGTCAAACAAAGGCAATTTTTTGTATTTTCATAGAACCATTTTTTCTTAAAAACCACACAATATTTTTTGATTAAGTTGGGACCTTAGATATCATAAAGGACGTTTAAGAATATGGTGCAGGTCTCATGTTCGTGAATGGTTCAATTCTCTTAGGTTAAAGAGAACTTTTAACCTAAGAGAATTTTAATAGAGTGCTAAAATTGTTTTTGGTAACCTATTTTAGGATCCTCAAATGTAGAGAATAAATAATAAAAATGCATTATTTTAAATACATAAAATGTTAACAGGCTGTAGCTGAAATATAAATAATGTTATTCTTGATATTCGTTATATTTAGGACGATTACAAAAAAGCGAATAGAATTCGACAGGAATAATATATTGAACAAAAATAGTTATTTATAATAATTTATAAAAATAGTTTGTTGAATTTACTTTGCAAAATTTGTAATATATGAAATAACAAACAAGTGGTTCTACAGAATACTTTGGCGTATTAATTTCTTATTTCCTTTGAACTCGGCTAGCTATTCGAACTTGCCACATATTTTTGCCTGCTGTCATCTATCTCCGCCCAAAATACATATTTTTGAGATTTTCTTAACTTGCCGGTTGCGTAATAGTATAACGGAAAAATAATTTTTAGAATATTAAAGAAGAATAAAACCTCGTCCAATTTTCTTTAAAAAAATTGGAGCCGTTTTTAAGAAAATGGTGTTAAAGCTCTATTCTAAATTCGAAATTTAAGCTGCAATTTCTTAATATTTAATTACATAGTCACAATCAGTCATTCAGTTTCATGGTATGCTAATGAAATGCTAACATATGCATAGGTAAGTGACTTTCGTTCGGTGAGTATGTATGTATGTATATATATATATATATATATATATATATATATATATATATATACAGGGTGAGTCACGTAACTTTAGCACCTCTTGTAACTTTTGAATGGTTGAAGTTATTGCAATGCAGTTTTCACAGAAGTGCACGAGGGAATGGGGCTAATTGATGCGTGAATTCATTTCTATTTTATCAGTTGTATTTTATGAGATATTTGAGGTAACTTTGCTTTTTTAAATGGAACTATACATATTTTTTCAATCTATCATGACGAGCGTAAAAAGACGAATCCAATGATAAAGATATTGTCATATGTTAGATAAGCATTTTTCTGCGAAATTTTGATTTTTGCTACTAGGGTTTAACGGATATTTTGAATGTACTCGTAACAGTCCTCCACACAAGGTCACGGAAGTTCTGTCTGAGCTCCACCGCCAAACGCGCGCTGGGAAGGGAAGGGAGTTTAGTACTTGAAGATACAAAAATATTCCAAATATTCACAAACCTGTTGCAGTTTTTCCTGAACAAAATGAAAGGTACACACTGACTAAGCGATGCTACCTGACTAATACAATAAGAAAAATTAAATAAATGTAAACATTGCAGAATGTATTGAAGGTTACGAGGCACACATGCCTAGATTTTTTAAACCAGACTACTCTCATAGTACCACAGCACCTCCTATTTACACAGCTGTCTAGTAGAGGGTCTCAATGCAGATAGGAAAAAATGCCTTTCGCCGACGGGAATGCTTCACGCCCAAGTCCAGCACACTCCCCCGTTCCGCCGTGGGCCAACTCCACCAGTATCCGCTCCCGCCAACCACCCAGCTCTGACACCGCCCAGAGTATGACACCGGGCGGATCGCAGAGGGCGGTTAGCCGGCCAGCTTGAGGAGGGGGGGACGGAGGCGGGGGGAGATACGGGCGGCGACGGCGGCGGTGGTGGTGGTGGTAGCGGGGCCGGCAACGCCGGCGGCGGCGGCTGCGGTGACTGTGGTGATGTCGACGTGACGTCATCGGTGTCGGCGGCGGAAGAAGGCGCCCCAATGCGTAGAGGCGCGGGGGAACAATGTTTAATGTCTTAATTAATTAATTATTTAATTAATTTTTTTAAGTGGGAGGCGCGAACTTTGGAGTTGGCGCCCCCATAACACACTGGTGTAGCATGGAACTCCCATTATTTGGCGGGAGTACCACAAAGAGTGCCCAGGTGGGCGGAAGTCGCAGGAACTTGTCCGCGCCGACCAAAATGTGCTAACAGCTCACAATATGCAATATCCTTTGTACAGTCTTTGTATTTATTCTGATAGAGTTTTGCTTCAAGATCCCATTAATATCCTGTGATATAAAACCCCATTGAAAGGAGTTGAAGTAATAAACAATTTTATTACAATACATAGTTATGACTAATTCTTATTTCCAATCCTTCAATTCCTTCAACCAAAGAAAGAGAAAAAATGAATATGCGGAAGGATGGAAAGATGAGTTCAGGGGAAAAACCTACAACAGTTTTGTGAATATTTGGAATATTTTCGTATCTTCAAGTACTAAACCCCTTCCGTACCCGAGGCGCGCGTTTGCCGGTGGAGCGCTGCGTGACCTTGCGTGGCGGACTGTTACGAGTACATTCAAAATATCTGTTAAACCCTAGTAGCAAAAATCCAAATTACGCAAAAAATGCTTATCTAATATATAACAATATGTATATCACTGGATTTGTCTTTTTACGCTCGTCATGATAGACTGAAAAAATATGTATAGTTTCATTTGAAAAAACAAAGTTACCTCAAAAATCTCGTATAATTTAAGTTATAAAACAGAAATGAATACACGTATCAATTAGCCCCGTTTCCTCATGCACTTCTGTGAAAACTGCATTGCAATAACATCAACCGTTCAAAAGTTACAGGAGGTGCTAAAGTTACGTGACTCATCCTGTATATACACAGGCTGTCCGGAGAGGAAACGTCGAAACTTCAAAAATAAGCTCTTGACATTTCTAAGCATATTTTGTCTAATAAACTACGTTGATATTCCGAATGGTTGAGCCGCTATTAACACTCAAAAGTTGGTTTGAAAAAATTATTTTAGGCAAAAATATGCATTATGTAAGCATACAACCACTCCAGAAACTTAATAATTGTGTATTATCAACAAAAGAAATGAACATATTTTTTTAAAGAAAAATTAAGCGAAAAATGAAAAAAGCAGTCGAATTGTGTAAATTGGGTGGTTTTTTATTTGTCGCTTAATTTGTCATTCTGAACAAATATATTCATTTCTTTTGATAATAATAAACAATTTACGTGTTTCTATGCTTCTATAATGCAAGTTTTTGCATTAAAATCAATTTTTCTGATCAACATTTAAGTGTTAATAGCAGCTCAAACCTTCGGAATATCCACGTAGTTTATTAGTACAAAATATGCTTAGAAATGTCTAAAGAACTTATTTTCTAAGTTTCGACATTTCCTCCCCGGACACCTGTATATATTATATCAAAGGACCATGTGAAAATTGGTTGTTGTTCCCTTTTTGGCACGCTTTATGTATTTTTAAAACTTGCAAAATGGCAACAACGAAAAAGTACTGTATTGAAAAAGGAGTTTTCTGTCGTGTATATAAAAATATAGAATCTAAAAATGTCACAAGGTTTTGAAATAACGAATAGTTTTCACGTAATTCTGCTTTAAATAAATGCAAATTACAAAAAAATTCTTGCATAGCTGCAATTTTTTTCTTTCAAGTTTTTTCCTCGGATAGAAAAAGGTACGCTAAAAACAGACAGATGCAGGTCTAATTTTCGTTCAACTCTCAGAATTTTTGAAGTAGGTAAATCTGGAAATAATACGAGAAGATATGTGCTGCTGCAGAACCTAGATAAATACTAGATTGTTTATGGTATGGCTTGATAATCGCAGGGATCCTTCAAGGGCTGTTGTTCCGGATACGGCCCTGCCCGCTATGCATTTTCTAGACTCACCGTGGGCGGCTGCAGCGTCTTCCGTCCGAAGGAGTTTGCGTGGCCGACGCAAGGGGACGAATTGGGCGGGGCGATGCACCATGTGCCAGGCGGCGGTGGAGGCCAGCAGCGCCCCGCCCAGCGCCGCCCACACGCGCGGCCGCAGCGGGATGTAGAGCACGGCGCCGAAGGGTACCGGCGGAGCGCGCCGCACCACCAGGCATAAGCGGTTCTGCATCACGGGCAACGTCATTTCTGCGTCCAGGCCCGGTCGATAGGAGATAGCGTTGAACGACAGGTCCACGCGCTTGTTTTGCAGGGCCCCGATCATGGCCTTCCAGCCGTCGTTTCCCCTCCAGCGCGGCTGGTACGCCGCCTGGCGCGCGAATCTCATGCTCCGCGGCGCGACCTTGGGAAAGAGACGCGCCATGTGTGCGAAGGGACCGTCAAACACCTTTCTGCCCTTTCCGTCCCACGAGGAGTGGAAGATATCGGTTGCGAACGTGTAATGAGAATATTCCTTCTCTGTCTTGTTCTCAGTATTGAATACAGTCTCGTCACTAATGCCGCACGAGTCACTCAAATTTGGTAGTAGTTTCTCATCTGGGTGGCTGTCTTCGGAAAGGACTTTTTGTATTTCACAACTGCACAAGAGAAACCGGGTTTTTGTTACACCAGAATAAGGTAATAATTATTATTATTATTATTATTATTATTATTATTATTATTATTATTATTATTATTATTATTACTATACATTTCTTCCAAAGGAGCAATAGAGTCCTCGTTCGTTACGTCTAGAACAGCAAAGAATGGCGTCGCGTTGGCGGGGGCGTAGACGCGCAGGCTGTCTGCGAAGGCGTGCACGTGGCGCCAGCCGGCGGCGGCGAGGACGTGGCGGCGGCGGCGGTGCGTGGGGCGGAGGGCGAGCGGGCGCGGCGGGGCGCGGGCGAGGAGGAGCGGGGCGGCGGCGGCGGGGTGCAAGAGGCGCAAGAGGGTGCGCGCCGCCTCCCACGCCCCCGCCCCCGCCCCCCAGCTGAGCCGCAGCTCCTCCTTGGGGCCCCGCCCCCAGCGCCCGCCCTCCAGCACGGAGCGCTGCAGCCACGGCGCGACGGCGCCGTCCTCGCACGCGCACTGCACTCTGGGGAAGGAGGCTCTGCACGGGGCGGATAGCGCACTCGAAAGCACGAGCACAAACACCACCAGCACTCTCTCCGCCTTCATCATTAATGGTCGACCAGAAATCATTTCAACTGCGAAGTCCAATAACTTAATTATATGGTGTTTGTAACAGCAAACTTAATATTTCTTGTGCTCTTCTTTTCAATATAAATTGAATCAATTTTCGTTAGTTTTGCCTGTAAAATTGATACCTTTTTAATTATTTATTGTTATTCATTTTTACTTAAGTTGCCTTACGTTAGAATATATGAAAATGTTGTAGAAGAAAATGTCCGTGTCTACGTTTATCCCCTCGCAAAAGATTTGTTAACCATAATTTGTTAACTGTCATAGAAATTAAGAATTTTTCTAAAAATTTTAAAATCAGTAATTTTGAATCAATTCAAAAGCGCAAAGCTTCAATTAGAAGTTCTCTCTCTTGATTATGTTTCCGATACTATTCTCGTATGTCTGATTTCATTGGGTTCGCGGCTATGAATGCAATGATACAAAGCACTGTGTTCTCTGTTGAATTCTTAAGAGATAATTTGACTTCAGTGATCGTTCATGAATCATGTATTAATAGTACTCGAAAGTCTTACATTGGAGGGAAGTTGTTTGTCTTTTACGTGATTTTGCACAGCCAGTTCACTAAATTAAAGACGCCCGCACCAAACGGAGACGGAAACATTTATTGACAGATTTGTTTCTCACTCGCTGAGGCACTCTCGCTCGCTTGTCTCTGATTCCGCTGTCAAGTTACTTACTGTACAGCGGTATTAGCAGGTCACCTATGCCAACTTAATTCCAAAATTAAGGTAGTACAGAGTAGTAGAGTAAGGAACTGCTATATTATCCCAGCCAACAGCATCTCTTCCCAACCATGAGTTTGGCCCATACAAGAACGACGTCTGATGAACGGACGTCACATCTTCTAAGCGCGCTCCCTAGAGGGTAGATTGGATTTGAGGAAGTACATGAATTCCGCCTGTGCGAAGTTTTGCGATTGAGCGAGGGCGTTCGTGGTCTGAGTGTATCTTTTGTCAAAACTGGTAGACTAGCATGCTGGTGTTCAATTGCTACACAGAGGACACATTCACCGGATATTCACACAGAGGACACATTCACCAGTCATAAGCTTAGCGATTGAAACAACGAATTCCTGAGAGCAAATTTTTTGGAATCGTTCACAACAAACACCTTTGTCGGAGTGTATCCACCGGCACATATTACAGATGAATAGTCCAAAATTTTCCTTGCTGGAAAAATATTGCTTCAGATGGTCATCGATTTAGTGACACTAGCAACTTAAAGGAACGTAAGTCCATTATTGAAAATGGAAAACAATAGTAACATCTTGGCTTCTTTCGAACAGTCAATTTCACTAACATGTGCTTAATTTCGTACGTTTCAACCTAGGTCTTATTTGGATAAGGCTCTTTTCCCCATTGGTACACATAAAAAAAACTGAAGCTCATAGCGTGTACAACCGACTGTCTACCGTCCAATGACACGTTAGAAATTTCAGTAAAACAAAAGTTTAAAGATCGGTAGTTCACCAGTTCGAGAAATTACGTCCCTCTTTTCTGGAACAAAAACCAAAATGGAACTTAGTCAATGAATTGTGTTTTTCGTTTATTTGAATCTCGTTTAATCTTAATTAGTGTTATTATGTAATTATCTTTTAGTTGAAAAATAAATGTCGGTGGCTCTTGAAAAAGAGATGGATCTGATACGAAACAGGCTATTTAACCCGGGTTCTGTCACGCAAGTTTCCTCGCGCAATCGGTCGCGTGGTAGATGTTATCTGACACCCAAATTTTGTAGCAAATACACATGGTTTTCAATTTTGTAATTTTCGAAAAATTGGGAATTTCAATGAAGACAACAAAAATTAATCAAAACATTTTGAGCCCTTTTTTTGAAAATATTGAAAATGTCCGAGGGTCTTCATGTAGAATAGTCCCCAAATGTGGTCATCTTAGGAACTCGGGCATGTGTAACGTACCCATCGAATCCCAGCCATATTTTTTCTTGGGGTGAATGCACGTGACTTTTTATGTGGGGATCAGCATTTTTACGCTGAATCAATTTTTACACCCCAAGGTTGTTAGTCCTGGGGTATGAGGTGAAATGATGATGATGATTAAGGATGAATAGACAATCAAAAACATTCACACAAACTCAACCATGTTCGAGGCGGGGCTCGAACCCACGATCATTCAGTCCGAGACCACCATGGCACTACTAGCTCAGCAATGTGGGCTAACCGGATCACCTTAATTTCTTTTATATTATTATTACTAATATCATTATTATTTAAAAAAAGTTATTTATTGAAATGCTTTTGCTATAAGTAAATCGTATTAATTGGCAGAACATACAAAGTTCTACTGTCGTTCTTATCAGAAATTTCTAACGCGAGTTTACCTCAGTAAGTACCTGTCCATCCTCATTAACTATTTCTTTAATAAACGATCGTATCTTGCAATTTACTTCAATGTTGGCTTTCTCAGTTTTTAATTACATTTACAACAATACTTACTAGGTCGGGTTCCCTATTAATTTCACATTCTCAGTGCCTCTTTGTACTACTTACGTGAAACCGCGGGCCTGAAAATCGGCGCTCGTTGGAGAATTCGTCCGGTAAAATTATATAGGGAAATAGGGTTTATATTAGGGAAATTTAATAGTGATCTATTGGGACTTCAATATTTTGAAATAAAACACGTAAAATCAAATGATTACAGGAGTGGAAAAGTAACTACTGTTATTTAATTCATAAACAATTTTTTATTGACTTCGAAGACGTAACAAAAAAATTACATAAACTCAATTCTTACATTAACACCCTTATTCACTAAATTTCTTATTCACACACATGTGCGGTTCCGATCCTCTTTCAAAGTCGTATTAGTTTACCATGGCGATTTTAACCCTTCTCTTGGCAAAACCAGAAATACTTCTGGAAGTTAACTTTTTTTTACCTTATAGGTTGTTTATAATTTTTAATAAGATTTTTGAAAGTCTTATTGTCTCTTATCTGCCATCAATTGCGTGGTCTGAATTTGTGACTGCTACATTGCTTAATATGGTTAAATTTATCATTGTAAGAGATATTATTAATTGCAAAGTATGTGTTGAAAAAAGAAGCCAGTTAAAATATCACTCTATTTCAGTTGTGGCAAGAGAAACATATTCACTCACGTTTCTTGCCAATATTTTTATATTTCCTGTTTCATTGCTTTGTTTCACCTTGGGGAATTTATCTGGCCGCGTAACTACAGCCGCACGAACATCTTTTCTTGTTCAGGAGTTTCAAATGGACCGGAGGTAAATTAATTTGAGGGGTGTCTGGAAGATAATCGATGCCACGCCATGCTAACATTTCCTCCAAATTTGGCAAATCCATCTCAAAATTATCTGTAGGCGGTTGATCAATAATCTCATGAAGCTGATTTTCTATCAAGATTGTAGACAGCAGCTCCTGAGGATCGGATCATGGTCATCCTCTCTTCAAATTTTAGTCCCGGCTTTCGGAGCAGACGCAGAGTGGCAGCCAGAATTTTTCTTGGGGGCGGGGGCAAGTGTCCAGCCAACTTGGGTTCCTTATAATTATATATTATAGAAATCATAATTTTTATTTATAATATCTTCATAATGTTAGCAATTGAAATGTTAGATAACTTTGGTTTATATACTTAAAAAAATTAGTAAAAGCTGACTTTTTGTAAATGGCCATTGATTTCTGATTGATTGATTCGTGTTTCCGGGCGCGTCAACCACTCAGATCATTAGTCCTGTAAGTGTAGTTCGTGTTTTTTCTCGGGAGGTGGCGATGATCTTTTCCCCACTGGATGGCGAGATATGGCGCCGACCTACCGTCGACTAGCGGGGTTTCTCCTCAACTAGGTATCTCCCACCAGCGAGGCACACCGCCCCAGCCGGGACGAGCTGTAACCTCTCGACCGGTCTCCCGGCATGTGTAGTAGTGTGGTGCATGTTAGTGTGTGTGTGTAAGAGGAGAGGATAGGCCAAGGAAGAGGAAGGAAAGATCGCGCGCGGTCCGTTTGTGAGGGTACTGCTCCGGCATTCGCCTGGTGTTGATCGGACCATTGATTTCTGGGACGATGAAGTCCGATCAGCTCTCCTTGAGTTTGCCTCTGCTATTAACATATACATTTTTGCACTGAAAATCAAAACACCTTGTACAAAAATATTAATAATGTGTGGTACAGGTGTAGATCGGCAGTTGAACGGAGCAGTGGACTGTTGGTTACTTGAGGGGCATTTCTCACACCACTCTCGTTGATAGCTTTCACACTTAACCTAATAAACTTATTAATTATACTCTTTCTCTGAAGGACCACTGAACAAATGAAGGCTGCTCAGACACATGCTTGCTCACCCATCCTAAAATAGCTTCCTGAAAATAAACTAGGGACTACCGGGGAGGGAGATTTAAAACACAAGAAGTTCACCTTTTATTGAATTATATATGATATAAATTGAATTAATTCATAATTGACAAGTTAATCACTGAATGTTACAATCATTTGTTGAATAATGATTAATCAATTGTCATATGAATAGCGTTTTAAAGTTGAGTGAAGAATTTAATATTTAGCTGATCATTCCAAGGACGTAAGAGCTTGTTAAAAATTGTTTCTCACATACATTTATGAGCATTCAGTAAAGCTAACTGTTGAATGTTGGTTAACATTTGCATAAATTCTGTTAACACAAACGAATTAATTAACACTGACAAACGATGAATTAAGATATTGTTGGATATAGCGAAGATGTCTCTCTTTGTCCCTAACTTCTTTGACCTGCGCCGAGTGGCACATCTTTCCCCGGACGGGCTAGGAGGTCCAACAATCGCCAGGCCGGAAGTTCTGGTCACTTCGACACTGGTGGTCGTGACCTGCGGACGTGTGTTGTGTGATGCAAAATGGCGAGGCTTCGGGTGCAATTACTCACCGTCTCTCATCCACAAACATCCAGTTTGTCTTACTAAGTGCGACATTGATTATACGTTTATTAGAGAGTCGCAAACATTGCAAACGGACACAACCGTTCGTTTTTCAGCATTTATTTGCATACCAAGTGAAATAGTTTGGCACGTGGTAAATCGCATGGGCAGCAGGCATGCTTCCCTTTTGTAACTTTGGTGTTTAAGCCATTGTCCAAGGCTTGTACGTGAGTAAAACTACATTCAACGTTACCACCGCTCTGTGTGGCATTTCTCCGTCCTGGGTCAGCCACGGATGGATTACGTCCGTCAAATTACGTGTTCGCGTACGACCCAAACTGGCAAACTCCAGGAACTTTGGTATCTTCAACAAATCTGTAATGTTTTTAATTGTTTAAATGTATGTACAATCTACATGTATCTTACTAAACATTACTTGCAGTAAATCAACTGCATTAATTACTTTGCAACAACACTTGTTATTTGCATGTCAAACTATAAATCTGTATTTTTCAAACTACGCTTGCAGCAACCTTTGCATTGGATATTTCCAGCATTATATATTAATTACTCATTGGTTTGTACATTCATATGTTCTATTTGTATATCCATGTGTTTTGTCATGCATTATGCATACATTTGTCAGAGTGATTTCCCTGCTCCCATTATCAGTTTAACGTATCGTGTGCTGATCACTCTATTCAAATTGCATATGGTTTAAATGCCATTTGTACATCATATTGTATCTGTAACCCTATTATTTCTTATATAATTAAAATTAAATTATAAAACGTGGATTATTTGTCACCCACACTGAGTCACCGAGGATGTGAAGTTAGCTACCTCATCCCACGCTCCTTACTACAGTCCACTGCTGTGGTAGCAACACCTCACAGATATAATCACACTTGAATTCTGTTTTCAGCATAGAATTACAGATTACAGAACAACAATAATAATATTAAAGAACACGTTTACAATTGCTTGAATTAAGCAGGACAAGTTAGATCTGTCCCTGCTGATACATTTTCACCAAAATACAATTAAATGAAATGAGAGTCTGACGTCTATTTAGTTTTATAACAGTGAGATTGGTTACAATAGCAATTGATACCATGGTCGTATTGCAGCTAGCAGGAGTGACGGCGCGGCGCCATCGTCACGTAAGCACAAAGGTACACATCAAGAACAAGAACAAACCGAGCATTGAACATTGCCCGGTCAAGACCAAGTAAATACACCCTGGCAACTAGCACCCTGGCCCACAGTTTACCAACCGTCTCGTGATTTGTTTGTCAGCAGCACATCTTGGCAGTACAACACATTATGACAACAGAGTTTAAAAGACTGATTATGAGTTGCAGCGAATGTAAGTTCCGTGCAGCGAGTTCCGTCAGCGAGACCGAGAAGTTCCGTCAGCGAGTATGGCCGGGGTGTTCTGTTTTCTTCAACACTTTTATTTTGGGCTGCCACTCCAACCATTCTTTTTGTTACATATCACAAATTAATGTTCGTTTTTTTCATCTACAACTAATAACTGGTTAAATCTCCATCACAATAGCAAACATGGTTCTTAAAGTAAACTCAACTTTGTTAAAACGAATTGTTCATTTCTATATTTATCAACATTACAATCTACCACGATTTATACCTATATCTCACGTCGCGCTATCTTCCTTCACACACATCTTTACTCTCTCACGGATCACAATCAACTCCCACTTTTTCTATTCTCAATAATACTTTCTCTGATTGTTCTTTATTCTCAATTTTCCTACGTTCTTTCGATGATATGCTGTCACCCTTGCTTTGCACTACAGTCAACCCCTTTGTTATATTGTAATAATATTCCACTATTAAATTTAATTTATATTTAAATTAAATGTCACTTTATTATAAAATATTACTTAAATATATTGTAATTCACACAATGTAAAATATTTGGAGTAAATCGTATTTGAATATATTGTAAAAATATTATTTGAATATTATTTGAATGTAGAGCATTGAAATGTCACATTTGATCTCATTTCCCCTAACTAGACAAATTTACTCGTCTTTTGTAGTCATTTTATAAATTAAGTAAATTAAATGTCAGAAATTACATGAATTATCTCAATATTAAACGTTCATTGCCTCTTGAGAAGGGTTTTCTTAATTAGATGCAGCCTCGCTGAAATGTTAAATGTTATTTTCAATAGTTTTCTGGACTTTGATAACAATGTTACGAGACTTGCATAAGCGAGACTTTTGAGTACATGAAATATTTTTTGTCATTTTATGTGATGTAATTGAATTTAGTTTTGTTTGTTTTTTGAACAATTACATTTGAAATTTGAACATTCTTTGGTGACTATTCCCTGACGACAAGGCTGCAAAATTAATGAGGATATGTGCTGAGAAAGTTAAACACTTTGAATCGAGGTGTGATTGAGTATGAATGTTCTTGTGCCTGAAAAAGTTATGACTATCTGTGGCAATATTTTAAGTGCGAGAATTGGCCTCACACAAGAGAATGCGATCGGTTCTGAGTTTGTTGTTAGAGAATCATTTCCACTCAGGCCGCATGAATGAGCGTGTTGCCTCACCTCACCTCTTTTAACGAAGCGCAACCTCTTCCGCTAAAGCTCCTAACTGCGGGCGAGCCATAGTGAAGCGGCGTCAGCGGAGAGAGGAGCAGTCTCTCCCGCCAAAGCACTGAACAGCAGGCGAGCCCTAGCGAAGCGGCATCAGCAGAAAGAGGGGGAGTTTATACCGCCAAAGCATTGAATATCAGGCGAGCCCTAGAGAAGCAGCATCAGCGGAGAGAGGAGCAGTCTCTCCCGCCAAATCACATCAGTGATTGGCGTGTCCTAGTGAAGCGGCGTCAGCGGAGGGAGGGACATGATACTTGCGGCGGTGTCGTGAGCCCTGGCGAGAGCAGCACAGGCGGGAGCAGCACTGGCGAGAGCAGCACTGGCGAGAGCAGCACTGGCGAGAGCAGCACAGGCGAGAGCAGCACTGGCGAATGCACCGCCTGCTCCCCCACACCACCTCTGCGATCCACGCCAGCGCCGCCGCGCCCAGCCCCGCGCCCAGGCACAGCAGCGGCCCAACGATCTGCTCCAGGCGCAGCGCCTGCGGCCGCTGCGTCGTCTCGCCGTGCACCAGTATGCCCGCCGCCACCATGCGTCGCCGCTGCGCGCGCAGCCACTGCGCCGGCAGCCCGGCCTCCACGCAGCGCAGAACAAACCCGTTCACCAGGTCGTAGATGGGAGAGTCGTGCGCCACCAACAAACCCATGTGTCCGGGGCTCCGCATGCACTCCGCCGCCTGGTGCAGTATCTTCTCCCCTTCGCCTAACAGCAGGCGCCTGGAGCCGTAAATGTCCAGCTGGCGCTCCAAAATTGCGAAGGCTCTGCCACTTTTCGAAGCGGTTCCCTTGATGGTTGAAAATATTCTAAAAGGACTCACGAAACGAATCTTGCTTTTCAGCGGCCCGAAGTCATCGAGTGTTGTCGCAAAGGTCGTGTACACTACGCTAACGGCGGCCGCCACCTTATGGAGAGACAACATTGTTTTTGAGTTTAGTAAACTATTCCATAAATGGACATCTGAAAGAAGGCGTATGTTACAATTATAAAATATTGCAGGAAATATCTTAAATGAAAGGCATTTTACTTCGAGGTCGTAAGCAATTCGTAAATATCATATCGCCTTCCTAAAGACATCCATTGGTTAAAAAGACGGAGTGGTGTTTTAATGCGACACAAGATATGTTTCTCTGCGACACAAGATATAATTAACAAGCGATGAAACAACAACACTTCCATGCAGCTTTTTTCACTTTTGCAATATTTAGAAAATTCAGAGCGTTGGACGAAAGTGAGATCCGCGTCATTTGTTTAATCGTTTCTTACGCTATCCGAGAACAACGCTTAATCAGAACATTTTGCGCCACATTTCAAAAAAAAAGTTATTGTTGAGGGTTTGTGTAAAAAACAAAATTTCGTTTTCAAAGTCGCAGGACCTCGAGTTGGTTCAGACCCATCAGGGAATATCAATTTTGAAGAAAATTGTTTGAACAGATTGACGGATGGACGTTGTGACTTCAATGGATTTTTCTGTATCAAGGACCCCAATTCGTGAATTCTGGACTATGCATCGTATTAGAGGAAGTAGTTCACTACAGTAATATTTATCCACTGTTTCGTTACCAAGGAGCGGAGTTGTTTGTCAAAAATCGTCTTTCCCCGACGCGTGACTTGTCGCGAACGCAGAGGACCCAGCTCGGAGGATCAGCTCGGAGCGCCGCAAGGAGACGACACAGCCAGGGGTTACTTCGGCTGTCGGCCGAGAGAGCGCGCCTGAGGCGTTTGTCCCGCGTGGACAGGCACAAACAAGAGGCTTCGGTTGGACGTCTACTCCGCTGCTGCGGAAGCGGAGTTAGCAAGCCCTAGTGTTGCACTGAGTGTCGTTTCAATAGTTCGAGGTATTCATTATTTCAGTATATGAAATTATTTGTAGTCTGTTTTTAGGAAGTAAGCGGAATAACAATGGACATCAGAAGAATAGACGGTTGATGAAAATTAATAAAGTTCAAAGTCAGAAATCAGAAGAAATTGTGTTGCACTGAGTGTCGTTTTAATAGTTCGAGGTGTTCATTATTTCAGTATATGAAATTATTTGTAGTCTCTTTTTAGGAAGTAAGCGGAATAACAATGGACATCAGAAAAATAGACGGTTGATGAAAATTAATAAAGTTCAAAATCAGAAGAAATTCGTGGCAATACAGGAAAGCTTAAAGCCTTAGAAAGGGCCCATTCCAATATTGGCGCTCCTCCATAGAAGAAATTGGGTTTATCAGCGGTTTTAACGATTAATGTGAGTAGAAAAATGGCGAGAAGAGAATGGACATAGAATGAGTACCTCCTCGATGGTGTTGGGGTCTGGGAGGCGGGGTGGTGCGGCCAGAAGTCCTAGCAGCTTGCCGGAGTAGGCGTTGCTCACCACCAGCGCCAATAGCAGCAGCCCGGCCAGCAGGAGGCGCTGCTCAGGGTGGGGGACGCGACGGTTGCTCGCCCCCGACAGCATCACCTCCACGACGTCCAAGAGCGAGCGCTCGAAGCCCGGCACTGCGCATGCGCACGCGCACCCAACCACATCAGCGCTCCCTCTCGCGGCACCTTTACTCCCTCGCCTTTACTTCGTAGGAAGAGGAAGCAGGAGGCGCTGCTCAGAGCGGGGGACGCGACGGCTGCTCGCCCCCACCAGCGCCAACTCCGCCACGTCCCATAGCGCGCGTCCGAGGCCTGGCAATGCGCATGCGCACCCAACCACATAAGCTCTCCCTCTCGCGGCACCTTTATTCCCTCGCCTTTACTTCGTAGGAAGACGAAGCAGGAGGCGCTGCGTGGAGCGGGGGGCGCGACGGCAGCTCGCCTCCACCAGCGCCACCCACACTACGCATGCGCACGCGCACCCACCCACAACAGCGCGCCATATCAGAGTTTCCTTTGGCGGTACTTTTTCTTTTTCGCCTTTACGTCGTAGTAAGAGAAAGTATTATTGATGATGAGCCGGAAAACGGAGAATTTTCATGAGAATAACTCTTTTTGTCGTTAACGAAAAAGTAGGTAAATTTGTTCATATTTATAGTAAATTACTTCCTTATTTTGTGTAGTCAGAATCCAGATTTTGTAAGTTGTTGATTTAGAAAAATCATTTGATGGGAAAACGACTGTCTTTTCGGCTCTAGTCAAAGCTAACGTCTAAACAATTCACTCGATTTTCTTCAAAATTGATAAACCTAGATTGCTGTGGACGCGGACACAGATTCTCAGATTCAACGAGCCGGCACTCATATCACTACGACAAACAAGCGCCGTATGGATCGAACTCGGGGAGAGGCATAAAATGGTAAATGACATGTTAATGTAAAAAATAAGTTGGGACAGGATTTAAAATATTCCAGCATAGATATATATTTTGCTTTCTCATTGAAATTTTATTTTAGCTAGTGGTGCTAGCAAAGCACATACTTTATTGCATTGTTTCTAAATGCACCGCAATATTATACTTCTACATGAAACAGCAATAGTGTTTTCAGCCAGCAAATTGTTTTCGCTCGGAGACTCGAAATCAGATTCTCAAAGTTAACGTGTCGGCACTCATACCCCTACGTCACACAAGAACCGTTTGGGTCGAACAGAGCCATAAAAAGAATTTTAAATTATTTCCTGCGACTACAGAGAATTCTCCCGAGAACTAATAATACTCCCCGATCAAGACTCGAACCGGCGGAGCTTCCCTCCGAAGAGCATTTATCCACGGCGGCATATATTGGGAACATATGACATTTACACTTGTATCATAGTAATAAGTGTATGGTGGTTTCATTTCTATTGTTAGGGAGCGAAAAATCCAGAGAAAGCGAAAAAATATTCTTTGAGCGCCCAAAGAAGGTATCTGGGAAGATAATTATTCCTAACCATATACCTAGTTCAAACTAAAAAGATTAGAAAACTAAGAGCTGAGAAGGTCTGTGTTATTCTATAGCATCACAAGTTTATTTGTCATCCCTTATTACACACGGGGAGAAAATTTGAAGCAGTTTTTGAGAAAAATGTTTTCCTACATTTTAAGCGGAAATTACGTAAAAACTACTTATTTTTTCAGAAAGTTGTACATGGCATGTTTTAAAGAGTTAATTTTGTACAACAGAAATAGCAATACCTGGAAATAAGACAGTGCCATATTCTTTCCCTTATTACGTAAGTGAAAATTTAACGAAAAATGTGGAGCGGTTTTTGAAAAACAAAATTCTGGTAAATTTCAAGCAACATTTACGCAAAAACTGCTCGTTTTTTTCAAAAAATTGTACATGACATTATTTAAAGTCCCAATTTTGTACAACCGACTTTATCTGAGGTAAAAATCTCTATCTTCAACTTTGCAGTTTTGATATAGTTGTTTTACAATTTTCGAAAAATTGGGGATATCAACGGAAATGATACCTGCATCATTATCTTAAACGTTCTTCATACTATTTGTTCGGGCCCACAGCAAAGCAGGAATAAATACGTTTATTTTCACAATGCAAGGCAGAACAGCTAAGATGCGTAATCGGCAGCAGCGTGGCCGTGAGCCGGCCAAACCACACCATCGCCTGTACATCCGCTCTTCTGCGAATTCTCGAACGGGCGGAGATGCGCACGTGCGTGCCTCGCTATCTCCGCCCCGCTCCGCCCGTTGCAGGAGCAACGGGCAAAAACCGTCCAGAATCTTTTATGTCCAAATCAAATGGCAAATTGTGATAGGCCACTGCTATCCCCACTCCTGGCGCGTGAGCAATCGCAATTTTGACGACACCCGTCGCCTTCAACCGAAAACTAGTCCAGTGCAAGGTACCGTGAGAGACGCCCGCGTGTCCAGGACTCCGCGCGGAAGCGTGTAAAATAATGTATAATCGTGCAACTTGAGCTGCAAACGGCTCGCACACATTTATTACTTCAATCGTGGCAGTAAGCATCTAAATTGTGTCTGTCGCTCTTGCGAAGTTTACGCCCGTAATTGTTAATTCAGCTGTGTAACTCGCGGCTGCTGCTGGTCGGCACTAAGGTAATTACCGCAGTGTACAAGGTCCCTGCAATAACCGTACTTGGACAAGTGTGAATTGATGCGCCAAGTGAAATTTTTATGTTTGTGCTGTGTTCCTGTAAGTGACATTCAACAAACCTGCTTATTAAATCTTGTTTGTGAGCTGGAACTTGACGTGTGTGTATCCTGCAATTCCTGCGACAATCCCACGAGGTGTCAAAGGGTTTCGGGACTACTGTACTTCATCACTATTAATCATACAGTCCACTTCTAAAATAACAAATAAGAGTATAGTAGCCCCGAACACTATTCAACAACAAAATTTAATCAAAAAATTGGGAGCCATTTATTTGAAAACTGAAAATATCCAAGGGGCTTCGTGTTAAGTACCGCCCAAAGTGAAAATATCGGTTTCAAATTCCAGAAACCTAGATACCAGCCAAATCGATTGGGGAATATTAAGTTTGAAGAAAATCGGCTGAGCGGTTTAGGAGCTAGCGCTGATTGCAGACAAGACCAACAGACGGACGTTTTGCCGTCAATCGAGTTTTCGGTATCAAGAAGCAACAAAACATGGATTTTGACTGCGCCACGAGGTAGAGGATTTTTTTTCTAAATTTAGCAACAGGTTTTATACACTTATTCGATACCTTACGAATACTTCGTAAGGCGAGAAAGTAAAAAAATCATCTTCATAATTGTAGATGTAAAAAGACCCCGAAAAATTTATGAATTTGGTCAATTTCCGAAAAATCAGGGTCTTCAATAAATATGAGACATGCATCTGCATTATCTCAAACGTTCTTTCCCTTTCCAAAAACCAAATGTAACCAAAAATGAAGCCTTTTTTTGAAAATTTTGAAAATACTCCATTTATATAACCCCCGAAATTAAAATATCGGTTTTAAATTCAAGAGTCCGTGAAATCAGCCAGATCGATGGGAATATCAATTTTGTAAAAATCAGCTGAACGGTTTAGCCACTAGCATTGTTCACGGACAGACGGACGTTTTGCTGCAAATCGACTTTTCGATATCAAAACATGGATTCTGGCCACATTACCACTGCGGTTCATTTTCATTTTCTTGCTAGCGGTATCAACAACGCTAATTGGCCAAATTGTATCCCTTACAAATTAGCCATCATTGTTGCTTGTAACTCATTGTTGGAACGCCACACTGAAGGCGATAATGACGGCTGCCTTTCGTCCGCCTTAATATAAACTAATACTTTTATATATTTGGAAAATGTTACAATACTATAGTGTTTAATAATTACTATTATACAGCTTTCGATCTCTTTGTATTTGTTTACCAACGCAATTAGTATCGTATTATTTATTAACTTTTAATTATTTTACTTTCTTGCATACTGCTTACGCAGAATATTGAAAAGGTAAAATCTCATCGAATATGTTCGTGAAAGCACTGGATACCTTATTCAATGAATCACCAAATATTCTACGATTTCAAATGAGTTTTACAGAAAATGACTGAGATGTGTTAATTCGGAGAGAAATGTGGTACAAATCGTGTTACATAACCATTACTAAAGGCGAGAAAGTACGTGCTGTTTTAGTAACACTACTTTTAAAGTTATATCTGGAAATCAAATCGTGTATAATGTTTTGAAAATGTATTTTTTCCGTAATTTAACAAGAAATATGGGCAGTTTTTAAAAACTTTTTGAAACAAGAATGGATTCAAATTTGTTTTTAAATTTTTTCCTCGTATGTACGTATCAATTGGCGGCATACAAATGGGTGTTGGTCCCATTTTCGGCATGGTTTCTGAATTTTCAAAAATTACTAAAAAGATAACAGAAAAAGTTGTGTATTGAAGAAAGCGGTTTCTATCTTAAAATATATCTGTTCAGAACTTCAAACAAGTCACATACAGGGGGATTAGAAACGAGTAGTGTCATGTAATATCTGCTTGAAACTAATGTAAATTATTAAAAAATAATTCTCAAATACCTCCAATTTTCTCTTTAAATTTTGTTCACGGAGAGAACATAGGACAATTGAAAGCATGTCGCAGGTCTCATTGCTGTTGAACGCTGAATTTCCGAATATTTCAAATTTAGAAAATATGTGCTTTTCACCACTAGTTTTTTTTTAAGATTTGGCTTGATTCGCAGGGAACTCCGAATGGCTGCTCTTCCGCGGTTGAGTTATTAGTTTCTGGATAATGCTAATCTCGGGATGAATGCGATAGTAATAGACATGTATCACTAGGATGATTACGATTTGTGATACTTGCCAAGTGGATGAATGTAAGGCAGTGTTGAGGCAGCGAAATAAACTTCCAATGATGTGCTGGGAGAGCTATGATTTGGGGTATGATACATAAGTTCTGGAAAATTCGGCCGATCTCTGCAAACACACAATGGATCCCTTTTTCTTAGAAGATTTATATGAAAGAATGAGTGACCATTGAATGAATAGTTAACTTTTGCGTGTATTGCCCCCGGGATCAACTGTTTTACCTTAACTTTCTTTTCTCTACGTATACTCAATTACGTGAATACGTTTCGTAAGCGGGGGAATATGCAAGCTCTTTGAACAACGGACGGTTTTCGTACCAACTGTTTAGAGTTTAAATCCACCTATCACGGCTCATTTAATACCCTCAGGGCCAGTTGCATAAATGTTCGATATGGAATCCATAAGCTTATTGATTTTATAAAATAGTCTACAGCGGCAAAACGTGTTTCTGGAACGACCAATAACACTTTTGGAACCTACAAAACTTTCTATATCTTATAGGTCCTGAGACAGGTCTATAAATGCTTATAGAACCTGCAAATAAGCAAGATGGAGACACAGAGCACTGCATCTGTTTACTAGTGTTGGAGGTTATTGGTGGTTCTTGGCGTCCGTGTTTTGATATAGTGTTTTTTACGAGTTTTATTTAGTGTGTAGTGTGTGTTTTCGCAGTATTTTTGAGTGTTGAATTTTAGTGAATATTATTCATACAGACATATTATTTTACTTTTATTTAATTCTTATTTAAGTACACTTTATTCTTTAATAAACTGTACTTAAATAAAAAGTAAACTAATATGTATGTATGAATGGATGTAATAAAATAAAACGAAATTGATACTGAGAACGTATAGAGACAAAAACATACCGCCAAAACCACTTCCCAGAGCTCAGCGCACACTAAGAACGTGCAAAACGAAACACAAAATACGCACTAATCAAATATCGACTGTGTCACTATCTAGTGGTGGCATTTTGAAGTACTTATAGAACCTATAGTTATAGATTCCATACAGTTGCTTTATGCAACAGTGAACGGCCTGCGGAGCCTATAAATTTTGTAGAGTCCATTGCTATGGAAAGCTTTGTGCAACCGGTCCTCAGTCTCCCCTTGGCTCCATAAGCGGAAACAATATTGCTGTGAAATCGCTGTCTTGGCGTTTGAATTTTGCGATAATGCTATTGTATGTTAATACGAACATTTCCAAGCCTTTTTGTTTTTAATAATGAATACAGCTCCTGGCCAGTGGTCCAATGTGTGCTCCCATCGGGCGGAGGAATTTGAAAGTACTTCACCAAACAGCTATAGCCACGGCGAGAGCTTCTCAAAGTACTCCGTGTAAATAAGTGCTTTGCGCCTTTTCTTTTTAGAAATAGCGCGCGAATTTTGGAAAAAAAATAAGTCAAACGCGGGACGTTTGAAATGTAAATTCTAAGCTGGTATTTAAGGCCAAAGATTGTTCTTAATAACTGATTTCCAGGAACGGCGCCAACTTTGAATCATTGATTAGTGCCCATGTGCTAACAGACAGGGTGCATAGAAAGAAGTCGTGATCCCGCATTGTTCACTAGGATTTGAAGCCTCGAACACCACAATGGAAGATGAACTATCTGTTCACCAATGGATGCGTATGGATGCTGCATGGAAGCGGATCACTGGATGCATATGTTCGAGGCTCACCGTGCGCGGCTGCAGCGTCTGCCGTGCCGAAGAGCGCGCGTGGGCGGAGCAGAGCGGGGAGGAGTTCGGGGCGGTGGACGACGTGCCAGGCGGCGGCGGAGACTAGCAGCGCCCCGCCCAGCGCCGCCCACACGCGCGGCCGCAGCGGGATGTAGAGCACGGCGCCGAAAGACATCTGCGGAGCGCGCCGCATGGCCAGGCACAAGCGGTTCTGTGTCACGGGCGACGTCAGCTGTCCGACCTCCTCCACCCACGGCCGGTAGAAGTGTGCGTTGAACGACACGTCCGCGAGCTTGTGCTTCAGGCTGTGGTGCATGCGTCCTAATCCGCCATCTATTAAATTCCGTATTTGGTACGTCTCCTGGTCCGCCAATTTCACGCCGCTGCGTCGCGCCACTTCGGGAAAGATCCGTGTCATGTGGGCCAAGGGTCCGTCCTTCACATATTCACGACTTACACCCCACGAGTTGTGGAAGATATCTGTAGCGATCGTGAAATGAGAATATTCCTTTTCAGTCTTGTTCTCATTGTCAGTATTGAATACAGTCTCGTCACTAATGTCGCACGAGTCACTCAAAGTTGGTAGTAGTTTCTCATCTGGGTGGCTGTCTTCGGATAGGACTTTTTGTGCTTCACAACTGCACAAGAGGAACCGGGTGTTCGCTACACTAAAATGAAGTAATAGGTTGTTGTTGTTGTTATTGTTATTAGTCTCCATTCCTTCCAAAGGGGCAATAGAGTCCTCGTTCGTTAAGTCTAGAACAGCAAAGAATGGCGTCGCGTTGGCCGGGGCGTAGACGCGCAGGCTGTCTGCGAAGGCGTGCACGTGGCGCCAGCCGGCGGCGGCGAGGACGTGGCGGCGGCGGCGGTGCGTGGGGCGGAGGGCGAGCGGGCGCGGCGGTGCGCGGGCGAGGAGGAGCGGGGCGGCGGCGGCGGGGTGCAAGAGGCGCGAGAGGGTGCGCGCCGCCTCCCCCGCCCCCGCCCCCGCCCCCCAGCTGAGCCGCAGCTCCTCCTTGGGGCCCCGCCCCCAGCGCCCGCCCTCCAGCACGGAGCGCTGCAGCCACGGCGCGACGGCGCCGTCCTCGCACGCGCACTGCACTCTGGGGAAGGAGGCTCTGCATGGGGCGGATAGCGCACTCGAAAGCACGAGAACAAACACCACCAGTACTCTCTCCGCCTTCATCATTAATGGTCGGCCACAAATTGTTTCAACTGCCAAGTCCAATAACTTAATTATATGGTGTTTGTAACAGCAAAATTAATATTTCTCGGGTTCTTCTTTCAAATATAAATTGAATCAATTTTCGTTAGTTTTGCCTTTAAAATTGATACCTTTTTAATTATTTATTGTTATTAATTTTTACTTAAGTTGCCCTACGTTGCCCTTCGGTAGAATATATAAAAATGTTGTAGAAGAAAATGTCTGTGTCTACGTTTATCCCCTCGCAAAAAAGATTTGTTAACCATAATTTGTTAACTGTCATAGAAATTAAGAATTTTTCTAAAAATTTTAAAATCAGTAATTTTGAACCAATTCAAAAGCGCAAAGCTTCAATTAGAAGTTCTCTCTCTTGATTATGTTTCCGATGCCATTCTCGAATGTCTGGCTTCATTGGGTTCGCGGCTATGAATGCAATGATACGAAGCACTGGGTTCTCTGTTGAATTCTTAAGAGATTATTTGACTTCAGTGATCGTTCATGAATCATGTATTAATAGTACTCGAAAGTCTTACATTGGAGGGAATTTGTTTGTCTTTTACGTGATTTTGCACAGCCAGTTCACTAAATTAAAGACGCCCGCACCAAACGGAGACGGAAACATTTATTGACAGATTTGTTTCTCACTCGCTGAGGCACTCTCGCTCGCTTGTCTCTGATTCCGCTGTCAAGTTACTGTACCGTGGTATTAGCAGGTGACCTATGCCAACTTAATTCCAAAATTAAGGTAGTACAGAGTAGTAGAGTAAGGAACTGCTATATTATCCCAGCCAACAGCATCTCTTCCCAACCGTGAGTTTGGCTCATACAAGAGCGACGTCTGATGCACGGACGTCACATCTTCCAAGAGCGTTCCCTAGAAGGTAGATTGGATTTGAGGAAGTACATGAATTCCGCCTGTGCGAAGTTTTGCGATTGAGCGAGGGCGTTCGTGGTCTGAGTGTATATTTTGTCAAAACAGGTAGACTATCATGCTGATGTTCAATTGCTACACAGAGGACACATTCACCGGATATTCACACAGAGGACACATTCACCAGTCATAAGCTTAGCGATTGAAACAACGAATTCCTGAGAGCAAAGTTTTGGAATCGTTCACAACAAACACCTTTGTCGGAGTGTATCCACCGGCACATATTGCAGATGAACAGTCCAAAATTTTTCTTGCTGGAAAAATATTGCTTCAGATGGTCATCGATTTAGTGATACTAGCAACTTCAAGTAACGTAAATCCATTATTGAAAATGGAAAACTATAGTAACATCTTGGCTTCTTTCGAACAGTCAATTCCACTAACATGTGCTTAATTTCGTACGTTTCAACCTAGGTCTTATTTGGATAAGGCTCTTTTCCCCATTGGTACACATAAAAAATGTGATAGCGTGTACGTCCGACTGTCTCCCGTCCAATGACACGACACAAATTTCAGTAAAACAGACGTTTAAGGATCCGTAGTTCAACAGTTCAAGAAATTACGTCCCTCTTTTCTGGAACAAAAACCAAAATGGAACTTAGTCAAAGAATTGTGTTTTTCGTTTATTTGAATCTCGTTTAATCTTAATTAGTGTTATTATGTAATTATCTCTTAGTTGAAAAATAAATTTCGGTGGCCCCTGAAAAAGGGTAGGATCTGATAAGAAACACGCTATTTAACCCGGGTTCGGTCGCGCTAAGTTGCCTCGCGCAATCGGTCGCGTGCTAGATGTTATCTGACACCCAAATTTTGTACCAAATACACATGGTTTTCCAATTTAATCTTTGTTTTTAGTTAATACTTTTTTTGTATACTAGGAAAATCCGTTGTTTTGCCCTTCATCTCTCTCTTTCCCCTTCCATCTCCGTTTCTTACTGTCCCTCCCTCCCTCCCTCATCATGTCGCTGTCTGTCTCCGTGTGTCTCTGTCTCTGCCGTTCTCTGTCCCTCTCATTGACATTTACTTGCAGATTCTCCACTTCTCTGAGCAAGTGAGGTAATATCGGGAAGCGCCGAACCAGCAAAAACGTAATAGTTTAGGAAGAGTTCTTGAGGCCTTCTACCTCAAAATTTTAGCTTTAAAGGCCCTAGAACGCCTCATTTAGGAGTTATTTAACGATATAGATTCAAAATGCTTCCGAGTGTGTTGCAGGTTACATTTGACGTGAATTTGTAGTGGATATGTAGTGAATATGTAGCGCCAAATAGTGGAGTTACAACAGAATTAACAACACATAAACCTTTTTGGTGAAAAAACACGTAGCAGTGACAACTTTCATGGAGATCGGTCCAACGGTGTTGGAGTTTTGTTCTTATATACATATCAACATTCTGTTTTATATATATAGATATCTATTTTTATTCAGAATTGGTATTATACTTTGGAGAATTCATTATTGTTAGGGTAAATGTGTACTCATTTAAGAAAATTTGGGTATACGATAGCTAGCGTTCGTTAGTGCTTTTAAATTGTATCAACGTAAAGAAGAAGAAGAAGAAGAAATGACTTCATTGCTCCATTCAAAAAAGTAAGAAAATAGTTCTACACAGTTTTGTTCACCTTCTACTGCTCTTTTAATCATATTTGCTCCAACAGCAAAACAATCAGATTTACAGG
Organism: Acheta domesticus; assembly: GCA_031308135.1. Taxonomy (NCBI): domain Eukaryota; kingdom Metazoa; phylum Arthropoda; class Insecta; order Orthoptera; family Gryllidae; genus Acheta; species Acheta domesticus. The sequence goes on along the minus strand of JAHLJT010004567.1, from coordinate 29,101,361 downwards.
AACTCTACACATTTGCCCCACATTCTGGAGTAAATGCGTACTTCAGATATTGTTTCCGAAAAATCGATAAAATTATGAAAAACTTAATTTTTGAAACGTCCAGCGGGTGATTTACACTGTATAACAACATTGATAAAAGATACAATAAAATATATATTTTTTAGTTAAAGTGTATCCACTGGAAACCGACAAAGTTGAATTTTGGTGAAAATAGTACGCATTTACCCCATGTTAGTAGATTTACTGTATGTCCAGCTGTCCCATGTTAGTAGATTTACTGCATGTCAAAGATACTCAAGCCTACAGCTCCAAACGCTCCTAAGTTAATTGCTCTAACCAAGGAAATACAGATAATAAAAATGCAAATGTTAGATTCAATGTAACAGACAGACCGATTCCGAGTAAGTTTCGTGCTGCTCGAACAACCGCCAAAGTCAAAGGTATGACCATCCCGTGAAATGAATTATTGATCTACGTTACACTTCAATATTATAAACAGACTTATTTACCTTAACCTTATGTTGACCAGTGGGATGTATTTATCCCACCTGATATATCGTTGGACAAGTTCGCTGGGATACATAAAATCCTCTATTAGTGCATTCTGAACTTTGGAGAGTGTGTGTATTATGTTCAAATGCTCTGTTACAAGTGATTCAAAGAATTGTGTTTTATTGACGCTATTACAGGAAGGTCCATATTGCCCTACAAGTTTTGAAAAATTTTAGTTTTTCCTGTGCGTTTAATTTTGTTGTAAGGTTCCCTTTTGCTTGTTTTTAATTATTTAGCTAATATTATTTAGCTAATATTCTCCGCTTTCATCATCAGCGTTCAGTCTGAAATCGTTTCAACTGCGATTTCCACAACTTAATTATATGGTGTCTGTAAAATCTAAGAAATAATGTCTCATATTATATTTTTAAAAACGTAGTTAAATATTTGTTACTTTTCCCTTTAAGATTGTTATTTTTTATTTTTTATTGTTATTCACTTCTACTTAAGTTTTAAATATATTTCTCTACTTTACCATCGGTTAGAATATATACGGTTGTAGAAAACAGTTTATAAGTTCATCCACTCGAACAAACGATTTAACGTTAATTTAACTGTCATAGAATCCTAGAAATTTTCTAAGAAGTGTCATGTACCATAGAAAATTTACGATTATAAGTTATCACTCTTGATTGTACTTCCGCCGCCATTCTCCTGTCTGGTTTCATTGGATTTGCAGATATGAACAATGACACGAAACAGTGGCTTGACTATTGAATTGTTCAGAGAGATTAATATTCCAGTTCGGCGATCAGTCATGAACCATAAGTATTAACACACGAATATCGTACATAGGTGGGATATTATTTGTCGTTTATGTGGTATTACACATTTGGTTCAATAAATTAAAAGACACACCCACCGAACGGAGACGGACATGTATATTAACAGATTTGTTTCCTAAATACAATTCCATTCTAAACACTCACTGAAGAGTTTTGTGGTAGAAGCTCTGAAGAGCCTTGGTTCCATTACTTCCTGGAATTTTGCTCAGAACGACTGGTACACGCGCTTGTATGGGCTTATGAACTGCTTGTTTGCATACAATTAGTAAGCTTCCCTGCTGGCGAAGCTCCACTGCTACTGTCAAAGAATACAAAAAAAAACTTTAACAATTTCACAAAACTCTTGCAATGCTATGAAAACACAAAATGAAAGGTACACACTGACTAAGCGATGCTACCTGACTAATATAATAAGAAAAGTTAAATAAATGTAAACATTGCAGAATGTATTGCAGGTTACGAGGCACACATGCCTAGATTTTTTACACCAGACTACTCTCCTAGTACCACAGCACCTCCTATTTACACAGCTGTCTAGTAGAGGGTCTCAATGCAGAGAGGAAAAAATGCCTTTCGCCGACGGGAATGCTTCACGCCCAAGTCCAGCGCACTCCCTTGTGGAGCGATCAGCTGCCCGTTCCGTCCTGTCCGAACTCCACCAGCACTACCCCCGGCACTCTCCCCCGCCAACCAGCCCAGCTCTGACACGGCCGCCCCGAGAATTACCCGGGCGAGAATGCCAGAGGGCGGTTAGCCGGCCTGCCGGGGGGGGAGGGGCGGACGGACGGAGGGGGGGAGATACGGGCGGCGGCGACGGTGGCGGTGGTGGTGGCAGCGGCGCCGGCAACGGCGGCGGCGGCGGCGACGGTGGTGGTGATGTCGACGTGACGTCATCGGTGTCGGCGGCGAGGGTAGCTGGTTGCAACCTGGCCGGGCGGCGGTAGAAACCGCCCCATGCGTAGAGGCGCGGGGAAACAATGATTAATTAATGTCTTAATTCATTAATTAATTAATTTTTTTAAAATAGGACGCGCGAACTTTGGAGTTGGCGCCCCCATGACACACTGGTGCAGCATTGAACTCCCATAATTTGGCGGGAGTACCACAAAGAGTGCCGAGGTGGGCGGAAGTCACAGGAACTTGTCCGCGCCGACCAAAATGTGCTAACAGCTACCCTTCATAATATAAGTAGCCGAACTGGAAAAACCCACGCTAATGGGTTCTTTATTACGCTCTTCAAGCGCAACGAGGACTTTATTGGTCATATTATCGTACAAGCGTTGCCGCGCTCCGGCACAAATTGTAATCAGCATTATAAACCAAACTTGTTTTTAATTTTATAATTTATTTTTTCAATTTCTTTTAATTTTAAACTTTCTTTTAAATGAGCTCCGTGGGTAGGGTCCTTTTCTTTAAATTTCTTTCAGTGTTATCACATTGCTCACAAAATAGTAACTCACACTCAGCTCTACTCCTACCACTAAAAGCAAAGGGAGTGCTCAATCAAACATGCGCATAGTGAAGCTATTCAGAATTATAAACCAAACTTGTTTGTAATTTTATAATTTATTTTTTCGATTTCTTTTAATTTTAAACTTTCTTTTAAATGAGCTCCGTGGGTAGGGTCCTTTCCTTTAAATTTCTTTCAGTGTTACTTCCCTGACGCTCGTCAGAAATAAATTCAGTGCTTATCAGTTTATGTTTTATTTTTATCTTATGAAGTAGTGACCGCCAACCTCCTTCCACCGTCCAATTCAAAAGGAACTGGGACCTGACTGAGCTACCGCCGGGCCGGCGCAATTCACACTGTGTCGTTCCCACGAGAACGCCGTGCGCTGACAATATGATGGTAGAAAGACAAATAAAATATAAAAAAATAATAATAAAATTTTAAAAATAGCGATATTAGCAACATTTGTAAAACTAGATATTTCTTTCCCGAGTTATAGAAAATGTACTTGCAACGGTAAACGAAAAGTAGATGCGATTTTTCTACATTGCTAACAAAATAGTAACTCACACTCAGCTCTACTCCTACCACTAAAAGCAAAGGGAGTGCTCAACCAAACATGCGCATAATGAAGCTACATTTACGGCCGGAAGCAAAACAAGGGGACACCTCAACATTTGCTCAATGAATCAGGGAAACAGGACAAAAACCTGATCGCGATGGGGGGCGCGGAACGTTAGAACGTTGGCGGAACGTTGACTGCGGAATCAGAGGCAAGCGAGCGGCAGCGTCTCAGAGATGCCTCATATCAGTCAAAGGATTGCCTACGACCAAGACTGCAAGCTGCGACCAAAACTGCAAGCTGCAAAACATAATTAGTATTTTTATTGCATATGAACAAGTAGAAAGCAATACAAACAATGTTCAGTTACTAATAGTTTCGGGTCAGTCGGGTCGGTTACACAGTCATTGTGGTGGGGCGGTCGGGCAACTAGAAAGCAACTGACGGCCATGCCACCTTTGTTTCATTGCCACTCTCCCGCCACAGAGTTACCCCCACTCTCAGGAAGAGAAGCCAGTGACTTCGCGCAGGATAATAAGCAGGCATTGTCAAACGCCCTTCAGTTAATTAAGTAAGGAAGTAATTAGAATAAAAATGCAAATGTTAGTTTGAATATAACAGAGGGACCGATTCTGGGTTAAAAGGGTTTCCATCTCCAAGCCAACGATATGACTATCCCGTGAAATGAATTGTTGATATACGTTACTCTTCACTGTTATAAACAGACTTATTTACCTTAAATAACTACCTGCAAATAGATGAGGCTGGGAAACCTTCGTAAAAAAATAATTTTTATTCAAAATATTTCCGTTACAAATAATGTACTTCTTCATTTCTGTTTGAATTAATTAATTATTATTGCTATGTCCCTTATAATAATAATAATAATAATAATAATAATAATAATAATAATAATAAATCCAAACTACAAGAAACGACCTGTCCATATTATATGTTCTCGATTCAGTACTTGAAAGTTCAAACTATAAGTTGTACTATGACAGAGAAATTATTACAGATAAAACCATTCATCACAACAGTCCTAACATAAGCTTCGTAGACAAACGGCAAAAGCTTGGATACCTGATTGACTTCACTATTCCACAAACAGCAAATCTTCAAACAGCACACGCAGAAAAAATAACGAAGTACACAGAACTAGCAGCAGAAATCAAGGCACTATGGCATCTCCAAAAAGTCCATGTTATTCCTCTGGTCATTTCATACACAGGAGTTGTACCAAATAACATCCAAATAAACCAAAACCGAATGTACCAAATAAAATCTGGAACTTATTCAAATACCAAAATACAATTTTAAAATGATGCAAAAGTCAATAATCTTAAACACATGCAGGATTGTGAGAAAATTCCTAAATTACGACGAAACATGAATTGGCCTGTGTCTTGGTTACTAACCCGACACAAAGTCAAATATATACACACACACACACATATATTTCTCGGCGAATACCGAGAAAAACAATGTTGTATAATAATAATAATAATAATAATAATAATAATAATAATAATAATAATAAAATGACCGTCCCCGTATAAGCATTGTCCTTTGGCGCTCCGTGCTAGCGAACAGGTAGTTTCTTTCGCAGGTTACCACTTCTGCACTCGAAGTTCGCCTGACGCTGTAGAACCCCGAAAAGAAGTAAATGTTTCCTTAATCTGCCGTTCAGTGAAATTGTATTCATTTCTTTCTTCTTGAATTGATTTGTATTCTTATCTTTCATGTTCTGCTCTACCGGTCAATTAGTTTTCTACTCCTCGTCCACTATTCCAAGAAACTTCTCTCCTAGTGTCTTTTCCTGATCATCCGATTTTTTTGTGTATTTCTTTCCATTAAGAAGACGAAGAGCAATAAAAACGCATCCAGCGCGAATATTGATCTTAAAGCTAAAATTACGGCACAAGTGAAGGAGGCGCTGGATAAGGCAGTAACATCGTCTAACTTCATACGCTCATTGGCATCTGTGCTTACTGATCTTGTATGAAAGCAACTGAAGAATTCTATGGATGTTAATGCTGCTCTTATGGCAGGTTTCGAGAAGAAATTGGCTCAACGTAACAGTGAGCCATCTTGGCTCACTGGCTCAACGTAACATCGTCTAACTTCATACGCTCATTGGCATCTGTGCTTACTGATCTTGTATGAAAGCAACTGAAGAATTCTATGGATGTTAATGCTGCTCTTATGGCAGGTTTCGAGAAGAAATTGGCTCAACGTAACAGTGAGCCATCTTGGCTCACTGGCTCAACGTAACATCTAAATTGGATCAACGTAATATCTAAAATCTCAGAAGAAAAGACAGATCAACTCGAGATGTGCTGGCGCCGGAACAGCTTGCGGATATTCGGCGAGTTTTTATTAATAAAATTGTTTAATAAAATTAAAACTTTGAGGTTTTTTGTATGAGATGAAAGTTACTCCTAAGTAAGCCGCGAATTCTATCCCCATGAAAATCGAAGAGAGAATCGCGTATCCCATATGGGATTTGGGGCTTTGCAAACCTCGACCCAAAAATACATTTTTGAATCCGGTTTAATTAATAGCAAATGAAAGAAAAGCAATAGTAGAGTTTGCAAATTGATTACGTTAACTCCCAATGTAAGCGACTTTGTTGTTTTACCGAATAATTAAATTAAAGTCGTAGAATTTATCTAAATCTTAAGGTGGCTCCCGTGCGAGGGGCAAAGGCAATATATTAGTAGTTTATGCAATTAGTTTATAATGTTAAGCTTTATTGCATGAGTACATGTTAGGAGCGAGTTTTCAAATTTGTACGAACGCAATAAAGCAACATTATAAACGAGTTGCATACGCTATTTTTTGTATGACAACATTATAAATTTATAAGAGAATGAAACTTAAATTTTCGAAGAACTTTCCTGTGATGTCTCGGGTATTTGACATCTGTGCAGGAAAACTGTGGTCGGCTGTTCTGTTTATCTCTACCTCCCCCTAATTCTCTCGCTGCGATGGGCTGAATGTGTAATGACACAATCATTCGAGCCGTAAAATCTAATACGTCATCATTTGTGCCATAAAACGCCTAATTATGAACGATTTCTTGCAACAGAAAAGGTCGTTTATAATGCTGGAATACAAAAAAATATTATTAAATAATCCACACGAAAACAATCTGTTTCGTGGCTGCCTTGCGTGAGGCCGAGTTATACGAAGTAGTATTAAATAAAGGTCCGAAATTAATCCACGAAAACGGGCACAGTTTGGAATTGATTTACCTACAGGTGGAGGAGATAACATATTTTCCCAAGCTTTTTTTGGTCGATCGTAGACGAGATTAGTCGGCATGACCGCACGACAGTGGCCCGCGAACAGGAATGTCAACGCGAAGGCGAGGACAGAAACGAAAACACGATATACGTGCGCATCACAGTGAACAAATAAATACAACTGTGTTGGTGGCGAGGGTCAGGCTATTTGACCTCCTTTTCGGCCTGACCACTTCTAAACTTTTAATTCACTAGTTCATATTAAAAAGGAAGCGATTCAAAGAAAATACGAACGCAGTTAGGGGAAAGGTTTTCGCACGTATGACAGGAGTGAAAAGCGAGAGAGGACGGAGTCGATAGAAAAAGAATACTCTCACCATTCTTGTGTTTAAATTTATTAACTTGAAGTTAGAGAGGGGTTTAAAATTAATCAGTAATATATCAAATAGTTACATTTGAAAACTGCAAGATTTTTTTCGTGAAATTTTTCTGTGACTCAGCACGTTATGAATAGTAGACGATTGGAAATAAAGTGTTTGAATCAATGAACACTAAAGAATAACTGATAATTGTTACAAAGAGGTTTTGAAAGAGCTAAAATATTGCGTACGTGTTTTTGAATTACCCCGAACACAAAACTAGAAAAGAAGGGCATCTCATCAGCTTACAAGCGAGAAACACACCAAGTCTAGAGTTTGTTTTGAGAGAAACGGAATACATTGAAAAATAATGAAAACTATTTTATGTATATTTAATAATAATAATAATAATAATAATAATAATAATAATAATAAGACCCAAGTGGTACGAACACTCACCAAAACCGGTGACCTCTGTTGGATTGTGTACGATATTGTACGACCAACAAATTCAAACTGATCGCACGATAGCGGCAAACAAACCGGATATAGTTATTCGGGATTTGGCGCAAAAATCGTGTTTACTTATCGATGTTGCTGTACCTTGCGATCAAAACGTCGTTACCAAGGAGGCAGAGAAACGTCTTAAATACAAGAGTTTGGAAATCGACATCAGCCGAATGTGGGGAGTAAAAGCACAGGTCGTCCCGATAGTTATCGGAGCTCTGGGATTTGTTCCGCAAAATTTGTGTAAGAACTTGTCTAAACTCCCTGGTAATTCAAAAGACTGGGAAGTGCAAGAAATTGCTTTATTTGGAACAGCCCTTATTTTGCGCAAAGTGTTGTAGAGGCACAGAGAGCCACCGGATCTGCTCCTTAGGTAGCTGCAACCTGGAGTAGATTTTATATTCAGCCGACACATAACATCTTTAGTCGTGATTTAGAGGAATAATAATAATAATAATAATAATAATAATAATAATAATAATTGTCCTGCAGTCTGCTCTGAACTCCAGGAACAAAATACCTGCAATTGGTAGTCTGACGGTGCTTGTAGTCGAGTACAGTTCCGGACTAGTGGACCGGACGGAGCAAGAAATTAGAATCGTGGATCGAAAAACCAGAAAACTGCTAACAATAAATCATGTCGCCCACCCCCGAGCTGACATAGACAGTACATAGACTTTATGAGGCAATTAAAGCATGGTAAGGCAAATTTCTCCATTTGCACAAATGAAGCGCAGACCGCAAGTAGGCTACAATCGACAGTTTACTGTCTACTGTCGCACATAAGAAGTTTGAGTAGCAGAGAAGCTTGAGGGTCCGCAGTTCAATCGTTCGGGAAATGATACCCTTCGTTTTCCGGTCAAAAAATAATATTGGAACTTAGTTACAGATCTATTTGCGACACCGATTCCTCTTTTTCAGCTTGTGGAAGGCAATAAAGCTTTATGCAGACGGCGCATCGGACTTACCGGTTTCTACCGCGTCGGACTTATAAAAAATTCCCTCCAAAGCCCGCGTGCTGGTTGCGAAAAGAGCGCGAATAAACTTCTTTGCTCTGAGTATTTGGAAATAGGTTGGCGGAATCTACTTGTTAACTCAGCATCCCTCCACCAGGAGGCAGCTCCTACTTGGTCAGCACCGCAATACGCTGTATTCACAAGTAAAACGGCTTGGAGATTTCCGTTTAACCTATAATAGCATTGTCGCCAAATTCAAACGCCGAAACAGGAACTTCACAGCGGTTTTGTTTTTCGCACGGGGAACCAGATGAAATGAGCGTATATTAACGTTCCACAAGAACAGGTTAAGCTCTCAAAAGTTGGTACTAGTGTAACCCCTCCACTGTCTTCCAAAGAATAACCGCCTTTTAAGCGGGAACAGAGGCAATGTTAATGAGCGAAACGTATTACAGAAAAATTAACAAAAGGAGGTTGCCTTCTCGTGAGAAACAGCTGAGGTGAACGATTTATTCAATGGTTGCTTGTTCCTTCATATGAATCTTCTAATAAGAGGGGTACATTGTGTCTTTCCAGAGATCGAGCGAGCGTTTAATAGAATGTTCGTCTCTATATCCCAATCCTAGCTCTCCCAGCGACATCATTCTGAAGATACATTTGCTGCCTCAACAGGTACATTTACCTCATCTTGCGCAAATACAACCGGGACCGCGTCTGTCGGCTTTACAGATGCAACATGAGCGGCCGTAGGGTAGTTTCGTGCGGTATGGCCTTACATGCCACATCTGAAACATGTCACTGGATTATTTACGCATGTCATGGGAGCCGAGCTCTCGGAATTGTTGGAGGTCCATAAATTAAATAATTTATTATAAATATATTAAATAATTTATTCCATATATATTATATGGAATTATGTAATATATTGAATGGTCTATATAGTAAATAATTTATGCTGGTCCGAGGTGGGCTGGTTTATTTTGAAACTACTTTCGTTACGCGGATTGCGTTGACAGCTGAGGGCCGATTCTACCTCTAAAGCAATTTCAATAGCCCCAGCTAACGACTCGGGATAATGACTCTTTGAATATGCGTATTAATTAAGCCCGGCGTAAACGAGGCTCCAGCTCATTGTTCCGTGAAACCATGATTGCTCATTCGATGGGGTAAGACGCCAAACTAACCTGCATTAAGTTTCCTAACAAGGTTTTTAATCGGTTAGCCCATTCTCAGACTCACTCTTTTTCCTTCTGACAGGCCTCAAATAATTGACGAGCGTAAAAATCTAAAGTATGTTTCATACCGAAAGTGGTACGTAAATGCGACTTAATTTTATTTCAAGTGTAGTAGCTAGGTCTTTGAACTATAAGACCTATGTGGCTTTTACACATATTTTACAACGTAAGATATTTAATAATCTCTACTGATTATGCGCAATGTGACGTACGGCCACCACTGCCACCATATGTGACGTGCCACCCTCGGAGCTGATTAATTTCAGCGTATTCCTAAGACGTCACTTGGAGTACTGTCGTTGATTTGGAAAGTTTAGTGAGTTGTAAGGGAAGGGAGAGGGCGGTTTTTCTCAAGAAGAAGTCTTGTTCAAATCAATGCGTCATTTTAGTACTAATAAGAAAGAAGAGAGGGAGGGGGAAGCGATAGACCAGGTGAAACAGATTGTGCAGAAGTCGAACTCAGAGATGGCGGCCTCGTACCCCATCACGGGAGCTCTGGGATCCCGTCACCAGAAGGCTCTTGACGTGTCGTGTGTACTTTACTCGATCACCTCACGTGTGCCTCTGCCTCACTTCTGCCTCCATCTCCTCTGGTACCCTCCGGGCTCGTTTATATTGGTCGCACGCTTGCATTCGGCAGTGTTTTTTTAGAGGTTGCTGCCGGAATGTTTTGCTTGCCGCTGCATGCCACTTGCCTTAGGAGTCGCTCCCAGCACGATGTGGTGTAATAGCGGCTTACCACAGAAGCTATTAATGACATATCAGTTTCTACCGCCACAAACTCTCCTTTCTTGCGTTTATACTCCGAAATAGAACTACTTTTTTTAACCTGGGAGTGCTCGCAATAGATCTGTGAGATCAAAGCCAGGGCAATTTTTTGTTCCTGAATTATTGCGACGTATTAGGCGTCTGATGTTTCATGTATTCCTTCATTGTACTTTTCTGAGAGCGCCTGGCCTTCTATTTTTATTTTTTCGATGGGTTATTTCCCGTGAGCATGCTGAAACTTGATCACTGTGCTGCGCAATATCTGCCAGATACGTTGTGTACACTGGGGCCAGTACATTGTGAGCTCCTGGCGTAATCGGTACGTATCATGATATTATTTTCAGGCATGTCTATGACAAGTGTACGATTGATTAACAATTGCATTGAGAGACATGTACAAACCAAATAAAATACGTATTTCAGTTAATAAAGCTTCAGATCATTCCCATTCACAAGTTTCGGCTATATCTGAGAGATACATTGCGGGCACTGGCGTGAGTCTACGTACTGCGGGCACTCCCGGGTTAATGGTATATGGTCGTTTTCAGTATTCCGACTAGCGATTGTGCCCGCAGCTGCTACATTACCAGAAGCAGGAGGTTCACCTTCGGGTAGCAGAATTGCGGCGGAAGCACCATCTCCCTCCAGCGCCTGCAGAACGCAACCCACTCGACATTGCCACCGCTAACGGTGGAGCACACCGCGAGCGAGCCTCGTCTTCTAGCCTGGGCACGTACATACACACTGTCGTTTAGAAATTCAGATAGAGGCCTCTCCGTGTCTGAATCAGATCCTCCGACTTTCGCGACCGACATAACTAATACTTGTCGCCTCTGCATAAATCTCGTGCAGGTGGGAATATGGGAGGATGAAGTTAACCTTTCTAGTTACTCACACCCACGCGATCTGATTCAACCCGACCGTTCTACCGACTGTGCCAAAATTTTAATCCTTCCGTAATGATTTAACAGGAGGAAATTATTGGGTCAGGTTGGTCAGGTAAAGTACACAGAGATATTTTTATAATAACAATTTTACTTCAATAACTTCAATTGTAACAAAGAGTTTTTGAGATCCTAATATTTTTGCCACTGGAAATTTTCAAATGGATTAATTAAATAACGATTAGATAAGTGTGCTCTGAAGTGACTATCCTTTTTACATAATATTTACCTTATAATTGGGAGAAGTGGTGCCCCTCTACTTACGTTGAAATGTTGCCAAAAAAGATTAAGATGAATTTAGACTTTAGAAATTTAATTACATAAATAAACAATACTGGTCTTTATATTGTTTTAAGCTGTGTTACGGTATTGACAGGCGCTGTGTCTCACCGGCGCCTCTTAACACAATTATTCAGTGCATTGATGTAACGTGCCTATAAGTGGTAATTTAGGTGGCAATACTGCACAAGGAATCCTGCTGTCTTTGCGAATGCATCTCCACGAAACAAAAATATTCTGATAGCCAAAATATACTCTGACATGCCTGGCTATCAAAGGGCCATCTGCGTCGAGGCAACAGCCGTGCGGCTTGTACATGCGTGTCCGTAGGTCAGCATATCTCGGATGTGTTAACAGACCACGAACAAACAAACAGCGCGTTTACAAGTCAGAAAAGATGCCAAGTCCGCCGCACTCTAGGAGGCATGCTAGGAAATGAAAAGAAAAGAGGTGGTAAATGAGAATGCCATAACACGTAGAGTGAAATTTCTTGGAATCACTAGCACACGCGCTTGTTCTAGTATGTGGACCTGAGGACTGCGACCTATTTACATATCATGCATGGGAGCAATGAAATTAAATACTCTATCCCTTTATCAAACATTCTACCACTATAATATCTCTTTGTATATAAAGTACTTCAAATATTCTGTGTCAAAAGCGGAAATAGTTTAACTGATAGAATATTTCACAATTATAGCACACGTAGCAAAGCTACTGATCAAATTAAAAAAAACAAACAAAATTCATAAATCTCTAATATGAAGAACCTTGTCTTCGTTGGGCCTCTATCGAACAAATACCGATGACATTGAAAAGCAGTAAATCCTTGAACATTTTCAAGCGCAAGATAAAAATTTGGATTTTAAAACATGATGACAAGGATGTAAACAAATTAACAGAAATATTGCATTAGAATTGAGTAAACTAACTATTGACTGTGACTGTGTAAAAAAATCTGGTGATTGTGTAAATTAAGTCATTATTAAATTATGTGTAAATTCAGTCATTAAATTATAAACTCAGTGTTGCTAAGCATCACAACTTGTTATCGATGGTTAGTAATTCCTAGAAATTGCAGTGTAAATTATCTATGTAAAACAAGATGGGAATAAAATTTATTATTATTATTATTATTATTATTATTATTAAATAGCTGGGGCCTTGGTCGCATATAAGCCTCGTATAAGGCGTCGCTATCTGAAGTACTCTCGCTCGCATGTCTCTGATTCCGTTGCCAAGTTACTGTACAGCGGTGGGAGCAGTTCGCCTATGCCAACACAATTCCAAATTAAAGGTAGTACTTAGTAGTTGAGGGAGGAACTGCATTATTGATGTAGCTCCACGAACAGCAAGTCTTTCCAGCTATCACATTGGCACGTACGAGAGCGACATCACTTCAGTCGATGCCACATCATCTAAATGCGCTCCCTAGAGGGCAGATTTGGGTTCGGGGAAGTACATGAATTCCGCCGGAGCAACATCTTACGGGTTTACTGTAATGTAGGTGAGGAATTGCTATTTAAAGGACGCCATTCACCGGACTCATGAGTTAAGCGATGGTGTCGACGAATTCTTAAAGGTAGAAATTGTATATCTTTCACATAAAACATCTTTGTCATAGTGTTAGGACTGGTACGTATTGCAGAAGAACAGTCCTTGGAGCATTTTCCTCCCTGGGAATGTATTGCTGTGGATGATCACCCATTTAGCGGTACGACAAACATTTTCTAGAAACCTAAGTCCATTCTTGAAAAGGGAAAACTACAGTAACATCTTCATCATTTGAAATTAAACATCACCATTTGAACTGAATTCCATTCACATTTGCACAATATCGTACATTTCAGTCTTGATATTACTTGTTTTGATAAAGCATTTTTCCACATTTGCATTCATAAAAACACTGACACGAATCGCGTGTACAATTGAGTTTGCTGTCCACAGTGACACAATTCAAATTTGAATAGTAGAGAAGCTTAAGGATCCGTATTTCAGTAGATCAAGAAATGACTCCCCTTGCCTCTCGAACAAAAGTAAAATTGAAAATTATGCAAACGATTGTGTGTTCTTCTTTTATTTCAGTCTCGTTTAATCTTAATTACTGTTATTATGCAATTATCTCGCAGTTGATAAATAAATTTTGGTCTTGAATAAAGGAAAGATCTGATAAGAAACACGCTATTTAACCCGGGATTGGTCACGTCAATTTGTCTCACGCAATCGAATTTTATCTAACACCGATTTTTGTACCAAATACACATGGCTTCATTTTAATGCTTGTTTTCAGTTAATACATTTTTGTTGTTTTATTGTTCATTCCTACTTATTTTTATTTATTATTGGTATTAAATATTTGAAAACATAATTAGTATTGTTATTGCTCATGAACAAGCAGAATGCAATACAAAATATGTTAATATATATTTTCAATTACTACATAGTTATTTAATTACTAATAGTTGTTCCTTCACTGTAGCCGGTCGGTTGTGCAATTAGAAAGAAATGAACGACTCTATTGTTTCCCTGCCTTCCTACCGCCATAGTTACCCCCACTCCTGGGAAGATTCAATCGCTTCACGCAGGACATGAAGCAGGAATTCTGTAACGCCTCTGAGTTAATTGCTCGAAGAAAGTAATTAGAATAAAATGCAAATGTTAGATTGAATCTAACAGGGGATCCCAGGTTAACAATGTTTCGTGCTGATCGACCAACCTCCAAAGCCAACGATATGACCATCCCGTGAAATAAATTATTGACCTACGTTACCTTCAACGACATAAATAGACTTATTTATCTTAACCCTCCTAATACCGCAGATTTTTTGTTACACTGAGTACCACTGGGGTCACTAGAGACCCCAGTTCTTTTCGGAAAAGAAATACAAAAAAGTGATACATTTTTACACTTTTTACACTGTATTTCATTTCAGGCTATTCTTCTAACTATTATGGATATGCAAACAATAATTTAGAACGCGAAATTTGCATAAACAAATTATTTAAAAAATGAATACAATAGGAAGTACACTGAAAAGGCAGAGTAATATGTAAAATTGACCGCAATAATCAAAATTTGTCGTGCTAAATATTTATTACACTTCTTGCAAATATTTTTTGAAGAATTATTTTTGCATAATTGCTACTTTACACTTGTCTGTATATTTCCGATCAAATGATCTTTCACAAAGGGGCACCGATCCCGCTTTTTGTTCTGTGTTGTTGGACCGACTGTTGTGCACAATTTTTTAGTCATGATCAACAAGCTGTTTTCTCAGTTTTATTAAGAGTTCTCTTCTCTTGTAATTCTTTTCTCTCCAGTTTGAAGTAGGATTCAATCAAATGATTAACGCATTCATTACATGAATGTCAATAATATTACAGAAGATAATCATTCGCCATCTTCTACTCTTTTTCTTTAGTTGTGTTTGTTCTCACCAATTAGCCCATTGTATCTATTCATGACCTCATTTTGTTGTAATTCATTATTATTAATGGTTTTGATTATTCCTTTTTGGTTACTTCTTTCGTAGGATCCTTAGCTCTAAGAAATGACACACCATTTGTACTAGGACAATAAGACATAATCGAAGTTTTTTAGGAATCCGAACAAAGAAAAAACTTTTTATGGTCCTGGGCATTAATGAACACCTCTTGCATTCACACTGTTTTTCTTATAGGTCCTAGTGTAATGTTTATATTTTGAAGATCTCTTACTAGATTTAGCCTAGTGAAGAAGTTGTCAGTTGTTATGCTCCACCCGCTTTTTTCAAAACCTTTCACCACATCTAAAACAACGCTCTTTCCTTGATTTCACTAGGTTGATTTGCCTGGTGACCTGTGTATACTTGAACATTCAAGGCATAATTAGTGATATTGTCATATGCAACCGATAACTTGAAGCTATATTTACCCAGTTTTGAAGGCATTGCTGAATTATATTGCTGAAAAGAGCATTTGTTTATAAGTTGTTCATCAACTGTGATGTTGCTGTGTGGAATGTATGCATCTTGAAGTGCACTTGCCCACATTTCAAATATTTCTAATAGGAGTCAACTTATTTGGAACTCTGTTACGGTGCCTGTGCTTTGCATCACATCGAATGCACATAGTAATTTGTGTGAAACGATTTCTAGCCATTACTTCAGCGAATATGGGCCTACGCTCTTTTTAGTTCCATAAGTGGATTAATGCTTGGTTGTCGCATTTGTATACACTAGCTAGAATCCCAACGCCTACAAAGCAAATCCACTAAGTAGTAGCCAACTATATACATTTTGAACCATACACAAAATTCCCTCTTTGTTGGTCTACTTCAAAACTTTGTCAATTATATTTTGTTTCATAAATATGTGGAAGGCTAGCTGTACCCGCATTTTTCTTTGCATACTTTGTGGGATCTGGTTGTAAAATGGTATAATGTTACGTCTTCGTACTCTTCTACATAATTCTCTTTCCATATCATTATGCCATAATTATTCCTTATTTTTTATCTACAGATGACAAACAGAACCCAAATAATTTTTCACAGTACAAAGGAAAAATTCATACAATTTTGTAAAATGATACAATCCATACATGTAGAAGCCAGTATCTAATATTCATGCCAAATATGTTTCACTAATTTGGATACAATTATCTAATTCAATCTCGGCCTCTTCAATTGCATCTACTTCTCCATCACTGTCAAACATATCTGCTAGTCGTAGCGAACCTCACCAATGGTATTTCTGAAGAACCAACATCAAGTAAAATGCGACTTATCTCGTCATCAGAACGTTGCTCCATATCGGGAATGGTAACACAAAAACAATGTTACTCGAGTAGCATAACCAAAAACAAGGCAGTAATTTCAATTGATATCAACCTATGGATGTTACAAAAGGTTGCCAACATTTGCTATAGCAACAGAAAAAAATAGTCATCACTTTTACAAGAATTAGATGTTGGGGTCATATAAGACCCCACTGGTACTCAGTGTGGCAAGTACGAATATTAATGAAAGTAACAACAATGTAAAACATTTGCATACCGAATATGGGGGTAGACAGAGAATCAGGCAAAGTCAATTTTTTTCAGATTTTTTAAAGTACTGTAAACTGAAAAAAATATTAGATAAACATGTCGTGGGGTCACCAGAGACCCCATGGTATTAGGAGGGTTAAATAATTACGTGCAAATAGATGAGGCCGGAAATACATTGGATAAAACCGTTAATTTTTAATCAAAATATATCCGATACAAATTATGTACTTCATTTTTATTTCAATAAACTATAATTTTTATTCTTATTATGTCACTTATTAACACTAGAACTCCCAGAGGCGTCCTTTCGACCTCTGGCCCTCTTTATCTCCTTTTAACTACTTTGTTTTTGCAAATAGAATTTTGTGACTTCGTTGCTTTTCATTCTTTTACTATCATTTGTTTACAGTATGTTAAAAATTGAATAATGTAAAATATATATTTTATGAAAAATAATCTAATTTGTCTAGAACGTTCGGGAAGAGTCACTTCGACTCCTTGTGTATTGTCACCATCTTGTAACGTTTTTTTGATGTATTAAATCTCTCTCCTAGTGTTTATGATACCTTCTGAAGAAATACGCGAGCTTTAAATGACTTCTAATTAAGTTTTTCGATAACTCAAAAATTTTCTGTGAAAGAGATTTACAAATTTCGAATTTACTCTAGTGCTTAAACACCATTTTATTAAAAGAGGCTCCACATTTTTCAAAGAAAATTGCCATTTAGGACGAGTTTTTACTGTTCTTTAATGTTCTTAAAATAATATTTCCATTCTACTATTAGGAAACCGAAAAATTAAGAAAATGTCAAAAAATATACTTTGTGCGGCGATAGATGGCAGCTAGAAAGAGTATGTGGTAAGTCCGAATAGCTAGCGGAGACCAAAGGAAATAGAAAACTAATAGGGGAAAGTCTGTGACATTCTGCAGAACCACTAGTTTTGAAAGCAGTGGATAAGTGAGCTGTAAAAATATTTTTATGCTGGTGAAAATAACTTTATTTTGCTATGTTGGGAAATTAATCGAATTCTCTGATTTCTTGAAATTTCTTAGTAATAAATTTCTTAATAAATAATTTAAAAAATCTACTAACCTGTGGTGGAGTCAGAATCTATATTTCATGGGTCCTTGAAACCAAAAACTCGATTGACGCCAAAACGTTTGTCAATGTGTGTGTCTGTCCGTCTGTGAACAATGCTAGCAATAAACTGTGCAGCCGATTTCCTGATCGATCTGGCTGATGTCGTGGCCCCATGAATTTGAAACTGATATTTTAATTTTGTGGGGTACTTTACAACAAGCCCTGGGACGTTTTCAAAATTTAAAAAAAATGGAGCCATTAATTTTGATTAAGTTTGATTGTTAGATAGTCTGAAGGACGTTTAAGAGAATGGCGCAGGTCTCATGTTGAATACTCTGCTTTCTCGAAAATTGAAAAAATCAAAATTTTTTGGTTTCTTTTACAACTTCATAAAGAATTCTTTTACAACTTCAATGAGAACTTCATAAAATACAAATCTTCATATAAAGTCATGTTGAATTTTATGAAAATAAGAGTATATTTTTTAGTAATTTGGCGACAAAAATAGTCGACCGCTCACAATTTACTGCGCTTTCAGAACGTAAACTGAATAGTGTTGCTAAGCAATTGGATGCTTCGTAAGTTAGAATTTGTATATTATTTCATATTTCTTTGTTCGTTTCTTCTTCGAGCTTTTGTTATAAGTTTTAAAATTAATATTTTATAAATTATTTAAAATATATCATAAATTGCGTGCTTTAATTGAGTTAAAAGTGAAAAGGAATAGATGATTTCGCTTTGCTTAATAAGATGTGGGTATAAAAAGTAATGCACGTAAAAATCGAGTAATTTTGACATATATATATATATATATATATATATATATATATATATGTTTAATTATATTATTTTCTATTTTCATTTTCGACTACTGCCATTTCTTTCGCATTAACATAAACTAATAGTTTTATTGACAGCTAAAATACTTGTCGTCCATCGTTGGTATTCGCGTAATTTTGCGTGGTTGGCGTAAATTCGCGCACTTTTCGCGCAATTTTGCTTGAAAAAACGGGCGAGAAAGTACGTGTTCCTTTAGCACCAGTAGTTTTATATTTTATTTATGTATTATTTTGCAAGTTGGCAGATCTGTACTAAATTACTGTAGAAATACATGAGTATTTTTTACAATTAATTTAAATGTCGATGTAATGTGAAAATTTGCGTTTTAATTATTAAAATACATTTTAAAGATTTAAATAATATGTTTACAAATATTATATTCACATCACATGAAAGCACATATTTTTAAGTTAAATTTAAATGTAAAATATGTTTAAATGTAAATTTAAATGTTTTCTGAAGGAAACGGTATTTACCCAAACGTATTAAACATTAGCACGAGCATCATTCTTAGGAAAAAGTAATATTTCTGAAAGGGGTGGGATTACAAACAAAGAAATAAATGCGTGTCACCTATTTTTAAAACCGGAACTCATAAACAAGTTTAAAGTGGCTAGAAAATAGTGATGTTTCGGAGAGTACGATTTGACGAGGAATGACTCACATGTACCAAATCTGATATCTTTTATTCGGGGACACGGTCTTGGTATAGAGTACATTATAAATATAGAAAACTAGAGGAACCCGGCAGACGTTGTCCTGTCCTGCATCTCCATCTTTCTTTTTCCCTCACCCTTTCTCCCACCTCTCTCACCGTCTCTCCCACTGCCTCTCTCACCGTCTCCCTTACAACGGTGTCGGAGATGAAGGGTGATGGAGTTGGACAGTGCCTGAGTTGCGCTGGTTTGCAGTTGAACGGGTTTGCAGTTGAACGGTATCGCGGATTTGCAGTTGAACGGTGTCGTGTTTTTTACAACTGAACGGTATCGCGATTTTGTAAATGAACGGTATATCGTTTTGCAATTGAACGGCATCGTGGTTTTTGAAATTGAACGTTGTCGCGTTTTTCAACTGAACGATATCGCGATCGATGCAGTTGAACGGTATCGCGTTTTTACAATTGAATGGTGTCGCAGTTTTGCAGTTGGGAGGTGTCGCGGTTTGGTAACTGAACGGTGTTGCGGTAATTGAACGGTGTTGAAGTTGAACCGTAACTCAGTTTTAGGTGGAGCGGTACAGCGTGTTTGCAGTTGAACAGCATCGCGGTTTTGCAGTTGAATAGTATAGTGTTTTTTGCAGTTGAATGGTATCGCACTTTTTGCAGATGAGCGATTTCCCAGTTTTGTAGTTGGAGTTAAATAGTATCGCGGTGTTATATAGGGACAGTATCGCAATTTTGCAGTTGAACGGCTTTCCAGTTTTTGCAGTTAAATGGTGTGACAGTTGAACCAGTTTAGTATAACACTGCCTTCATAAGGAAAACTCAGTATCTACACAAAACTGAGTTTTGAGAAAAATCGAGCATTGACAAGCTGTCCTTATGGTAGTCCTACGGTGTATATATATATATATATATATATATATATATATATATATATATATTTTCTAACATACTTTCCCAACAATAGCCACACGACTCATGCCTGAAGGGCGTACGCAGATTTAATGCCCTTTCGAGCTTGAATTTTTCTCAGGGCAGTGTTAGCACATTTTGGTCGGCGCGGACATGTTCCTGCGACTTCCGCCCACCTGGGCACTCTTTGTGGTACTCTCGCCAAATTATGGGAGTTCCATGCTACACCAGTGTGTTATGGGGGCGCCAACTCCAAAGTTCGCGCGTCCCACTTAAAAAAAAACTAATTAATTAATCAAGCAATCAATTAATGAATGAATTAAGACATTAATTGATCATTGTTTCCCCGCGCCTCGATGCATGTGGCGGTTCCACCGCCGCCCTGCCAGGTTGCAACCAGCTACCCTCGCCGCCGACACCGATGACGTCACGTCGGCATCACACCGTCACCGCTGCTGCCACCACCACCACGCCGTCGCCGCCCGTATCTCCCCCCGCCATCGTGCGCCCCTCCTCCGGCTAGCCGGCTGGCCGCCACCCTGAGCCTCGCCCGGGCTCTGAACTCGGGGCGGGCCCAGAGCCGGGCGGTCAGCGGGAGACAACGCAGGTGGAGTCGTGGGCCAAAGCGGAAGGGGCTATGGTGGACTTTGAGCATGAAGCATTCACGGCGGTGAAAGGCATTTTCTTGCTATCTGCATTGAGACCCTCTACTAGACAGCTGTGTAATTTGGAGGAACTGTGGTGCTGTGAGAGTGTCTGGTTTGGGAAATCCAGCCATGTGTGCCTCGTAACCTTTCAATACATTCTGCAATGTTACATTAATTTGGTTTTTCTCGCTGTTAGTCAGGTAGCATCGCTTGGTCAGTGTGTGCCTTTCATTTTGTGTTTTCACAGCATCGCAAGAGTTTTTGTGAAATTGTTAAAGTTTTTTTTGTATTCTTTGACAGGCAGTGGATTCTACAGCGGTAAGGAAAATTCAAGGGTAACACACAAGAAACAAATCATATAACAAAGTAAAAATGTATTTTAAATCATTCGTCGTACAATTAGTTTGTGGTGATTTCCCACAAACACAAAAAGAACTGGCAATTATACTTTCTGAGTTTTTACTCGTGATCACTCACTTTCCGTGCACGGTTTTGCAAATCAACTTCAATTATTTACACTCTCATTTACATCATTCTTTACCCATATTATTCTTAGGTGAAACTAGACAAGTAGTTATCTTTGAAACTTTCGTTCACCTCTTTGCTTTAAACTACACTGAATAATTAAACAACATTTAAGAACCTTTACATTTATTGGATGAATACCACTGTTCAATCCTTAAGGCATTTAGGGCAAATGACATTATCAAATTGCGCTCAAATCAAATTGCTCAACGAATTCTCGACAATACCTAAATTCTTTACTTCGCGATCGTCTATTGTACCGCTTTGGCATACGGCTGCTATGAACTGCGGCCTCAACGTTAAACTTCACCCCTTTCCAATGTTCCGTTACCTTCCGGCGGCTGGCTGCTCGCTTGCTTTAGTCGACCTCGCCGGCGACGAATTCTTCAACTCCGCGACGTTCGCTGATGACGCGCGCGGCCTCGCGCCGTCTCGCTACGCCAGCCCTGGCGTTCGCAACCGCGTAACCAGGCGCTCTGAACGCTTCGTGCTCCTTCTTCTCCTCGTCCTGGCCCTCTTCTCACCGTCCCAGCTTCTTCTTCGGCTCGTACCGGATTTCGCCTTCTCCGCAATCAAGCTTTTGTTTACGCCCTCGTGCCACTAGTCCTTCGCACGACTGCAATCTTGCGACCGCACGATTAACTTAGTTCATGAGCGTCGCGTACTCAATTCATTTAGTAACTGTTTTCTGATTTGTGCGTTCTCGCACCTCGCCTATTTAAATTTACGCTTTTTCTCAACTAACTGCGTATCACCACTTACTGAATACCGCCGCTACTTCGACCTTTCAAACTAGTATCAAGTTCATTCACAGTTCTCTTATCGTCACTACTCCGACTAACAACTTGTAACTATTTCTACGCGGTTATTCAACTCCGCGCTATCGCCACTATAGCTCAGGCAGGAAACACGCTTCGCCAAATTTCTGACGAGAAGGGGTCTGTGGTCAACGCACCGGCGTATTTAACCGGCCCACCGATGAGGGGTGGAAACGCCCCGCCTCCCCTCTCCCATATATATATATATATATATATATATATATATATATATATATATATGGGGCCTTTCCCTCATGCACTTCCGTGAAAACTGCATTGCAATAACTTCAACCGTTCAAAAGTTACAGGAGGTGCTAAAGTTACGTGACTCACCCTGTATATATATGTATACAAATTTTTTTTCGGTCAGTACCTGTTTCTGGCCTATGACTATTAAATGTGGTTATTATAATTCAAATGAATATAATATTTTCATCTACATTAAATACAACACAGTTACAATACATTTCATTAATTTAAAGCTTTCTTACGAACTATATTTTTTGTCATTTTTTGCGGTGCGTAAATATACAAAGATGACGGTTTTCCGACGCGTGAACACGCGGCGTATAATAGTCCGTGTGCGAAACAGGGTAACTCCAAGTTGATTCCGCAAATTTTTAACGACTGGCCTTGCGATTTATTTATGGTCATAGCAAAAGCCAGGCGCACCGGAAAATGAAGACGCTTAAAATCGAATGGTAAATCCGTTGAAATCATCGGTATACGCGAGATCAAAACATCATTTCCTTTGTATTTTCCCTTAATGACCGTTGCCGCGATGACGTTATTCATTAACTTTTTCACAGCCAGTCTCGATCCATTGCATATTCCTACCATTTAAAATGGATTGACCCCTTGATTAATCTAATAACCTGTTATTTCATTAACCCTTTTGATATTAAAATGATATCCGTCTTCCCCTTGGCAGAAGATTAATGGATATTGTAAGGCGTCATAAGTTCTGTGCGTTTCACACACATTTCAATTTATTGTTCCGACGATGAAGCACGATATCTGTAGATTGCAATTTTTTTCCGACAATCACAATAGCCACTTCGTCGATTTTCGTTGAATTAAACCTCCTTGCATGCTCACCGGCAGGAGTTTTGTCAGCTGTAATGACGATATTATGGCTGTCGGATGGCATCCGATCCAATGCTATTTTGAACATTTTGACTAAATTGTTGTTCTGAAGATAAAACGTTTGTAGTTCATGGACAATGATTCTCTTCACTGTTGGACTGTGAGCACAACGCCTATCAACTTCTGGCTCTGAATTGCCCATAAAATAAATTTGTAAGAATTGATGATCTCCATTTGGTAGTGGCAGTGCTCCCAGTAAGTGATAAATTTGCCCTTGTATCTGCAATTAATTAAGATTTTGTTAAAGTATTTCTGATACGATTACAAATTGGAATTTTATCAAATACTATTATGGTACAATACCTTGTAAGATTAATTAACATTTTAAATTATTTAAATTAATTAAAATTTTAATTAAGATTTTATTAAATTATTTAATTTAAAAATACGGTCTTATTATTTTGTGATTTTGCAATTAATTAAGGTTTTGTTAAGTTATTTCTGATACGAATATAAATTTGGAATTTATCAAATACTATTATGGTACAATACCTTGTAAATGGGCATGAAGTTGTCCTGCACAATATGCGTTGCGCCAAATGACGTCATTTGAAAAAACTGTTATATTTTTGAGTGTTGGCCAAGAAGTGTTTAGAATCATTTCCCATTCCAAAAACTAATGAGCGTAATGGATCTGGTCGTGGCACCAATTGTGGCAATTTTACTTTTCCACCAGCACAACATAATCCAGTAAATTCACCGTTGTATTTTAACGCCCTACAATATTGACAAATGATTTTCATTTCCCCAATTATTACTGGTTTGTCTACACAATAATCTACTTCCGGATCATAGTTGAATGCTGCTCGTTCCAGGATCACTGGAGCACTGCGTCTGCGGAATCGTTCAATTTCATTGTGTCGTGCTCTCGGTTGTGTTTGACGTGCACAAACTCGTTGCATTCTATGCCTATCCGATTCATTTTCAGTCACTGTAGAACGCAATTCTGCCGAATTCGACAATTATTATTGTGTATCTCTCGCTGGTCATCAGTATCGTTTGCACGTAAGGTAGATCGTCGCACATTTTATTGAATTCGACAACCTATTGATTGTGAACCTTGATTGTCTTCTCCTTGGCATTGTGAGTAATAAAAGTAAAGAAAGTTCTCGCGCACTTAGAGGTAAATAGGTTACTATCACAAAGGATTCGCTCTGCATGAGCAGCCCTGATGTAATGACTAAAATTAGAAAATGTCAAGCTACATAAACAAATGACGGTCAATATAAACAATACAGAAAGAACGTCAAATGTTTTACAGGTTGGCAGTTTATACGGAAAAATTAAATTGATGTTATTACTATTTTTCTCGGAATTTTTCCACAATTTCTCACCTTTAAAACCTTCCGGGGGTTTCCACGAATATTTTACAACCAAAATTAGCCAAATCGGTGCAGCCGTTCTCGAGTTTTAGCGAGACTAACGAACAGCAATTGATTTTTATATGTAGAGATAATATTGAAGTATATTTTCAACATACTATCTTCACAAAGTTTAATTAAACAATCGTTCTAATTTTTCGTTCATATTCAAACTGTTCGCTCTTTTGTGTTTGTGAACAAAACAGAGAGAAAATTAGCGAGAATATGTGCTGAACGAGTTAAATATTTCAACCCGATGTGGGGCTGTAAATTACATGTTAAGTACTACTTGTCTAATGTTGGGAAACGGTGTCGCGTCTATGTAGGGCGAATGCATTAAATGTGCAGTTGGCCTTGCTTGGGTTTGACGTTCAATGTTAAAGAATCATTTCCTGACGCATTCAATTCCCACCAAAGCACTGACCAGCATGCGAACCCTAATGAGCGGCGATAGCCAAGAGAGAAGTCTTTCCCGCAACACATAGGGGTCCGGGAGTTCTATGCTAAGCCATACTAACATAAGTATCTTTTTATCTCTTTCTAATTGACTGATAATTTTGAATATTTTTTTTGTAATTGAAGTGGAAGTTCTTTGCTTAACTATTTTGTGATATGTGGACAAGAAAATTGTTTTTGAATGATGTGTGTAAAGTTTGCAAAATTGATAGCTCAAATACCTATAGTAATGTTTAAAAACGGAAGATAAAAAAAAACTTTGTCAAAATGTGCATTTGTATATGTTTAAACTACCTTGAAAAATTCAATTAAATTGGTTGACTGATTTCTGAGAAAAAGGTACTTTTGTGTCAAAAAATGTACTTTGTGGAAAAAGAAGAAAAACAAGAATTTTAATTTCTACTTTCTTTTGTTACACTCAATTGTTACTGTGTTCAATTGTTACAATGGTGATGGCAACACACACACAACAATAAACATAAAATTCACTACTTAAAAAATATCTGCCGTACTGGACTCAATATATTTACAACATACTGAAAACGCAGTGGGGCAAAGTGGCATCTCGTCAGGGTAAGGAACACGCACATCCTGACACTGAACGTTTAAAAATTCGTAAAAAATATTTTGCAAGCACAAACAAGGAAAATTGTATATTTTCTGACGGAGGAAAAACAGGGCTAGAGAATAGAAGAAAAAAATTACAAAATATTTTTTTAAAATCCTTGGTCCCCTTCTTTTGTTACATTCAATTGTTACATTGTTACAATGTTGATGGCAACGCACACAACAACTAACATCAAATTCACTACTTAGAAAAGTATCTGCCCTAATCGGAATCAAAATATTAATAACAAACTGAAAACGCAGCACGGCAAGGTGACAGTTCGTCAGGCTAAGGAATACGAACATCTTGACGCTGAACAGCAGGCAAACCCTAGTGAAGCGGAGAGAGGAGCAGTCTCTCCCGCCAAAGCAC
Source organism: Acheta domesticus (assembly GCA_031308135.1). Taxonomy (NCBI): domain Eukaryota; kingdom Metazoa; phylum Arthropoda; class Insecta; order Orthoptera; family Gryllidae; genus Acheta; species Acheta domesticus. The sequence continues at coordinate 29,075,264 of JAHLJT010004567.1, read as the reverse complement.
TAAACGGCAGGTGAGCCCTAGTGAAGTGGCGTCGGCGGAAAGAGGTGCAGTCCCTCCCGCGAAAACACTGAACAGCAGACGAGCCCTATTGAAGGGCGTCAGCAGAGAGACAAGGCCAATCACTGAACAGCATGCAAGCCCTAGTGAAGCAGCATCAGCGGAGAGAGGAGCAGTCTCTCTCTCGCCAAACACTGAACAGCAGGTGAACTCTAGAGAAGTGGTGTCAGTGGAGAGGGCAGCTGTCTCTCCCGTCAAAGCACTGAACAGCATGAGAATCCTAGTGAGCGGCGTCAGCACAGAGAAGAGCAGTCTTTCCCACACTTAACAGCACCCGAGCCCTAGAAGTGACGTCAGCGGAGGGAGGGGCATGGAGCCTTGCGGCGGAGTCGTGAGCACTGGCGAGAGCAGCACCTGCGCCACCAAATCAGTTCTGCGCCCCACGCCAGCGCCGCCGCGCCCAGCCCCGCGCCCAGGCACAGCAGCGGCCCAACGAGCTGCGCCACGCGCAGCGCTCGCGGCCGCCGCTTCTCCTCGCCCCCCACCAGCACGCCCTGCGCCACCATGCGCAGCCGCTGCGCGCGCAGCCACTGCGCCGGCAGCCCGGCCTCCACGCAGCGCAGCACGAACCCGTTCACCAGGTCGTAGATGGGGGAGTCCCGCGCCACCAGGAAGGCCATGTGGCCCGGGTTCAGTACGCACTCCGCCGCCTGGTGCAGCATCACCTGCCCGCCGCGCGTCAGGTTGGGCATGAAGCGCAACTCGTCCAGCATCAGCTCCGAAATCTGGTAGGCAGCGTCGCCTTGCTCCACGATGTAGGCGAGATCCGAAAGACCGCTGGAAGGTCTCACCAACTGCATCTTGTCGCGTAGCTGCGCAAAGCCCTCGCGTCCGCCAGGGACTTCCAGGAATTGGGCTGCCGGGGCAGGCGTGAGCACGGTGCGTACAGCGGCTGCCACCTGTTGGAAAGACATCATTGTTTATATCCATGTGCTTGATTTCTTGACCTCTATTCATAATATTATGGAATGATTCTTGAGAGTAGGTCATTAAACAAAACTATTTTTAACCTGCCAACGTTTCGGCTTTTATTCAGCCTTTATCAGGGCATTTTCTCTGAATCTTTCGGTTCTAACCACGATCCTCCCCACATTTTCTTTCTACACTTCCTAGTTTTCTACACACATTCCTTCAGCCGCGCCATATTACCAACGCCACCTTCTAACTGTACACGGTTAGTTAGAAGGTGGCGTTGGTAAACTTGAGAATAATGTGTACAGGAGTGCGCCACCATCTGTCTTTACAGCCGAAACGACAGAGACGGAGATATAAGGATGCTCAATTCAAAATTAAAATGGGACCGTGCCAAACTATTGCGAAAAAATGCGCGATTTATTTCGTCGCAAGTCTAGTATCTTCCCAATGAATATTTTATTGTATTTGGACATGTATTTGGACATGTCTGGACTTCATATTGGTAAAAATAAGTTTATTTTTCTGTGCAAAACGATTCAAAATTTTGTAACTAATTCCTTCGATGAGCAGGAACATTCATGTAAATCATTTAATTTAACTTAAGTGTTTTCTCAGAATATACAAAATAACATTCTTGTTGATGTAAGAAGTAACTGCCACCATAATGAAGAATATTGTAGATTCTTATGACAGTTAATGTTTTAGTACTTTATTGTATATAAAGTACTAAACATGTAACCAAAGATTAATGTTAAGACCATGTAAAAAAAGATTAATGAAGGAAGATACAAAATGTTGAAATTCAACGAATGAGTATTAAAAATTCAACATAAATAGATTTTTTATTACATTCTTGTACTAGAACCGTGAAAACGTAAAAAAAGAAACTTATAAGGAACAAAAATAAAACAGTCAGTGCAAATCTTTCATAATGTGTTTCTGAAGTTATATTTCATCAGCCTCTATGAAGGAGACCATGACTGATTCCGTAGAAGCCGTCTCTGAACTCGCTTCACGCTTCTGGCGAGTTTTGTTAGTGAAACTGCACAGATCCGTGTTTAAACTGTGAGTTCTATGATGCGCCGCTATCACACTCTTCATTCTTCGCTTGGTCGAGTTATACCTTTTGCGCAGTGTCACAGCATAAACTTAGCAACTCTATCTCCAAATTTTGTATTATAATAATCCCCCACCCTTATAGGTTATAAAGGAAGGATTATTAATTAATTTTGCCCTGTATTTCTAACTTCGCAGGATGCGGGAAGGAGTAGGTATTGCGTACATGCAAAGCAAGAAGAAAGATTATTCATTCGGTTCTAATAACTTTATAATGTTATGTAAATGTTTGAATTACGCGGTTCACACAACATAAACTAGTGGTGCTACAACAGCACATACTTTCCCGTATTATTGGTAGCAGCTACGTAGAATTGAAATATATCACTTTCTGCCCCACTAGCATCTTAGCTATTATTTGAAAACATCGATTAGGGGAATATCAATTTTGGAGAAAATAGTGTGCAAGGTTTAGCTGATAGCGTTGTTCACAGACGGACAGACGTTTCACCGTCAATAGATTTTTCGGTATCAAATATCCCCAAAACGTGAATTATGGCTACACTACGTGTTAGACAATATTTTTACTAAATTTAGCAACTAGTTTTATTAAATGTTTCGTTACCAGGGCCCTGTACCAAGAGTTTTTCTGCGGAAAATTCGCCGTTTTTCCGTAGCATTACATAACTTTCTCTCCACTGCGTAAGCGGGAGCAAGAAAGTAAATCTGGCATATAGAGAATAGGTATCAAATTGTTCTTAACTGTATAAGAGAAAATGATGTTCATTTGCGCACGGTTTTAACGACCATAGTGTGCAGAAAAAGTTAAATCGCATGTAGAGAATGGATGTAGAATGAGTACCTCCTCGAGGGTGTTGGGGTCTGGCAGGCGGGGCGGCGCGGCCAGGAAACCCAGCAGCTGGCCTGAGTAAGCGTGGCCCACCACCAGCGCCAGCAGCAGCAGCCCGGCCAGCAGGAGGCGCTGCTCAGAGCGGGGGACGCGACGGCTGCTCGCCCCCAACAGCATCACCTCCACGACGTCCAAGAGCGAGCGCTCGAAGCCCGGCACTGCGCATGCGCACGCGCACCCAACCACATCAGCGCTCCCTCTCGCGGCACCTTTACTCCCTCGCCTTTACTTCGTAGGAAGAGGAAGCAGGAGGCGCTGCTCAGAGCGGGGGACGCGACGGCTGCTCGCCCCCGACAGCATCACCTCCACGACGTCCAAGAGCGAGCGCTCGAAGCCCGGCACTGCGCATGCGCACGCGCACCCAACCACATCAGCGCTCCCTCTCGCGGCACCTTTACTCCCTCGCCTTTACTTCGTAGGAAGACGAAGCAGGAGGCGCTGCGTGGAGCGGGGGACGCGACGGCTGCTCGCCCCCGACAGCATCACCTCCACGACGTCCAAGAGCGAGCGCTCGAAGCCCGGCACTGCGCATGCGCACGCGCACCCAACCACATCAGCGCTCCCTCTCGCGGCACCTTTACTCCCTCGCCTTTACTTCGTAGGAAGAGGAAGCAGGAGGCGCTGCTCAGAGCGGGCGACGCGACGGCTGCCCGCCCCCGACAGCATCACCTCCACGACGTCCAAGAGCGAGCGCTCGAAGCCCGGCACTGCGCATGCGCACGCACATCCAACCACATCAGCGCTCCCTCTCGCAGCCTCTTTACTCCCTCGCCTTTACTTCGTAGGAAGAGGAAGCAGGAGGCGTTGCTCAGAGCGGGGGACGCGACGGCTGTTCGCCCCCGCCAGCGCTACCTCCGCCACGTCGAAGAGCGCGCCCGGGGCCCGGCACTGCCCATGCGCACCCAACCAATCAGCGCTCCCTCACGCAACCCTCCTCCCCTCTGTATTCAAAATTCAATGGCTTAGGGTAGGGATCGCAGAATTATGAAAACGTGCACAGAATTCACTTATCCCCGTAGCACGTCACACACACTTTTTAAGTGTCTTTGATGTAAAATAAATAAAATTAAATATGCTTACTGCCGGCCCAGATAGCCGAAATCGCTAAGTAGTAGTGCTAAGGCGATCTCGGAAGGAAGGATCGCGGGTTCGAGTCCCGCCTAGGGCATGGGTATGTTTGTGTTCGTATGTGTGTGTCGTCCTCTCATCCCTCATCATTATTTTATCTCCCATACCCCCGGGACTAACAACTCGGGGGAATAAAAATAGGATCCAACTGAAATGCTGATCCCTTATTAAAACATTACATGCATATTGTAGTGGCACCGAATTAATTACGGCTGCAAACACGAGAATTGCTCCACGAAGCACGACAGAGAGATTGGTGGCGGCGCCAGGATTCTGTCCGAGCCCCCGCCGACCCACCCCCCTTTGGACACGCATAAGTGTTCAAGACGCCAGGGAGCTGCACGTGCGCCTCGGGCCGGCCCCCCCGGTACTTTTCCGCGGCACCCATCGGCCTCCTCCTCCCTTGAGATTCTCAGTTTCTTCCCCCGGCCATTAATTACTACCCCTGTTTGACAGACAATTGAAGTGAGAGGGAACGAGTGCAGGTTTCTCTCTCATTTCTCGGCTCGAAAACCTCCGATGATTGGACGAAATTATTTTGCGACGCACTACCCTTTCGCCAATAGCCGCCGGACTTAAGCCAAATTCTCGAAAGTTCTAGAACATTTTGGATGAATTTGGTGGGGGAAGGGAGGCTCGAAGGACTTCGCGGACGCAGCATCGAGAGAGAACGTAAGAGGCAGTCAGAGAGGCCGGTCGTGATCACTGCGGCGTCCGGCGCCGGAGAGATAATTTTTCTCTGCGCTGGACTTGCGAGAAAGCTTAAATTCATCAGGGGAGAATATGTGCGCGGTCTCTAAATAGCCGTAGACCGTTAATTTTGAGACGCCTCATTTATAATCAAAACCGCGCAGGGAAAGTGACTGACGCGTACTCGTGCTTGAGCGTGTTATAGTGAAGTAATCAGATCACTTACGAACTTGCCGCGATCTCCAAAGTGCAGAGCAGTGGATTGAAGGTGATGAGATCATTGTGTCAGGCAGACATTATCTGGTGATTAGTAGCAGTGACTGAACGGCGCTGTGTATTGTGTCAACACTCAAGAGCCCGGCCCCGCTACCTGATTCGACCAGCTCGCTCTACCCCTCCGAGCGGCGCCCTCAGCGTGCGCGCCGAACTCGACGCCCTTCCCGCCAGCTGGCGGCCCAGGTCATTCAACTCGCTGGTTGGCTTTGTAAGTCGCCCCGCTAAGGCGGTACTACGCCCTTCAGGCGCGCCCGTGGTCAAAAGTGATAAACAGTTGAGAGAACAATTTCCATTACCTTTTGACCAGGCGGAGAAGCTAAGATTCCCGGCCGCGCTTGGCCATCAAGAAGGAATCAGCGTGGAAGTTTGTTAAATTTATTGTAATAATTTCACCTTTCAATTTTTTTGTGTGCATGTAATTTTGGAATTGGGGAAAAGGAGTGCATGCTCGCCGACATGAGTGGTACTATCATGACCTTTTCTTATTTTTTTGCTGAATAAATACCACTTGTTTGTTAACATGATTACAAGTCTCTCATTTCTTACCGACCACCGACTTCCACCATCATCATCATTTTAGGCACGCCCTTCTACCCACTGAGCGAACCGGCAGCCACGTTTTCCGCGCCCAACTGGAGACAAGGTTGTCGCAATATGCTACCGACATAATGAAATCGAGCCCCGGTAAATGCCGGATGCATGCAAGCGTTGTTAAAGGCGACTTATTGGCGGGTATAAAATATTTTTTTGCCTGTTTGCGGGCAAAAAAAAACAACAAAAACAAGAACAAAAAAAAAACAAACTCACCGTGCGCGGCTGCGACGTCTGCCGACGGGAAGAGCGCGCGTGCTTTGCGCAGAGTGTGGGGGTGGTGGGGTTGCAGGGCGAGCATGGGGGCGGGGCGGTGTAGGATGTACCAGGCGGCGGCGGAGACCAGCAGCGCCCCGCCCAGCGCCGCCCACACGCGCGGCCGCAGCGGGATGTAGAGGGCCGCACCGAAGGACACCTGCGGGGAGCGCCGCAAGGCCAGGCAGAAGCGGTCCTGTATCACGGGCAGAGTCTGATCTCCCACCCGGTCCAGCCCCGGCCGATAGTAGAGTGCGTTGAGCGACACGTCCGCGCGGTTGAAGCGCAGCGCCCTGAGCATCGCACTCCAGCCGCCGTCTTCCTCCTCTCGCGGCTGGAACGCCACCCGGCTCTCGAACCTCACTCTGCGCTGCGCCACCGCGGGGAAGAGGCGCGCCATGTGCGCGAAGGGCCCGTCCATCATCTCTCTGCCCTTTGCGTCCAAGAAGTAATGAAATATCGGGGAAGCGAACGTGTACTGGGTGTATTCTTTCACTGTCTTGTTTTCGACATTGAAGAGCATATCTTCACTGATGGCACACGAATTACTCTCTGTTAGTCGTAATTTCACATCTAGCTGACTCCCTGTTGGAGTGTTATCATGTGCTTCACAACTACACAAAAGGAACTGGGGTTTCTCTATACGTACTGAGCAAATAAATTGAGTTTGGTATTATAATTCTTCGGTTTGTCCTACCCAAGGAGACGTCGGAACCCTCCTTCGTTAAGTCTAGAACGGCAAAGAAGTGCGTCGCGTTGGCCGGGGCGTAGACGAGCAGGCTGTCCGCGAAGGCGTGCACGTGGCGCCAGCCGGCGGCGGCGAGGACGTGGCGGCGGCGGCGGTGCGTGGGGCGGAGGGCGAGCGGGCGCGGCGGGGCGCGGGCGAGGAGGAGCGGGGCGGCGGCGGCGGGGTGCAAGAGGCGCGCGAGGGTGCGCGCCGCCTCCCCCGCCCCCGCCCCCGACCCCGCCCCCCAGCTGAGCCGCAGCTCCTCCTTGGGGCCCCGCCCCCAGCGCCCGCCCTCCAGCACGGAGCGCTGCAGCCACGGCGCGACGGCGCCGCCCTCGCACGCGCACTGCACTCTGGGGAAGGAGGCTCTGCACGGGGCGGATAGCGCACTCGAAAGCACGAGCACAAACACCACCAGCACTCTCTCCGCCTTCATCATTAATGGTCGGCCACAAATTGTTTCAACTGCGGAGTCCATTAAATTGACAATATTTTCAAGTTCTACTTTTGAATTTTTAGTTAAATATTTGTTCCTTTAAATTATTATTTTTAATACATTTTATTGTAATTCACTTCTACTTAAATTGTGAGTATATCAACATTCCTTGGCAATAGAATTCATAAAAACGTAGAATAAATTTTTTACATCCAGCCGTTTAAAGAAAATTTAACTTTAATTAGTTCGTGATGAAGACGACGTTAGATGAAGTTCGTGATGAAAACGACTTCACAAAAGCATGCTTTTATGTGAGCTTCGACATAAAATGCTTCTGTAATAGTCTAACCATTGGTAGGTTGGGATGAAGAATCCCTCGAGAATTTTATTCTCTGGAAAAATATTGCTTTGGATGATCACCTGTCCAGCGACACGAGAAACATCTAGAACCGGCCGTTCTTGAATCGGCCGTTCTCTATACAGTAAAACTATAGAAACACCTTACATTTATTTGAACTGTAAATTCCGTTCACAATTGCTTGGTTTCATACGTTTCAGTCTTGGTTTGAGTGGTTATTATATGGCCACAAATCTCGAGTTTTAGTTGTATGTAGTTCATGCTTAAATGAAATCGACAGAGGTAGTAAAAATAATTGAATCTTTGTTAAACTCTTTTATATTTATTAATATTTGTCCTGTAAAATGTTAGTATTTTTTATTATTTATTTGTAATTAAATTGAATACTTATGTATGTGCCTTCTTATTTAATTGAAAAATGATACTTGTTTCACTATATCCAATCAGTAAACTTCAACAATCAGTTAACTCCAATCAGTAAACAGAAACACACGTCCATTGTATTTTTCATCACAATTTGATGTAACAATGAATAACACAACTTGAGTTTACTTTACACTATCAATACGTACGCACATCGTTCCGACTCATCCCTATCCTAGTGTACAATGAAAAATGATCTTGCTTAACTATTGGTCGTGTATCCTAAAGGAAACATTTCCTCTTGGCATGCAAGTATTTTGCTGTCCTAACTCAAAACAAAGTGCCAAACCTTGTCGATCATATTGCATATCGGGAACCTTTATATGGGATCTTTCACACGAATGACGTAGTGAGAATTGGTGCAAGCCTGGAAAATATAGTTGGTGAAATCGCCTCACGTTTCTATGAAATATTACTATGTATATTTGGGACACTATAATTTTTTTATTATAATTGAAAATGTCCGTATTACGAATGGTTAAATTGATTCGTTATGGTAATATTTGATAGGGGAAAATGTCAATGACAAACTTTAACAGTTAACATAAAATATATTTTAAATCCATTAGCGTGATTGTAACTTTAATAAGTAGAAAAATAGCTCTGAGCTCCATTTATAAAAGCATCATTTAAGCTATTTGAAATGTCGAAATTAAACACTCAAAGTGAGTAATGTTGAATTAAAAGCTTCAGTTGTGCCACCACGCCAATGATATTACCCTGGGTGACGGAAGTTGTCCCTCCCCCTCTTAACTAGGCCTCTTGCAGGTTCGTTTTTGCGAGATTGTATATTTCATTCCGTGCTTGTGGTTTCTGTACCTCTTTAATAGCCTGAGGTAACACTTTGACGAAGATACAGGATCTTAAAAGGAACACGCCATACAAGGAAATTTTGTCACTCTTTTTTCTCTCATGTCGGTTGAATAAGAACAATTTAGCTATCCCGTATAATGCATTATTGACTAATGCCAAACTTCAAAAGCGTGAATTGGTACAGTGGTACACGACAAATAAAAACTCTTGAACAGAATAAAGCACTCAGCCCTCTAGTGAATTTTATAGACACCTAAATAAGAAGGAAGTACATTCTCAACAGAAATCATGAGTGTCATTCCATACGAGAACGGGCACAATTTTATACCCTTAAAACTTACGTAAAAACATCATAACAACAATTACTTTAAGGCGAGCAGCAGCACTGTCAATTGAAAGCAAAACGTGCGTCCGTCCGTCCGTCCGGTGTCTGTGAACAATACTAGCGCCTATACCATACGTACGATTTCTTCCCAAATGCATATTCCCTGGTCGATCTGGTTTCACTCGAGGCACCGCTATTTTGAAAAACATCTTCAAAATTTGGGTGTACTTTACATGAAGCCCCCGGGACATTTTCAAAATTTTCTCTAAAACGGTTCCAAATTGTTTCTTTAAATTTCTTGTAAGGGTATAATAAAATACACTTGGTGGTATAGGTCCCATTTTCACGGTTAAATAAGAATTTTCGAAAATGGCAAAAGTTTGAAATTTTTTCGGCGTCTTCCTAGAACTACAAAATTCAAAATTGAGATTTTTCCTTGAAATAAAATTTGTTGTGCAAAGTGAATTCTTTCATTAAGGTTATGTACGTTTTTTTTAAAAAAATAGTACTTTTTGCGCAATATTGCGTGCCATATTTTTAATTTTTAAAAATTACAAAGATACAATTTTCTGAAAAACAGCTCCAAATTTTAATATAAATTAAATTTAAATAAAAATGTCATTGGCCTCTACAGAGAAATCGAAGTGTAGTTCAGTACATTATTTGCTGAGGCTTCCCCCATTGCCGCCTGCCACTACCCTAGTAAATAAGATGCGCGTGCAGCTTCGTGTCCTAGCGAGCTGGGGTAGAGCGATGGACCGACGCAAAGATTGCAATATAATATGCAGTGGGTGCAATATTTTGGATCAAGTGGCATACGGTTCATCGTCATTTTACTTCTCAAAATTCATTAAATTCACATTCTTGCTTACCCCAGCAGTGCTGGAGTTGAATTCACGTACAGAGAGAGTTAAAAATCATTACAAGGAATCAAGATATCAGACAAAATTTTGAATTTCTTTTACTGATCCCGACTGTTTGCTCATGAGTAATTCGAACCTTTGAGTTTGACCTCCGATCATTATTGACGACAGTGCTGTCTTTCATGGTTTACTGGCTCTTCTCAGTGCCAGTGATTACACAAGTTCGAAGATCGAAAACAATGTTGTCACTGAGCACTTTCATTCTAGGGTTCAAAATGTAATAGTTTAGTCCTCATTAGCATTTTATAGACGCAGTGTTAGGAGTCAAAACAAATTGCAGTCCTCATACTCAAATTTAGTGTGCCTCCAAGAATAATTTTTAGCAGTGAATCTGGAAAATTATATTTTTTATAAGATTTATTGATTTTTTTGTTTTTGGGGCGACAGCTCTTATGATTTTTAGTACTCTATGTGCAGCGCGTGTTTTTTAATCATGAGAGGTGGCAGTGTGCTTTCTCGACGCGAGATCTGGCTCCGACCTACTGGTCAGTTTACGTTTTTTTCCAGCTGGGTCTAGTTCTAAATTCCCGAGTGATCTCCCGACTTGTGTGGTAGTTTATTGCATGTAACGGGTGATACTAGAGTAAGGGAGAGAAGGAAAGATTGAGCGCGGTTCAAGGCTCGTTTGTTATGGAGCTGCTCGGCATTCGCCTGGTATTGTTTGGAGAAACTACAGCAAACTACCCATTAGAGCAGACGATTGGTGGAATTCTTTTCTACACAGAGCCTGAATTCGTCCTGTCTAGCTAAAGTCGAAAATCCTTCCACCTTAGGGATTCGAACCCTAGGACCTCCCGGTCAAAGGCACTGCAGTGACATCAGTTGATGCCCTGAGCTACCTCAGCCTGTTTGCCACAGAAGTTTACGCAAAAATTTGATAGAGAAGTGCAATCAATATTATGAATAAAAGATTGTTTCCTATGAGAATTAAAATATGTATCATTTTCATTTTTAATCATTATTATTTGTTTACATACCTTTTCCTTCACTATTTTTGCCGGAATAAATGTCTTTGTGCATGTTATCTTTGTAAAAATAAATGACTGAACTTCCGGGTTTTAATGATAACAAAAATTAAGTAACAAAGTGTAGTTAACTGCATTTCCATACTTTCTCATGGTTAGGTGGCGGATTTTGTCGGCCAGAATTCTTGCCAAAAATGTTCAATAAAATTCTCTTAAAATGTTTTTAAAATGCCCGAAAAGCAAAGAATAATGACGTAAAAAATGTGATCAAACCAGTTCGAATGAACAAATGAAGTTGGACACGTTACTGATGTAATCGAGGCTTCTTCTATTGGTTGAAGTGCACACAGCTTAAAGACATCTGGTTTAGACTGTTTTTTTTTCTTCAAAAAATCTGTCTTTAGTTATTCCGAAATCGGCCGAACCGACATCGGCGCTCATAGGCGTCACAGGATTACATACAACGGCTGACACTACGATTCAAAATAACCGCCGGCAGCGCCACGGACCATATGGTTGCCCGGACCGCCGCCAGAGTGAAGCAGGAACGAGCCCCGTCGCTGCGCTTGAGCAACCGACCGACATGAAACCCCTCCATTAGGACGGGCGATAGAGCACCGCCCCTCCCTGACGGGGGGGGGCGACCGTTTAAGGAGCCCCTCTCTCACAATCAGACTTTGTGCTAATGATCTCTATAATAGGAAATTGGATGGTATGTTAAATGGATCAGACTTGGGACTATTCTTTGGAACTTCGTGATTGACTTTTGTACGAAGACTCGGCACAATTTTCTCCCTGTCATTGTGACCTCTGGCGAAGTTGAAAGGCAGAATTCTTTGTTGTTGTTTTTGGACTAAATACATTGTTTTAAAACAGTGTACCCAGTGTTTCATTTAGTATACAAAAGAGAACATTTGTTGCATCTTGTAAATATTATTTGACGTAAGTATCACTAGAGTGGCATTAAAATCGATGAAATCAGCGAAAAATTCATCAAATATGACAAAAAAGGTAAAAACGACTTATTGGCCGTAATCGATGAAAAATGAAAAAAAAATGACATAAATCGGTAATTTTTTGTCATGACATAAAATTAACTTTTATACTAAACGGCATTTTTCTAATGTGAAAAGAAAAATATGACATTTCATTAAAATCCGTCCCTCCTCATGCCCTTTACATTAATAAGTGGTATAATTGAATTTAGGCCCGTTCACCAAGTTTACAACAGGACAAAATGTATCATTATTGTCAATGTGAATGAATAAAACCGTTCTAAACACGCGTATGTAAAAAAATATACTTATTTGCTGTTGAATTTTCAATATCAACACTAGTTAAACATTAAATGTCAAGAAAAATGTGAGTTACATTACTTCGGCTTTCATATAATCGGAGATTTCGGATAAAATTGAATAAGGATTTTTGTGCGTCAATTTATCAGCTATTTCTCATTGTCATGATCGTTCTTTGAACGACTTCGGCAACAAAATGAGACCGAAGTCTTTGCTTGGAGTGAATTAAAAAACCTACTTCAATTCTACTTGTCCACATCTATCTTGGTTGCGTCACTGATCAATATTTGGTGTACAGTGCAAAAAGACAGAAGAACACAAAAATGCACTAGGATGTTCACGCCGATTGCTGGTGCGCTTTCGGTTTATTCAGTGAGCCACTACTACTACAGTGGGCTGTCGGCCGGCTGAGCGACCGGCAAAGAGAGCGGTCCTCGAAGCCTCGACCTCCTCTGCTTGGCACCTCCCGACAGCTCCCGAGCAGACAGCGCAGGCGCGCCGCGGCAGGCCACTAGCAGCTCCCGCGCTGGCGGTGGCGATTGCGGTGGCGCCGCCGGCCGCCGCTGCGCGACGCACGTGGAATTACACATTACAAAAAACAAATAAAGCAACAAATTATAAATGTAAGAACATATTTTTAATCAGACTTGTTATAGCTCGACCAAGAGAAGAATGAAAGGGGTGATTGCGACACCTCGTGGAACTAACAGTGTAAACACGGGTCTGTACTGTCAGTTTCGCTAACAAAAGTCGCGAGGAGCGTGAAGCGAGTTGTTTATCGGTGTAGCTTTGGAAAATATGACTTATCGTCGAGGTGAGACACTTCGCGGGCAGGCAAGATGCCTTCCATATAATGTTATTAAATTTTGTGATAATGAAAAAGACGGGCCTAAAATACCTCTAGGAAGAACAATCAGAAGTGCAGCAGCAACCTTAAAGTTATGTGAAAACACTTATGCAAAATTCAAAAATAAGGATGTGAATCTGAGACACATGGTTTTTTGATAACATCACCTGAAAGATCAAAGGTGAAATCAAAAAGAAATCTTGTCATGGATGAAATGGACAAGTGCATTGTTAGACTACGTTTTTAGAATGTTAGGAATAAAAAGAAATAAAGTAAAAAAAAAAAATTACTGTCATAAGTTATTAAAATATTCTTCATTACGGTGGTAGTTTCTTCTTACATAAAAAGAATTTGATTTGATATATATTCTGAGAAACTATTGAAGTTAAATTAATTGATTTACAAGTATATGAATGTTACAGTACGAATTTTCTGCTCATCAAAGTAATTTGATCAACATTGTATCATTTTGCAGAGAAAAATAAAATTTTATTTCTACCAATAGAGGTGCAGACATGTCCAAATACAGTTAAAATACTAATTGGAAAGATACCAGATTTGTGACTAAATAAATGGCGCTTTTCCCGAAACAGTTTGGCAGGGCCCCATTTTTAATTTGATTTGAGTGTTCTAATATCACCGTCTCTGTCGCTTCGACTGTAAACACAGTGGCGCGCTCATGTAAACATCATTCTCAACTTATTCGAGTTAAATGAGGAGGCTGGGAGTCTTTTTTGTCATCAAGTTTTTTTCTGTTTGGAGAATAGGTTGTGACTGCCATTCGATTACAGTTGTCCAAATGTTCATCAATGAGTCTGTTTCTGTACTTCCTTTTTTATAAATTTCATGCTGGAAAAGGAAACATACCCAGTATTGATCTGATCATTGCCTTGCTGCTTTTAGATCAATCTGTACCAAAAGTGGGAATTTTTCTTTAGGAACAAGAGGCCAAATATTTTTCAGAGCTTGAAAAAAGCAATTTTAAGATAGATTATTTTGAAAATAAAATAGTTGCAACTTCACTGCAGCATTACCCTATTCAAAATCAAAATGATCGATGACAAGTAGAGAACTCTTCAGCATCAATCTCCATGAAAGGTGATTTGACAAAGTGTTCCACAATAGACACGCTTTTGAAATCTTGGAAGAATTTGATGAACTGACATTTTAAATCCGGAAGAATTTCAACATAGTTTTAATTTCCCGTATACGTACGTATATACAGAGTAATATACATAGTATAGGGAAAGTTACGTAATACTGCGGAAAACCGATTTCGAGATTTCAACGGAAATACATGTTTTGGGGTCCACTGATACCGAAAAAGTGGTTCTTTTAAAAACGTCCCTCCGTCCGCCTGTCCGACCGTCTGTCTGGCCGTCCGGTGTCTGTGAACAACACTAGCTCACCATACGAACAATTTCTTCCAAAATGGATATTTCCCTGTCGATCTGCTTCCACTGGAGGCGCCGCGATTTGGAAAAACTTTTTTTAAAATTTGGAGGTACTTTACATGAAGCCCCTTGGACATTTTCAAAATTTTCTCAAAAACGGCTCCAAATTTTTTCTTTAAATTTTTTCTTAAAATTAAATAAGAATAGAGTAAAATACGCTCATTAAGGTGGCATAGGTCCGATTTTCACGGTTAACTCTGAATTTTGGGAAATTGCAAAAGTTTGAATTTTTTTCTTCTTCCTACAACCACAAAATTGAAGATAGAGATTTTTCTTCCAAATAACATTTGTTCTCCAATGTGAGTTCTTTCATTGAGGTCATATATTTTTTTGAAAATTTGAATGGTTTTCGCGCAATATTACGTGCAATATGTGCAATTTTAAAAAATTACAAAAACAAAATTTTATCAAAAACCGCTCCAAATTTTTTCTTTAAACTTTACATAGGGATAGTACTAAATATACTCTATGAGATGATATAAAAGCCATCTACTCTATTCTTTTGTTCTTTCAAAAATTATAAAAATGTAATTTTTTGGACTTGTCTCTTACATGGTTAATATTTACATTAGTGGCGATTTGTTCACATTATTATATTTACAAGTACATGTGCTTTAAATAATACCAGACAAAGTTTCTCGAGGACTCAACCGTTTTCTGTGAAAACTAGTTCAAAATTCGGCATTTTCAGAAGCACTCAAACGTTATTTTCTCTTGAATGGCTCAACATTTTTTCTTTAAAGTTTTTAAAGGGATAACATAATTGCATTCTATAATATGACGTAAAGTTCAATTTGGGGTATTTTTTTGTCTTTTCAAAAATTACACAAATGTAATTTTTTTGAAAGATCTCTCACATCTTTAATATTCATATAACCAGCAATTTGTAAAGATTATTATATTTGTGAGTGTGCTTCAAATAACTTCAAACGAAGTATTTTGAAAACTCAAAAATGTTCTGTGAAAAAGAGTTTCAAATTTCGTATTTTTAGTAGCGGTTAAACGCCAT
The DNA here is from genome assembly GCA_031308135.1 of Acheta domesticus. Taxonomy (NCBI): domain Eukaryota; kingdom Metazoa; phylum Arthropoda; class Insecta; order Orthoptera; family Gryllidae; genus Acheta; species Acheta domesticus. The sequence continues at coordinate 29,059,811 of JAHLJT010004567.1, read as the reverse complement.
TTTTTAACGGCTCCAAATTTTTCAAAGAAAAATGCCATTTAGGTCGAGGTTTTAGTGTTTTTTAATATTCTAAAATTACTATTTCAGTTCTATGATTAGGAAACCGAGAAATTAAGAAAATATAAAAAAAATGTATTTTGGGCGGCAATAGATGGCAGCTCGCACGAGTATGTTGCAATTCCGAATAGCTATCCGAAAGCGACGAAAATAGAAAACTAAAACGGGAAAGTCTGTGCTATTCTGTAGCACCACTATACTTCGGTTTTTCTTTCTTGGCGCACGGGGGTGTGTCAATAAAATGGAATATTTCACGTTCTCGATTGTGCCACTAGGAGTCGCATGATCGCGACTGTATCGAGCAGTGCTGGCAATCATGCGACTTCTGGTGGCACAACGGAGAACGACGCGAAATACCGTGAGATATTCCATTTTATTCACGCCCCCCGTGCGCCAAGAGAAAAAAAAACAACAAAGTATAGTTTACTATTATGAAAAGTCCCGCGCTGGCGGTGGCGATGGCGGAGGCGCCGCCAGTCGCCGCAGGGCAACGCACGGAAGGCCCATCAACACGATACGCGACACTCCGGCACGCCTCACGCGACGTGCCGTGACGGCCAAATTCATCGACAATTGTATAATTCTCTTCCATTTTCATCACTCAATTTAGAGGTACGACGGATCCTAATCAAAAAATACATTGTCCAGTCCCTGAGATAACGAACTTTTTGTATCAATAATATGTAATAAACGACAATAATTACCTAATTAGACAACACTGTAGGGGAACACATGAGAAGAAGGAAAACCCGTGAAGGAACTACCGAATTCGGGGATATCTTTCACAGAAATCAAATTAGGTGCATATTAAGTGCTAGTCAATGATTTGTGAAGGGGGTAGGTTCGTTAGATTTTTACAGATATTATCAAACTATAAATGAATGTTCCAATTATAAAATTGATAAAGTGGTGATTCCCGGCATATCAATTGCTATTGTCATTAGCCCCGTTAGTTTTAATTTCCCATTAGTCCCATTTAGAGACACGCATTTGTATCCCGGCAAGTGACTGTGGTCCTTCCCCGTTGGTGCGTTGAATCAGATGACATACGTCGATTTTTACTTCCCCGTATACGTACACGTATTACTTCCCTGTATACAATTCATACGGAGTAATGTACATAGTTCAGGGAAAATTATGTAATGTTGCGGAAAATCGATTTCGAAATTTCAACGGAAATACACGTTTTGCGGTCCCCTGATACCGAGAAAGTGTTTTTTCAAAACGTCCGTCCGTCCGTTCGTCTGCCGTCCGTCTGTCTGTCTGTCCGTCCGTCTGTCAGTCTGTGAACAACCGTAGCGCCTAAACCATAAGTATGATTTATTCCAAAATGAATATTCCCGATCGATCTGGTTCCAGTCGAGGAGCCGCGATTTTTAAAAACATTCTTCAAGAATTTGGATGTACTTTACATGAAGCCACTGGACATTTTCAAAATTTTCTCGAAAATAGCACCAAATTTCACACCTCACACCTTTAAGATGCACATTACCAGCAACTTGTAAACACTATTGTATTTGTGAGATATCGTAAATGTGAGTTAATGTAAGTGCCTTAAATGACTTTAAATAAAGTTTTTTGATAACTGAAAAATTTTCTGTGAAAAAGAGCTTCAAATTACGCAATTTTTATTAGCGCTTCAACGCATTTTCTTAAAAAATGGCTTCAAATTTTTAAACAAAAATGTCATTTAGGAGGTGTTGTCATTTAGGAGATGTAGCAATTCCGAATAGCTAGCCCAGTCCCAAGGAAATAGAAAACTAACACGGGACAGTCTGTGCCATTCTGTACCACCACCAGTTTTATTGATTAGTGAATTTGGGCCCGTCAATGGCTGAGGTCATTATTCCCGTAAGTGTAGTGCATTTTTCATCGGGAGGTGTCGGTGATCTTCCCCGGCTAGATGGTGAGCCCGACGCCGATCTACCGAGATGGTGAGACCGGCGACGACCTACCGTCGGGCAGCGGGGCATTCTACAATCAGGCATCTCCCACCAGCGGGGCACCGCCCCAGGCGAGACAAGCTCTAAGCCGTCTCCCGACATGTGAGGTAGTGTAATGCATGTAAGTGTAAGTAAGGAGTAGGAGGGGACAAGGAATAGGAAGTAAAGATCGCGCGCGGTCCATGGCCTGTTTGTTAGGGTACTGCTTTGATTTTCACCTGGAGTTGAGAGGAGAAACCACGGAAAAACTATGGATCAGAGCAGACAGCCGCTAGATTTCTCCTCCAGACAACGACAGAATTTGACCTAGCTATGTAGCTAGTGTCGAAAATCCTGCGACCATCGGGACCCGAACCTAGGACCTCCAGGTCAGAGGCACTATAATGACATCAGTTGATGCCTTGAACCACCTCTTCTGGTTTGTTGATTGAGGTGATTCAACCCACCGGGTATCCCCTTCAGCGGTGCACCGCCCCAATCGGAGAAAGCTCTAAGCTCCACACTGGTCTTCTGGGAAGTGTACAAGTGCAAGTTTAAGTGTAAGTGTGTGGAAAAGGGGAGAGGAAAGGACGAGGATGAGGAAGGAAAGATCGTGGGCAGTTTGTGGTCTCTTGAGGCACTGCTCCAGCATTCGCCTGATACTGATCGAAGAAGCCATTTAAAGCTACTGCTCAGAGCAACCGGTCGCTACATTTCTCTTTCACGCAGAGGAATTTGACTTAACTCTCTAGATAGAAACGAAAATACGTCTCCGTCGGGTCTCGAACTCTAATCAGTACTCTAACAAACGGCCCACGGCCCACGGACCGGATCATTCCTTCCTCTTCCTTGTCCTATCCTCACCTCTTACACACACACACACACACACACACACACACACACACACACACACACACACACACACACACTTACTCTAACATGCACTACACTACCACACAAGCCGGGAGACCAGTCGGGAGCTTAGAGCTTGTTCCGGCTGGGGCGGTGCCCCGCTGGTGGGAGATACCTGGTTGATGGAGAAAACGCCGCTAGTCGACTGTAGGTCGGCGCCGGTCTCACCATCACTGCCACCGGCCGAGGAAAACACGCACTATACTTACGGGACCAATGACCTCTGTAGTTCACGCGCCCGGAATCACAAACAATCAATCAATCGAACTCTAGAACCTCACGGTCAGAGTCACTGAAGAGACAAGGCAGTGGAAACTCTGTAGCAACTCACCCATCCAATTTATCTAAAATTTCATTTTCAGTGAGAAAGTGTGTATTAAAACAATATAAAACTTGATCCAATTTTTATCATTTTAATCTATCTAAGGAAAGGGGTGATGTGAAACACTCATTTAAAGGGAGTGTGTGTTTTGGGTTCTTACAAAGTGGAGATGAAAAAAAGCCACATTTTGCGTTCCTATTTTTAATCTCCCCAAATATATCTACAGGCATTATATTTTATTGAATGTTCCTTGTTAGAATCGTAAAAGGTTTCACTTTTAAACGAGATTAAAGAGCATTATTAGTCACAGTTTTCCCTTTTCTCAATATGTGTCTTATTTTCAGACAGTATTAAAATGGAACTCGAATCATAGAAGAATTGAAGTAATGACACACGACTAAACAAAATGTGGTTCTATTGTTGCATTCACACTGTTAATGAAACCACAAATGCTGATTGCAATTATCTGCATGCTATATGTTTCCTTAATGTAGGAGGCAGTACAGCTGTCATCGATACTGACCAACACCGCATTGTTATGTACGTAATTTTATAATTAGACAAAAAATTATAGAAAAATTGTTTAAAAATAGTTTGAATGAGTTACTAAATTAATTGAGCTATATTAATTCCCCCTCAAAATCTAACCCGTCTCCCTCACGAATAAACATCTCTTCTTAAACTCCGTTGTTCAATAGTTATTGATCTTACAAGTGGCTAAAAGAGATCATTATGTGCAAGTGGGACCGAGATGTGTTACCCTTTGCTATTATTAACAGTTTACACGGTATAAATACTAAATTTAAACAATATCTTAAATTAATTGAATGAAGCTTATCTACCTCATTTGTTTATTATGTCATTTGGCTGTGCGAGGTACAATAGATTTACAATACAATTGATTTTTTACAAGCCAGGCAGCACGAGCTAATGAGCACAACAAACGGCCAGTAATGATCTTTTAGCTTCGTGTAATACATGTTTTCTCTTATTCGACCGCATTTTTAACATTTTGAGTCATTGTCTAACTGCATGCCTACATGTTTATCTTTATATTTAGAATCTTAAGAGCGCTGGTTTTAGAAAGAAATTTAGCTCCCTACTCAATCAAATTTCGTGATTTTTACTTCAAAAGAAAGGTCGTGGGGCCCTGATGTTGATCGTTTGCTATTATTAACCGACTGTACAGTATAACAATACATTTAAACAATATATTAAAATTAATAGAATGAGGCTTATCTACCTCATTATTATTACGTCTATGGTTGTGCGAGATATAGATCTATAGAAAGCAATCGAATGTTTCCTTGTTTAGCACGACGAAGCGTGAGCGAGTGTGAGGTTAAGTCAGCGAAGCGAAGATGGTATTTTAATTTTAAGATATTAGTGTTTTTAAAGGCAAATATTAGTGATTTTATATGGACGCAATGTCCAACAATCTCTTGAAAATATGTCAGCTTTACAAAACTAGTGGTGCTACAGCAGCCACAGGAGGTCCTAGGGTTCGAGTCCCGACGGTGCACCTGCCACCGCGGTGGCAGGATTTTCGACATCTGGCAAGTAGCTAAGTCGAATTCAGGAGAATTCTACAGGCCGGCAGCTCTGATCGGTATTTTTCCGTGGTTTCTCCGATCAACACCAGGCGAATGCCGGATCAGTAACCTAACAAAAGGACCACCCGCGATCTTTCTTCCACGTCCTTGCCTTGTCTCACCCATTACTTGCACACATGGACACTCAGATTCACTACGCTCCGACATTTGCCAGGTGCTTAGTCTTGGCTGGAGCGGTGCCACACTGGTGGGAGATACTGTTCGGGGAAAATCCTTGCAAACGGACGTGTAGATCGCAGCCGGATTTCGCCATCCAGTGGGGGAACATCACCGCTACCTCCGGCGATAAAAACATGCCCTACACTTACGGGACTAACGACCTTGGCAGTTGACGCGCCCGGAATCACCAATCAATCATAGACGCACGTACAATATCAAAAGCTGTGAATAATTTTCTTCTCTAGAAAAGCCATTCGTGAAGGCGATTTCGAAGCTTTTCGTCGCGCCGCTCGATGGAAGCGTGTCCCGCGAACGGACTCACCGGTGCGTGCGGCTGCCGCCGGCCGGCGGGGGCGCGTCGTCGGCGTCGTCGTCAGCGGCGGGGGCGGGGGCGGGGGCTGGGGCGGGCGCGGGGGCGGGGACGAGCGCGAGGGCGTGCACGGGCGAGGCCGCGTCGTCCTGGCGGGCGCGCGGGCGCGGCGCGGGCGGCGGGCGCGCCCCGGGCCCGGCGGCGCCGCGGCCGCCGCGCACGGCCAGCCGGCGGGCGGCGCGCGCCACGCCCGCCTCGCGCACCGCCGCCGCCTTCGCCTCCGCCTCGCGCCGCCCTGCGCACGTAAGCGCCCCCTTCAGGCTCACCGCGAAATGAGACGCAAGGCCGCGACGTGGCGCGAAAGAAGAAAGAAGATGAAAAGAATTACAAGAACATTCTTAAGAACTCTATAAACAAAAATTTAATACCTGTAAATAAAGCTAGGCTAGGCCCAAAGAGGCGAGCCATGTAATAGTTTGAAGTTAGTATTAAGTTAGTTTTAAGCTAGTATTTTTAAGATAACAGCCCTCCCTATCTCCATAAGCCCAATCGGCTGGAGTGCAATGTAATCCCGTAATTGAATAAATTCACACCCCTCCAGTTGCCCTGGAGGGGGGAAAATCGAAAAAGAAGTGGCGCAGGGTTATTCATAGAAAGTTTCTGATAATTAAAGACCGGAAAATATGTAGTATGATGTATGAAATATATGTAGTATGAAAAATGAAGATTATGAACATTATTAAGAACTTTCAAAACAAACAAATAAATTAACTGTCAATAAACTAGGCAAGGTCCAAAGAAGCAAGCTATGTACAGTTTTAAGTTAGGAATAAGTTAATTTTAATTAGTTTATTTAAGATACCGCCCTCCACCATCTCCACAAGCCCAATCGGCTGGAGAAAAAGTGTGTACACCTATTGAATAAATTCCCGCCCCTTCAGGGTAACTGGAGGGGGGAAATTGAAAAAAATGTAGTATGAAAGGTGAAAATATGTACATAAATATGTAATGAAAACAGGAAGAATATGTAATAAAAATGCAAAATCTGATGTAATATGTCATATTAAAATTCACTAATTATAAAACGAACATAGGCATAATTACGAAATTATACTCATAAGAATATTCGTAATCAAATTTTAAAAACAACACATATGTTTTAACAATTATTTGGAAATTAAGGTTAAAGGTCACGAAACGCGGCGTCAGTGATACTTTTCACACCTAAGGGTGAAACTGATTTCAGTCACTGCCTTAAACTTTCCGTCACTGAGTAAACTGAGGCAAGAGCGCCGGACTGTGTGAATACCCGACCGCATCATTATGTAGCATACCTCAGGTAAACAGCACGCAGTAATAATGTACGAAAAATTGCTGACTGTTTTGAAAATACTTCTTTTCATAAAAAATACGTAATAAAATTGATAGAATAAAAAGAATATTTCGTGAAAATGGCCAAATTTGTAAAATATGTAATGTAGTACTAAATATGTAAAAGCATGTAAAGAAAAATTTTCGTACTGTGTTGGAAAAGTGAAGATTCGCCAAGATTACAATTTTTAGAGCGGTAAGTAGAAAGACAAAAAAAATATGTAATTACATAAAAATCCGGTCTCTACTGATAGCCACTGCGTGTTCGACTTGCGCACGAGCGCTGACCCAATAAGGCAGTGGTGTCAAGGTCTTCTACTGGTGACAGTGGCATGCGTTGTGGCATCGTGCCATGCCACGAGCTTCTCTGAACAACTAGCGTCGGCAAAAGGAACTATTACTAACATCGCCGTTTTACAATAGGGATGGTGCTTGTCTCTGGTGGCGGGGTGATGAACTGCGTGGAGGGGCGATTTCGTCGTGCCACTGACTACCACTCGTGGCATCGACCTTGACAACAGTGCTTTAAGAGATTCGTTTCGAAAGTATTCCAGATACTTTGTTGTCTTCCATTGTCTACGACTGCAAAGCAAATGTGGATCTAGTAAAGCGTTTTGAGAACTAATCATTTGATTGCGTCAATTGAACTCCAACAATAGACGGCTAAAATGTATGAAATTGAAAACGTTTAAACGAGGTATTTGAAAACAAGTTCCCATTAAGATGTGCATCTATCTACCAATACGCCTCTTAATCGATATATTCACAAAAGAAAGCGATAATATTGATTCCCCGAATGCTATGTTACTAGCACGCATATATCTAAATGTCGTAGTGAATATCCCAAACGAAATAGCTTTGAGATGATTTGACTGAGTGAATTTTTGTACTCTTGATTTGATTGATTGAGTACTAATTGATCCTAAATTACTTGCTTCAGTGTGACCAAGAATATATTATCAAATTGTATTTTATTTATTTATTTATTTGTCAAAAAGCAATAAAAACTGTATGTGACGTGTGGGAAAAGAGATTTATCTGCGCACATTTTCTTAAGTCCCACAATTAAAAAAGGAAAACTAGAAACAAAAATTTAGAAAATAATTATTATTTTAGAAAAATAAAAATATTTGAAAAATGTTTGTTCCCGAGTTATAGAAAATCAATTTCAACGGGAAATGAACTACAAACAAAAGGAGTACTCAACAAAACGTGGGCACAGTGATGCTACATTTACATCCAGAAGCAAAACAAGGGGCCATCTCAGCATTTGCTCAATGGATCAGGGAAACTGGATAAAAACCTGATCGAGATGGGGGTCATTGTCCCGGAAGCTGAAGTACATTACTTGTTACAGCGGTATTAATTTTTTTAAAAAATGTGTACAATACAAAAGTAAACTAGTTCATTACATATCATTGTTTTGTTACAATAAACGTTATTTTTCCTTTCGACGATCAGTATAGTCTCTAATTGTATAGAAACAGTTTTGCAGCAGAAAAGATTTTACTTTTAACTTAAATTTGTGTACCGACTTTAATTGTTTAATGTCATCTGGCAATGCGTAATAATGCGTAATCGTTGTAAAGTAACGTACATGTATTGTATGTTGATTTCTTGTACTGACCTGTTAATACTGACACTTAATGCACGTGATTTCTACGGCGTGTGTTGTAATTATAAATATCAATATTGAATGAAAATATGTTCCCTCCGTTAAGTAGGTCATTTTTGACAAATATTGCAGATTCGTAAATAAATAGACAAGACAATGGTAAGATTCCCAGTTCAATGAAAAGAGACTTGCAGGGATCACGTGGAAGGCAATTTTTCATTAATTGAATAATTTTCTTTTGCAAATTGAAGGTCTGAGTACTACAGGATGATCTTCCCCAGAATATTATGCCATATCTCAGGCGGGAATATACATTTGCAAAATAAACGCAACGAGCTGCATGAAGGCTGACAGAATTTGAAAGAATTCTGAATGCGTAACATAATGAACTTAATTTAGTGTTTAATTCTGTTAAATGTACATTCCATTTGAGGTTTGATTGAATTGAGAGACCTAAAAATTTTGTTACCTCAACATCAGCTAATTGCATATTGTTCATTTTCATTGTAACATGCGAACATTTTAATTATTCTTACATCACATGCAATGTATATTCTACATTACACATACACACATCTTGCAATGTACACACTCGTGTGTATGTTATTAAACGAAATAGGATTATTTCCTTTTATCTTTGTCGTTTGAGGTTAAAACCCTACATATCGTTCCATGTATTATTCTGATATTTCTCTACGAAAGAAGACTATGCCAGAAAAAAATTGAAAGTCACGTAGAATGACATTTTCCCCAATGCACTCAGTTAAAGCGGATTTTTTCAAATACGGTACGTGTGTCATAAATAGAACCCCCTGCATCAGATATTTATTTCTCAGCTATTTATCATTTTTATTGCTTAGACACAAAGTTTTGTAATATCAATGTATCGCAATGAGACAAAATAACATGTTATTGGATTATGTCAATCAACATTACAACCAAATGTATAAATTAAAGCAGACATTGTATAGAAATCAGGGAAATATTTATCTCAATCCCCATTAAGATTTCATTGAAAACATGTTTTTACATCAGAAATTTAACTCTTTAATTATGCAAAATGTGGAATTGTTCAAATATGTGATGAAAATTACTTACTTTGGGCTGATTCCTCCTTTTCGAAGAGAGAGACTGAATACAAAAACGAGTATTCCAAACATCCAATAATGCTCCCGAGCAGAAAGTTGTAAGACGATAAATCATGCTCAATGAAGGCGAAATGGACATAGAGAACGAAGATAATCTGTTCCTTAGTAAGATTTTTCTTTCTATCCGGTATATCTTCAATCATTTTATCTTCGCTCAGCTCCAACAACGTCAAAATTCGTTTCTCTACTTTTTCGCGCATATCTGTGTAGATCTTCACTTCCTCAACTGTCGCTCCAACAAAAAACAGTCGACAAAACATGCCAAGCGTGATCTGAAACACATCTAATCCCAATACGATCAACTCTAAATGCTTGGGATCCAATTGGGCTGCAAAGTCAGTAATTTTCTGCCCGTCGCGAAGGTTTTTGAACGATAGCCCAACGGTTTCTACCATTGCCTTCCCAATTCTTTCTTCTGCAACTCGGATATTCATATCTCTCTTTTTCACATCTTTGTTCTTGGTTGACTTTTGTAGTTTCCTAACTGTACTGCTCCTGGCCTCAGATTTTATTGGTGCGCAGCGTTGGTACAATGAGACCAGAGTCTCTCGAATTTCATTGCGTACGTAAGGTACCATTTGCCTCTCAGGGTTGCTTTTCTCGTTTCCTACCACTCCAGATGATCCCTCAACACTCATTCTGTTTCCTAAAACTTCTCTGTGGGTACCCGACATTCGAATTTGCAATAGCGCTACGAATAATGCATTAAATTCCTCGGCGTCCTTCTTCAAACAACTTTCGTCTCTGTTTCTAAGAATTTTCTTCGCAGTTTTAGGAATTTCAGAAGCATGATTTTCTTGCAATTTAACGATGCTCTTTTTCCTCACTACGCAGTCACCGGCACCTATTTCTTTTCTAGTAGTTACCAGAGAATTCTTCATAGATGAATCAGAAGTTGATTTTTTCACGAAGACATAATCAGGAAATTTGCAAGGTGAATATTCGACATTCTGATGGGCGTCATCTGAAACGGAACTCACGACTTTATTGGCATGGATTGTCTTATTTGTCTTGTCATCCATAACAGTACATTTTTGACTGGCTGGTGCAAGCGGCGTTCTCGCAGTGCTATCCGTTTTCTTGTTACATATATCCTTCGTTTCAAAAGAACTTCCTTCCTCTTCGATCGAAAAGCACCATTTGGTTGCCAATCCCTGACGAAGTCTCGTGGACTTGCTAGGTTCTTCACTCAAATCAAAGCGGACCTTTTTAACAGACGTCTTTTGGACGCGAGGCGTACGAAGAATATCATCATCCATTATCGATGCTTTATCATCGCGTACTTCAACCGCTGACTTCGGTGTTTTGTTGCATTTTAGCGAGCGTAGTTCGTAATTGATTTCAAAGTATACAGTTTTCCGCCCTATGACACCCGTGTCGCTCGTCTTTTCGCCACCCGCTGCCTGCTTGGGCTTCGGATTCTTGAACCTTGCGGACGTTGCACGCGCCGTCGCCGCCTCCCTCTCTCCGCCGCCCGCGCCCGCGCCGCGTGCCCGTGCACCGGCGCCAGGTCCTCCTCGGCCAGCGGCGGCTTCTTCTTGGAGGGCCTGCCCTGGCGGGTGAAGAAGCGCGCGCCGCCGCCGCCGCCGCCGCCGCCGGCGGCGTCGGCGTCTGGGATGAAGAAGACGCGCTCGCCCTTGGGCCAGGCGTAGGGCCCGGCCTCGATGTCCCCGCGCTCCACGGCCCGCCGGCCCGCCCCGGGCCCCGGGCTCGGCCCCGCGCCCGCGCCGCCGCCGCCGCGCCGGGGCCGCCCCCGCGCAGCCGCCCCCGCCGCCGAGGCCACAGGAAGCGGAACGCCAGGAAGCCCAGCACGGCCAGCAGCACCACGGTGCCGCTCAGCGCCAGCGCGGGCGTCTTCGCCGCGAACTTCGCGGTCGCTCCCCGCGCCAGCTCTCGCGGCAGCCAGTCTTTGGAGGGTTGCTCTGCGCATGGACATGGACCCGCAAAGGTAAGAGCTTGTCCCGGCTGGGGCGGTGCGATGCTGGTGGGAGATACCTCGTTGAGGGGAAACCCCGCTAGTTGACGGTAGGTCGGCGCCGGATATCGCCATCCAGCGGCGAAAAGATTCACCGCCACCTCCAGAGGAAAACACACACTACACTTACGGAATAATGACCTCTGTCGTTGACGCGCCCGGAATCACGAATCAATCAAACAAAGATTAGGTTAGGTTAGGTTAGGTTAGGTTAACCTTCGCCTCGTTAAGAGAGGCTGTACTGTGTTCTAAAACAAGCATTACGCCTCTAATGACCCATGTGATCAGCAAGAATTACATAATTAAGAGTGGCAAATGTGACATTTTATTTTGGAAGTAGGAAAGGTTGTGGCACGAGATACACAATGTGATTAAAAGTATCCGGACACGGAGGCGGTGGTGTTATAGGTGTGGTCGTGTTTTTCATGGTGGGGGCTTGCACCCCTTGTTGTTTTGCGTGGCACTATCACGGAAAAGGCCTACGTTGATGTTTTAAACACCTTCTTGCTACCCACTGTTGAAGAGAAATTCGTGGATGGCGATTGCATCTTTCAACACGACTGAGCGCCTGTTCATACTGCACGACGTGAGGCAGAATGGTAACACGACAATAACATCCCTGTAATGGACTGGCCTGCACAGACTTTAAAACCTATCGAACACCTTTGGGTTGTTTTGGAACGCCGACTTCGTGTCTGGCCTCACCGATCTACATCGATACCTTTCTTCAGTGCAGCATTCCATGAAGAATGGGCTGCCATTCCCCAATGAACCTTCCAGCACCTGATTGAAAATATGCCTGCGAGAGTGCAAGGTGGCATCAAGGCTAAGGGTGGACCAACATCACATTGAATTCCAGCATTATCGATCGAGGATACCCCGAACTGGTAATTCATTTTCAGCCACTTGTCCGGATACTTTTGATCACTTAGTGTAGACAGGCCGAGTGGTGCAATCCCTACGAGCAAAATAAAATCACTTTTATCACGTGCTCCAGCACCACCACGTTGCCTTTGGTCGCGAACTTCGTGGGTTCTCAACTCGCCAGCTCTCTCGGTCTTTGGTGGGTTTTTCTGCGTGTGGGAATGGACTCACAACCTTTGCTTCGTGAAGAGAGGCTGTACTCTGTATCCTAAAGCGAAGCATTAGGCTCCTGATCATGGGATAGAAAGATACACTTTAGGGGGCCAGGAAACAGGCAATGATATTTTCTGTAGAAGTAGAAAGTAATTGATGGTCAATTGGCAACTCTTGTACTAATATGACACTACATTTATATTTGATAGAATAAGCTTAAAGAGAAAATATTCCTAAAATATTTGAATTTCTATCTTGATATTTGAGTAGTTAGACAGAACTTGGTGTAATGTTTGCAAATTTACCGAAAGTCCTAATAACTTCAGAAAAAATAACGCTTTGGAACATTCAAATATTGTTTACAATCCAGTAGCGTCAGTACTTTTAATTAAATAATAAAATTTGCTTTCTTCTTAAGTACAGTATTCAAAGTTAAATATTGAAGGTCTTGAGGCCCCTAGATCTCTATATTCAGCCATGCTTACAGCATAAATAAGCCAATGTGAATCGGACATCTACATGCGTTTTGCTTCTCCTGAATAACATTTTTATTTGAACAACATAGGTCAACAATGAAAAACTATCACAAATAAAACTATTTCTGTAATTTACTACGTATCACGCTCTGATTCCAAATATGTGCTTACAGTTTCTCTATCACGTATCATTTTAGTGATAAGATAGTTTACATATTGCGAATGTGCGACTTTTTCCCCAAAATAAGGACTTACCTAGTCAACAATGAAAAGCCAACAGCAAATAAAATATGTGAGATTAATAAGTGTCAGTCATGATTCTAATTATGTGCTTAGATTTTCTCTAACATGAATGTTCTCTGAGAGACGACAGCTTTCATATGGTGACTGTGCGAACCCACAACGGCAAAAGCTGTTCATTCAGGAATTGTTATTGCAGGGGATGAAATGAGCTTTTTGACCAGCATATCTCAAAACAGATAGAGAGGCATAAACAGAAGATTTTCTTATATGTTCTCAACGATCCTCTCGTTGATTCCAACGTGATATTTCTCCATCCTCTTCCTATAAAGCTTGGGTTAATTGTTGGGTGAAGACGATGGGTAAGGCAAACTGTAGAGCATTGCCAGTATCTCTAGTGAAACATATTCCAAAAATCAGCTCAGCAAAAATTAAGGAAGGAATCCGAAAGATTTTAAAATATGATGCGTTCGTACAAACAATGACTCCAGAAAAACAAGATGCCTACACTAGTTTTCACATGGTGTGTGAACATTTTCTAGAGAAAAACAAATCTTCCAGATTTTGTTAATGAAATCAAGAGACTGTTATGTACATTTCAAAACCTAGGCTACAGAATTTCACTTAAGTTACACTTTCTACTCTCTCAGTTAGATTTCTTTCTGATGACCTCGATGTCGTGAATGATAAAAGGTGAGCGATTCCACCAAGATCAAGCAACGCTACGAAGGTTTCTGGAATGACTCTGTGATTACATATTTCAGCTTGATGTTATACAGAGAAGGTCCTGATGCAGTTCACGAGAGAGGTAGGAGTTCATCACATATCTGAGTAGGCTTTACTATCACTATTTATAAGGGAAAGGAAAATAGCCAATTGTTAGTGTAATAAATGAATTTTCTATTGTAGAAAAATGGTGGGTGGTGGCGCAAATCTGAATGCAAAACAGCAATCAGTGTTAAAAACTGGTTTAGACAAATTTGCTTATACTTCTGATAATTATAAAAAGTTTCATTTTGTAGATCTAAGTAGTAATAACTCCAACATTTGTAAGTAAAAATGCAATTACAGAAAAATGTCTAGATCAGATTCAGACCCTTCTTTGTAATATTACAATTTTGTAGTTTGTAACGCTTTTCATTTCAAAAATTAATGGTAACTTTTTATTTATTTCACAGGTGAACATACTTTGTTTTCCTATTTAATTCAAAATTCTTAACGGGTTAGAGTTTTATGATTTTCTTCTTTCAGCTTTCATGTTGTATTTTTTAAACAGGGGCATATTGTTTCAACAACTTCCAGTTTCCAAAACCTTTTATCGGCACAAAAATTAGTTGACCCAACGAATCGTTGTTCATGTTATCTCCCACGAGTCTATACGAGTAGACAAGACGCTTTCTGAACATATTTAAGAGAATAATAATAATAATAATAATAATAATAATAATAATAATAACAACAACAACAGAATCGGAAGCAGTTCTAATAGCTGCTCAAGATCAGGCGTTGAGAACACATTATGATAAAGCGGTTCTCAAGATTTCCCAAAATGAAAAATGCCGCATTTGCCATGAACACGTAGTAACCATTGATCATATAGTCTGAGGTTGTCCAATTCTAGCAAAGACCAAATACTTGAAAAGACACGACAGTGTGTGTAGTTACCTCCACTGGCAGATATGCGCCGCCCTCGAAGTTCTAAACACATGCCTCAAGTGGTACGAACACTCACCAAAACCGGTGACGATATTGTATGCCCAACAAATCCAAACTGATCCCACGATAGCGGCAAACAAACCGGATGTAGTTATCCGGGATTTTGAGAAAAAATCGTGTCTACTTGTCGATGTTTCTGTACCTTGCGATCAAAACGTCGTTATCAAGGAGGCAAAGAAACGTCTTCAATACAAGAGTTTGGAAATCGAGATCAGCCGTATGTGGGGCGTAAAAGCACAGGTCGTAGCGATAGTCATCGGAGCTCTGGGATTTGTATCGCAAAATGTGCGTTAGAACTTGGATAAACTCCCGGGTCATTCAAAAGACTGGGAAGTGCAAGAAATTGCTTTATTTGGAACAGCCCAGATTTGGCGCAAAGTATTGTAGAGGCACCGACAGTCCATAGATCGGCCCCTTAGATAGCTGTTTATAACCTGGAGTATATTTTATTTTCAGCCGACTCATAACATTTTTAGTCGTGATGTAGTGGAATAATAATAATTACTGGCTTGTAGCAAAATTCTGAACAAAACCAGAAAAAATGGCTTTTCAAAAAGTAACACGCACACGACTCAAGAACAACAAATAAAATACTCTTGTAAAACACTGCAATAAATGAAATATTTTAACAAAACCAATTCTCACGAAAACTTTAATAGAGCCCTACATCTTTCCCCAAAAATCCATTTTTAAATGATTATCTATTCTAAAATTAAAATCCTTTTGAAACATTGTTAATGTTACCATGTAGTGAAATTATCGTAATATCATATAGTAACATTATTTGTAATATGAATTTTTGGTATTTTCTATTTCCTGAAATTTTAAAGTTTATCACTTACTTAAAGACAGAGATGATTTTTTCTCTTAATGAAATCTGATTTTGAAATAAAGTCACGTACACTTTTTCGAAAATTTGAGTACTTTTATCGTAATTTTGCGTGAAAATACGGGGAAGAAATTACGTGCTGTTTTAGCTCCACTTGTTTGTCTTTATTTGTACTTCATGCTGTCAAAAATACAGTAAAGTCTATATAATTTTAAAAGGTTTGTTTGCTTGACTGTTCAGTAATCTAAATGCATACAGTGTTTTGAACGAGAAGAATAATGCTCATGTAACTGTATCGTTTATTTCAGAAGCAAATTCAAACGCCAAAACTGCTTTTAAAGTAGATTATTTTTTTAAAAGATGATTCTATGTTAATTTTTTTCTATAAAATTTATTTAAAATTTAAAAATCCTACAAAAACATTAGTCTGATACTAGACAGTTTTTTTCGTTATTCTGAAATTGACAAACTTGGTGCTTGACTAGATACTGAAATAATTCAATTGAATCATATAGCGAGTCTACTCTGTCTATTGAAAACAGTGTCAAATCTTCAATTATTACACATTTGAGTAAACATCTTTGAAAGGCATGTCTGTTACAAAAAGCAAATAGTTTTCGTAAAAGAGAAATATGAATAATCAACGGTTGGCTAGAATTTCAAAGAATTACTAGGAAAACAAGAAAAACAATCAATTGAATTAACATGATAAAAAAACCAGAAAAGGATGAAAAACATGGTCCAAAAAGTATCAAAATCATTTATTAATAATGATATTTTTTTTACTTAAACGCTGTGCTTCTCTGTTGATGTTAACAAATATGCCAATCAAATACAAAACCTTCCATTACCCAGTTGGTTGATATTACTCCTTTTCTTGTCATAGGTACAATTTTCTCTTATACATATTTATTTCAGATGTTACGAAATGTTTTACTAATTAATGCAATGTAGTGAAGCTGCTTAAAGTTGGTATTTTAATATAATATCATTAAGATGTTAAAGGTTGTTATAAAAAAATTGATACCTGTTGCATTTCTAATAGAACTGTTATTCTTGATAGAGTCCATTTGATGTTCTCGTAGGCAATAAATCCCTTACATGTATTGAAAAGTAATCAGCATATATGAAAAATAACGCATACTAATAAAGAAAGAATACATTACTGTATGAATAGGGTAAATAACGTGTGTCGTCTGTTTAATATACAACGTATATCAAACTAGTTTCTATGACAATCAGTGATCCATTCCACATTCAAACAAGCCTGAATTCTAATGTCAAATTATATAAATATGGGGGCCTTCGAAACTCAAACTTTGAGGTTCAGTCAAAGCGATAGTCTGTTACTACATAAAGTAGTTGAAGCGCCGCCATCTTTGCAGAAAATTGAATGCCGAGTGGTTTTTTTTTTACAGCCAAGTCCGGGAGGGTGCGGGCTATGCATAATAGAAATTATCTTGTTAAGAGCGCGCACGACTAAAACAAACCATTTAAAATCAAAATTACTGTTAGTAAGGAGAGCAAATTGAGACACTTTTATATCATTCGATTTATTTTCGTCAAAAAATAGTAAAACTTGTCTGTGACTTATGGGGCAAGTAGAATCTATGAATGTCTAGCTCAAAATTCCAACACTTCCCTTCTTACTCTCCATAGTTCAATTATGAATAAAAGTATCAACAAATCAAAATTGGGAATATTTGAAATGTAAAAGTGTTCGCTCCCGAGTACAAGAAAACTCAATGACATCGGTAAATAATCTACATATTTGTTTTGAATATATTGCTAACAAAAATAGCAACCGACATCCCCGCCTCTACTAGCAAAAGGAGAGCTCAATAACACGTGGGCATGGTGAAGCACCATTAATGTTCGAAAGCAAAACACGGAGCCATCTAAACAACCTTAAAAACTCATTGCTCTATTGCATCCGATTTTTGAAAGAAAAATCACAAATATTGAAATGTTGTGACACACCAATGAGAATGATATGAGTAAATCTGTATCAAAACTTAAATATTTCAATGAAAGCTAGGATGATCAGTTTCGTTCCTGCTTTTTTTTTTTGAGGCTGAAGGAAAACACTTACTGACATACCAATGTATTATACTCGCGCAACTTTTCTTGACCGATGGATTAAGAAATGCGGGTGGAGTGGGGGTATTAGTTACGAAATCGACCACTAGATTTTATGTCGTAAAGCCAATTCCCGGAGAATCAGACTTTGCAACTTTCTCAAAAGTTTGCATTTATCTTAACTTCGAGGTATCTCATATGATGGATCTTCACCTGCTTTAGATATTTTGGAGAAAATCACGGACAGAAGTTATCGTTTTCATCAGAAAATAGTTTCCATTTGCCCGCCAGTGAAGATATGTTTGGAAAGTTGTCATCAGTGCTCGCTGTGACCTTTTGCCGTCAACTGTTTATTGTGCCAGAGAGGAGAAGCAAAGTCATCGGTCAAGAAAAATTGCGCAATTAATACCTAACATATAGTGACGTCCTGCCCATGCGTGGGGATCTGCGCACTGGGTCGCGTGTTCGAAAACCGCGCGCCTAGGAAAAACTGTTGTTTGGTGAACGCACGGAGCGCCGATAAGCGCCGTTATCAGCCGGGGCGGTCTCTGGAAGTAGGGGAGAAACAAAGGGGGTGAGAAACGGCTACACTGGTACGGAGAGGCCCAGGGCCTTGCAACTCTCCATCAAAACCTGAGACAAAGCTCGAGGGTGCAACTGTAGGAGGCGCTAGCGTCGCCGCTTACAGCTGCAGATTAGGATCGTCAACATCCGCACATAAAAATTGGCTGATTTGTGATAAATACGAAAAGTCGCTTGTAAATGTTCAATTATTCTTAATATATACATAGTAATAAACCGCTGAAGAAAGCGCGAACATCGACGCTATCATTTGTAACATTACGCGCCTGTTTACGTTTCGCGAACCCACGGCAACAGCCACGTATCGTTGGCAGCAGTTCGTACTTTAGTTCCTGTAAGAAGGTTTATAGAGGAGAGCGCGCCACTGCAATGGTATCCATCGCGCTATACGGCAGTTAAAAGGCCCTGGAGAGGCCAGCGGTACGCGGTGAAATAGTGGACGGAGTGACGTGACACGTGAGTGACTGTTACGCAGAGCTAAAGAACCAGGAAACGAACAGATTTGGTGAAAGTGGTACCTATGTTTTGCGGCTTTCTCTGTTAGTAAAACACCTATTCAAGCCTAATAGCAACTGAAACTGAGTACGTGAAAACAGTTTTCTAATGGTTGGACAGTGGAGGAAGGCCGAACGAAACACACAAATAATCACGGAGGACGGTGACTGCCATTGAAGACGCCGGCGCGGCAGGCGGTGCCGGCAACTTGTCTGGGAGCCAGTTTCGGTCCAATATCCCCTGAATGTAGATGTTTCCGGGGGAGGTGTTACCTGGTCCCGTCATTATGGCTAAAGCAGCTCGCAGAGTAAGGGCGGTTTCCGTCAGGGCTTTACAACTCTCCATCAAAACCGGAGACAAAGCTTGAGGGTGCTACTTCAGAAGGCGCTAGTGTCGCCGGGAACAGCTGCAGGTTAGGCTCGCCAATTTCCGCACATAAAAATTAGCTAATTTGTGAGAAATACGAAACGTGTTTTCCAAAATGTTCAATTATTCATAATATATACGTACAAGAAACCGCTGAAGAAAGCGCGAACATCGACGCTATCTTATGTGACATTACGTGTCTGCTTGCGTCTCGCGAACCTTCGCAGCAGCCGCGCACGTTTGAAGTATCGATGGCAGCAGTTCGTAATTGAGTTCCTGTAAGAAGGTGCTGCAGGAGAGCGCGCCACTGTAATGGTCTCCACCACGGTATATGGGAGTTAAAAGGCCCTGGTTTCCGCAGCCATTGCTGGCAGAGCTGGGCCACTGCTGGCCGACGAGAGCGGCCGGAGCTTCGAAGGCCGCCGCCATCGAAGGCGACGCCGCTTTCGGTAAGTACCACATGGAGAATGTTTTATATTTTCTCGTTATTTGAATCATTTTTGGACATGAACGAACTGTCGAGAAGACAAAATATTGTCGTGAATTCTATGGATTACAACGGTAAAATGAGCATTTCAATCTGTAGAATGTATGAGATAGATTGTTTGTGAAATCTAGTAGTGATTTATATTCTTTCCTTCTGTGAACATTATTTTTGGATTGAGATATTTACGCCAGGATGAATATTAGTGCAAACAGAATTTTGTTACATTTACTTGGGAGTAAATCACAGGCAAGAGAGGAGACAGAGATCATTATTAAAATATTAATGGAGTTAAGACGAGTCCATCGGAAATTCAGCTTCACATTGGGGTGCACTAGAGTCCCTAGATGCAGATAGTCCCTAGAGACTAGAGGGGCATCGTATGATGTAGTGTATTAAACCTCTGTATTAATTTATTTGAAATAGTTATTTTTATTGCATGAAGTGAATTCAGTGCCATAATCATCAGTTATGACTATTTTTTCATACGTTTTGTTTGTTGTTATGACTTCAGTCTAGCAGTACTTGGTTCCACCTTCTATTGAATAAGTGGGAAGGGAGATGCTATAGCAGATGAACATTTGAATTGCTACAGTGTGATCAGCGTTGACTTGAGATATGATTTCATGTTTTGGGAGGAAATTTAAAATATAATTATCTGTATGCTATGTGCCTTGAAACAAAAGACAATGCCGACAGTTTTTTTTATTTTCATGAAAGTTAAATTGTGTGCACTTAGAAATAGCTGAATATTAGTTCGAACCTAAGAATAAAAAACATTTTCATGCGTCTCCACGCTAAATCATTGCAAGTTATTTAAGATTTTCATTTACTTTTGTTATGTAGTGTAGGAAGGAATCTAGTAAAAGAAAATCACAATGATCAATCTAATTGGGTTCTGTTTCATGTAGAGTGAATGGAAGCGTTTGTAGCGTCACATTGTGTGCTGTCAGAATTGCGTATTAGATAGTAAGATTTTAAACTATTGTACTTCTTTTAAAAGGCATTATACTCTTTTGTGTTTATTATTTTTTTTGGGGGGGGGAGGACACAGAAATTTCTGGTGCATTGCAAAAAAAGGGGGATAGTACATCAGATGTGTGACATCATCTCTAACCACCCGTCACGAGGGTACTAGATATCCATGTACTAGTATACTATTATTCAATCATCGTCTTCTGTATTATTTCAGTAGTATACCTTTCCGTTGCGGCTCCCACACGCAACCAATCTTTATAAATGAGGTCTCTAAAGAAAGAAAATTCCACGGAGACTTGACGAATTGCACTTCGACTTTAAAAATATGAAGGATTTGTTTTAAAAAACGCATCTAAATATTAATGTCAAATGCAACCCGCAACACTTATCAAACTTTTCGTCAAATAACTCCTAAACCAAGCGTTTTAGGGCCTTCAATTTGTTTCCAACATCAATTGCATTGTTATTTTATTTTTAATATCATTTGCATTGTTTTAAGTACAAAAGTACATTCGATGTTACATTTATACATTTTTTAAACAAACACGTTTCATTAATAACTTTCCTTCTTAATGAAAAGGATAGACAAATGGATAGGGAAAGGGTGGGGTTTACCATGCGAGAGTTCTCGCAGGGATACGCTAGTTAAATATTATTTTCTTTTACAAAATGCATTTGCGTTTCCTTTCTCTTGAAAGCACGTGGGCAACGCGGACAAGACCATACCCTTAGTCCCCGATTTCCCACTTCAGGGAAATCGAGAATAAAAGAAATACATGTTACATTCTTTGTTCGTCGGCCCGACGGGTGAGGCACACAATGCTGCCGCTCATGCCGAGGAGAGCCGGCGAGAGGGTACGTTACAATATCATTAGGTCTTGTATAAAGATCGAGAAATTAAACAACGATTAAATGTTACAACGTTTTATATTACAACTATATTGTGCATAAGGAGTCTCCTATCAGGGACAAATGTAACATGTGTCACTCCGTTACTTGGAATTTCTCACTACATATTCATTGGCAAAATGCGAAATCCGAACATTTTCGACTCCCTTGCGAGCCCTAGAACTTCACAACATTTCTCCTGAGATACATGTATATGTTGTGGTTATTAATAGTCTATTTAAAAGTGTTATTTCCTTATTTTATTTCGAAATGATCAAATTATTTAGAATGTTTAACTTTTAAGGTGTTTCAATTTTTGTGTGTGACCTGATCACATATTCGGGAGAATAGGCTTATTTTGTCTAGATTTTATCATCAACCAATTGTGAAAAGCAAGTTGGTCTCAAAAAACAGTCAAAACTTGAAATTCCACCAGTTAGTCGGTTAGATTGGTTGAATAGTGAGTACTTGATTGACGTATTAGGCAATAGGCAGCGATTTTTCGCAATGTGTTAACAATCTTTCTGCAATGCATAAGATTGAGACGAATTTGTGATTTCGGACAGGCAAAATCAGGCCGTAATTTGAGTTCGTAATTTGACTTTTGTTCATTTCGTTAGAAATGTTATAAATGCGTAAAGGATTTCGAAAACGATGTTACGATCGGTAAAATATTAGTTGGGGAGTGTTTTTTTCTTGATTTTGGATTTTCGAAATTTAAGAAATGGTATGGATTTGAGCTTGAACTTTGGATGTGGCATTGGCAATGGACGGGGACGCTACTTCGGGGTCAACTGAACGACACTAGAAAAGTGACAATATTCATCATAATAAAATTTGTAGCAAGGCCAAGATTGTGAGTAACTGTTAAGCAAAATGTAAAGCAAACTGTAACTGTAAAGCAAAATGGCCATTTGAAATTTTCAATTTTTAAAAAGAGTGCACTTGCGTAAACAATATTGTACACAAAATGCGTATGAAGGTGTGAGTGATATGTTGATTTTTTTGTTAAGATAATTTTGTTTTATGTCAATGGGTTTTAAAATGTATTCGCTGTTATGTTCTGTGCATTAGAACGAGAATTGGATTTGCTGCTCATTATTTCGACGAGACGAGAATCGGCAAAATAATTAGCTGCCTACATTACGATTTGGCAACATTGTTTGAAACCTGTGTTATTTTCTTTCCAGTAGATAGTAGAAGTCAAGTGGCAGGGAAAAGAATATGATAGAGATTCAGGTTCCCCAAAATCAACTATAATATTATTTCGTTACCTGTATAGGGACGACTATGCGGAACCACATAAAGAACAAATCTGTACTGTAGTGGAAAACAGACCAAGGTAATAGAGGAGTCATTGCGGATCTGTGATAAAAATTTAGGTAAAAAGGTAATAGGGACTAGCTTGCAATTCGTAAGTAAACAGATAGATTTGTTATTAATACGAATATAGGCGTGTGCACGTCAAACACAATTGATATTTCAGAAAATCTTTATTTAATAGGTAACTTTTACACATTTATATATAATTGCAATACTTTTTAACTATGTGGGTGGGCCAAAGGCCTTTAAGCCATTACAATACCTACATCCTACCGCATTATAACCTTTCGAATTCTGGCATTCACACCGAATGGTCTCTTCATCGCATCAAAGCCGCGGAAAGGAGACCATAAGGTACGGTGAGGAAAAAACCCCTGAAGGGGAAAAAAACGAGCCGTCAGAAAACGAATACACGTTAATCTACTAGATTTTTACTAAACTATTTATTTATTTCCTGGCGTGGGCATATTCTCCATCCAGTCTTTGGCCTCCTCAGCCCCTGAAATCAAACTGCGCCACAGAAGATCGTCCGCACCACCACTTCTCCGCTTACCCGAGGGGGAAAAAAGTTCTCCTTTAATTATTTGAAGATTTTTTTACTAATTTACTTATCAATTTACTACTGATTAACTTAATTATCGCTTGGTGATTAATTCTATTATTACTAACTTACTACGGTAATTAATATTAGTGATTAGCATTAACTTACTAATTAACTTAATTATCGCTTAGGTATTGAATTATTTATTTTATCTCCCGTCTAGGTTCCGCTCATACTACTTACCAGTGCTGTTTTGCCATTCCCTGATTACCGTTTCCCTTATACGAGTTTGAACCTTTCCTAATAATGTTACTTATTCTGTCGTGAAGTGAGGTCTATTATCACCTAATATGTTTTGAGCGAGCGTTGTTTCTAAGTTGGAAGCAATAGTTCCCCATTCCCATCCATTTTTCTCTCCAAGTTTCTATTGCGCAGCAATTTAACAAGACGAGGACCCAATCTTCTGTATCACCGCGAAGTACACAGATTCCATTGCCATTCGCATCCTTCATTCTACGTTGTATCCACCCCACTATCCTAAACCAAGCGTATCCCCCTCTTGCGTCCCTTTTAAGTGTGTGTACATAACTTTTGCATCGCCGTACAGAACTCGTGTGAATTTATGCTACTTACGAACATTTTTCTGCCGATGCTGCCAAGATATCTTGCCTTTTAAGATCCGAAAGACTATTTGAAATTAACCATTCTATCTCCCGTGTATTTCGGGAAATCGCCGAATAAACTAGCCTTATGGAATTGGCGGCCATTGTGCCAAAACAAATACTGTTTATTTACGTGATTTTATAAGCACGAAAGAGGCTTAGGTTGGGAAGAAAGAAAGTAATTGCATCAATTATTGCCTATATTAATTTAGTAAAGTGTTTATGAACCGTTACAATGTTAATAACGTCCACGAAATTTGCTCCATTAAGACATCAAAAATCTACTTCCTCTCCGAACCTGTCAAATATGTAATGGTTATTATTAGATATAAAATTAAATTGAATTTCTCAAATTAAAACTACGGTCACCCCAAAAATCCAAAAGTCAGAACAACAATCTTGAATAATTATTTTTTCACCTTCCTTAGAAAATTCTCATACTTGGACCGCGAAGAGAGAATGTTCTATAGATTACTTGTTATCGTCAGACCACACCCCTTAACTTTTTAAGGGATGTGAAAGTTGAAAATTTGAGGCGAGGTTCCACATGCCAAGGAAGTTGAAAAGATATTTGCAAAAATGTTCAAAGAAATATTTTAACAGACATTTATACGAATAACTTTATTTTACTCATCATACTTGTTATTATCCAAGAGGAACAAGCAGAACGATAAATGCTAAGAACCCATTCTGCTGATAACATCAAATCAATTTTCTGCACCTACGAAACTTTATGTAGGATCGCGACGACGGTATATTAACATATGCAATCTGTTAATTCAGTGTTTATTACAATAATAAAAATACAAAATACTTGTATATAATGCCAAGGAAAAGGGTTTCTTAGACGTGAAATGTTTTTTCTAGAAATTGTAGGATTATAAATCAGCATGCTCCATGTTTGACGATGGGGAAATCTGAAAAACAAAAAGCAATAAATTAGTATCAGTTATATGCTCCGTTTAGTTTTTTATCACTAACAAAATTTTTTCTACATCATGATAATAAAATTTTCCACCAGGAAAATCATTTAAAGAAGTTCATAGTCAACCAAAATAACATTTTCTATTTCAGTTCACTTTGCAATTCATTTGTCTAAAGAGGAAATTTCACATTATGACCATGTTAAATAAAATCGATTAGTTTGTTCCTTGCAAACATTTCTCAATTCGGTAAATTTTATTTTAAAAGTGCGTGTCGTTTCGTACCGGAACACTAATGTACCTAACAAGGTGTTGCATTGTGAATATTGACTATATATTGGTGATACCGAAATCCTGGTGTGAATTTCAAATCTATTTGAAAATGACAAATAAATAGCAATTAACTGCATGGATGATTTGACACAAAATTTTTAAAAAACTACTAATAAACACGAACAAATATATTTGAAATTCGTAAATATTTTAAAACCAGAATTTATATTGGCTGTTTCAGGAAATTTTAAGTTAATGCAAACCTCATGCTAATTATTATAAGGAATAAAGTAAATTAAATAATTGCTTCAAACCTTATCAAATTCTAATCATTATTAATTTCATGGCAATTGATATTTTACGTGAATTATGCATGAAACGCGAAATATAATTGACCAGAAGTAATGTTAGTTAATTAATATAACATAAATAAATTCAAAATAGTGGATATTAGACTATTATTTAAATAACTTGAAACTGGAGTGAACATGAAAGTGAGTTAAAGTTTACATAAGCAACAGTGATGTAGAGAGTTGAGTGTAAACAAAATGCAATGCAATAGTGAATGCAAAATAATGAAGGCAATACCACAAAAAGGAAATAGAGCGGAACTCCCCTTATCCTAGAATCTAATAGTTCGATAAATGTCTGTGAACGCAATTTATTAAATTAATGAAGTTGAATAAATGGTATATCAGTAACAGGTCTCTGATATGTAACCTCTATATTTAATTCCTTTAGTCAATTAATTTGGAAATGGATTTCTATTTTATCTCGGGAAATGAAAAAGCAAATTGGAAAATAAAATAAATAAAAACAAACTATTCTTTTTTTAAATGAAATTATAATAAAACAAATAAACTAAATAAAATAAATAAAAAAAGATTTGAATTATGAAGTTCAGTTACGTGCATGGCAAATTAAAATACATAAACATTCTATTTGTCACATTTCTTATTAATTCAACTTTTAATTTACAAATTTGAACCAATAAAGAAAAAAAAATCAATTACCCAGAGTTATCGATTTTCCGTGGAGTTCTATTTCCAGACGACCTTGAGCCACGTACTACTACCTCCACCCGTTACTTTTATCCATCTAACGCGGTCAAGGTGAGAGATAACATTCGCTCCACTATCCCTATTCATATTTCACACACTCCACATTAGTTACGCACTTCGGATCCACCGTCCTCGCACCGAATCGTCAACCTGACCCAAATCTCGCGCTTAAGAGAAGAGGGTACCATGTATACCACCCATGTTAAATTTTGTATTATTGGTGTTTCTTTTCTAGAAAATGGTTTATTCGAAAATTATATTTCGCACGTTTAAAGATACAACCATTGTATTATTTTGGTTTTTTTTGAGTTGATTAAAAAATTACTGGTGTTTTTCAGTTATAACTTTTGCCCTAATTTTTTCAGCATTTTTGAACAAACATTTTTTTTATTATTGTAGAATGTTTATTTGAAGATGTCAATTTATTGACAATACTATAATGAATGTATCCTGTAATTTTAATAAATTGTGATCAGTAGTTCTGAGAAAAGGTACATTTTTTTACACATAAGCACATTTTTGGCAAGGCCATTTGAAACATATCTGTATTTGCCACTGCTCTACTAGAACATTCCTGCATCATATTCTGGATCATATTTTTCACCGGAAAAGACCAATGCTTCCAACGTATAAACAAGAGCATATTATAACTTACTAACAACCCAACACGCGTTCAAAATTACGAATAAAAAGCCATTCTTCAATGGAGTGTCAAACTAGCGGTGCTACAGAATGACACAGACTTTCCTGTATTAGTTTTCTATTTCCTTGGGTCTTTGCTAGCTATTCGGAATTGCCACTTTCTTCTCAGCTGTCATCTATCACCACCAAAAGTACATTTTTTGTCATTTTTTTAATTTTTCGGTTTCCTATTGGTAGAACGGAAACATTAATTTTAGAATATTAAAGAACACAAAAGCCTAGTCATAAATGGGAATCTTCTTTTAAAAATTATGTGCCGTTTAAGAGAAAATGGCGTTTGAGCGCTACTAAAAATGTGAAATTTGAAGTTCATTTTCACACACTATTTTTGAGTTTTCAAAATACTTAATTTGAAGTTATTTGAAGCACGTACACTCACAAATATAATAATGTTCACAAATTTCTGGTAATGTCCATATTTAAGATGTGCGAGATCTTTCAAAAAAATTACAATTATGTAATTTTTAAATAAACAAAAAATAAATCAAAATAAACTTTGCGCTATACTAAAGAATGTAATTAGCACTATCTGTTACAAAAGTTTCAAGAAACTAGTGGTGCTACAGAATGGCACAGACTTTCCCGTATTAGTTTTCTATATCCTTGGGTCTTCACTAGCTATTCGGAATTGCCACAAACTCTTTCTTGTCAGCTGCCATCTATCACCGCCAAAAGTACATTTTTTGTCATTTTTTAATTTTTCGGTTTCCTTTTGGAACGGAAAAATTCATTCTAGAATATTAAAGAACACAAAAACCTAGTCATAAATGTCGATTTTCTTTTAAAAATTATGTGCCGTTTAAGAGAAAATGGCGTTTTAGCGCTACTAAAAATGCGAAATTTGAAGCTCATTTTCACAAAATACTTTTGAGTTTTCAAAATACTTTATTTGAAGTTATTTGAAGCACTTACACTCACAAATATAATAATATTTACAAATTGCCGATAATGTGCAAATTAAAGATGAGAGATCTTTCAAAAAATTTAAATTTATATAATTTTTGAAAACACAAAAAAATAACTCAAAATAAATTTTACGTCATATTAAAGAGTGTAATTAGCACTATCCATTACAAAAGTTTCAAGAAAAAATTTGCACCCATACATGAGAAAATGGCGTTTGAGCATTTCTGAAAATGCCGAAATTTGAGCTACTTTTCACAGAAAACGGTTGTGTTTTCGAGAAACTTTACTTGACTTTATTTATTTATTATTTAAAGCACATGTACTCGTAAATATAATAATGTGAAAAAATCGCCGCTAATGTAAATATTAACAACGTGAGAGACAAGTAAAAAAAATTACATTTTTGTAATTTTTGAAAAAACCAACCGATAGAGCAATATGGCGTTTATGTCATCTGATAGAGTATATTTACCATTATCCCTACAAAAAGTTTAAAGAAAGTGATTGGAGCCGTTTTTGAGAAAATATAGTTTTTTGTAATCTATACTAATATATAAAGACAGAACTGCACTGACTTACAGCGCGATAATCTCTGAATCTACTGAACCAATACTGATGAAACTTTAATACTAGCTTCCTTTAAAGGTCTGGAGTAACATAGGCTATGATTTACAACCATAAACCTTAACATATTCACAAAATAATTACTTTTCTGGACATTTTTCGACTAGCATTACATCGTAGATTCAAGAATGCATCAATGTTAATAGTTTAGCTTTGCGCCACCTGAGGCGCACTCTTCGTGAAAACTGAGGATGTCTGATATCTACTGCTCATTTCATCAACAACCAGAATTATTACGAAATTCGCTGGGGTTTGAATACGGCTATTTACACATGTCACATACAATGTTAGTTCAGAACGTTTGTGTATCGTTTGAACGACAGCCGTAACAACAGTGGTAAGGAATTTCAATGTACATGTATTAAGTAATAATATACAGTATAATGTTGAGTTAGATCGAGAGAGTAAAAAGTACAATAATATACAATGTAGTTGAGTAAGGTTGAGGTAGTAAAAAGTACAGAATGTATAGTAATGTACAATGTACATAATATAGATATCGTATATTTTCAAAATAACCTCTTATTTACAGAAATTTGTGAATTCTAAATTGTTGAAAACAATGGTGAAGCGGAAGACGCATTTGTCAAAACATACTAAAAGTGCGAAAAGATGGGCAGAATTTAAAAGTTCAGAATCGGCTACACAAAGGCAAGAGCAACTTACTGAAGACGACAACACTACAAGGAGATAAGTCAATACCAATAATTCCCTAGGAAGCAGCTCAGCTTTTCATTATGACCCCCAATTTGATTATTTGCATAGTTCAGATATTCAGATTGGTCATGTGGAAAATGTTTGTATGTTTTGTGGAGCAACAAAATGGGCATTCGAACATAATAGCATGTGTTGTTCTAATGGAAAAGTAAAGTTAAGGCCTTTAGTGGAGCCTCCTGACATTTTGAAAAGCCTGCTACTTGGTGAACATCCATTATCAAAGCATTTCCTACGCCATTTGAGACAATACAACTGTCTTTTTCAGATGACATATTTTGGCTGTACAGAACATAAAGAAGGATTTTACATGCCTACATTCAAAATTTTGGGCCAAATTTATAATCGCATTGGTAGTTTACTTCCAACAACGAACCCTGGATTTCTGCAGGTGTATTTCCTTTCTGAAGCAGACCAAATGTCTTTGCGTCAAAATATTGTACGTAATTTAAATTCAGAAATTATACAAATGATACAGAGTTTGTTGCACACACGCAATCAGTATATTAAAAGTTTCAAGGCTGCCATAGAACAAGCACCTCCAAATATTCTGGATTACAAAATCCTTATCCGAGCTGACATTATCCCTGTCAATTATCATAGAGGCTGTTTCAACCAACCAACAACAAATGAAGTGGCTATATTACTGGTGGATGAAGATAAAGGGCACTGAGATATTGTATTGCACAGTAGAAATGGAAAGTTATAACGTGTTTCAGAGTTACATCGTGCTTACGACCCTCTTCAGTATCTTCTCATATTTGTTAATGGAGAAGATGGGAATGTGTGGAATGTTCTATTAATATTCCACAAGTAATTTCAGGAAGAGCAAACCAAAACCTTTCAAAGAAAATACCTTGCATGCAATACTATTCTTATAGATTTATGGTGAGGGAAGGTACAGTGAATTTTCTGCTAATGTTCCAGCAATTATTGAATCAGTTTGTTGACATGGCTGCTAAAATGATTACAGAAAGACTTGGATATATCAAACAAAATCAAAAAACATTAAGAGCAGAGAACTACATTCATCTTCGAGATGCAATTAACAATGACGCTAACATAAATCCACAAACTATTGGACAGCAGGTCATTTTACCATCTACTTTTACTGGTTCACGAAGGTACCTCCATGAGAAAACCCAGGATGCTATGACATACGTGAGACACCGTGGTCGCCCTGATCTTTTTATTACAATGACATGCAACCCCGAATGGCCAGAAATCAGACATGAACTGTATGTGGGACAGAATCCTCATGACAGACATGATATTATTTCACGTGTATTTCATCTGAAATACCAAAACTTGATGAATTTGATCACCAAAAACCACATTTTTGGCGCAACTGTATGCCATATGTCAACAATAGAATGGCAAAAAAGAGGATTGCCCCATGCTCATATTCTGATTTGGCTTCAAAGAAAAAAACAACCAGATGAAATTGACTTAATTATTAGTGCTGAGATACCCAATAAAGAAGAAGATCCTCTTCTTTACGAAATTGTTTCCAAACACATGATTCATGAACCATGTGGAGAATACAATTCACGATCGCCATGTATGGTCAATGGTAAATGCAATAAGAGCGCTCTTTCACTGTTCATACTCAGTCAGACAATGATGGATATCCACTTTATAGGAGACGTTCGCCTGAATATGATGGTCACATTGCAGTTTTGGGTAGACATTCTGATACACAAGTGGATAATCGCTGGGTTGTTCCGCATTCATCAGTCCTAAGCAGATGCTTTTCAGCTCATATCAATGTAGAATACTGTCACTCTGTGAAAGCAATCAAATACATTACTAAGTATGTTAACAAAGGTAATGATCGAGCAACTTTTACTGTACAAAATGATTGCAATGAAATTGAAAACTACATAAATGGTCGCTACTTGAGCATATCGGAAGCCTTCTGGCGAATATTTGAGCTGCCAATTCATGAAAGATACCCAGCTGTAATTCATCTAGCGGTGCACTTAGAAAATGGTCAAAGGGTGTATTTCAACCAGCATAATATTCTGCAAGTTTTAGAAAATCCTCCTCAGACAACATTAACTGTCTTTTTCAAACTGTGCCAAGATGATGATTTGCAAAAACTTTGCTTTATTGTGAAGTGCCTGCATTTTATGTCTGGAGAAATAAAAATTGGCAGAGGAGGAAACGTGGACAACTGGTTGCAGGGCATTTGGGTGAAAGGAAAGATGCTGCTCTTGGAAGAGTTTACACTGTGCATCCAAACTTCACAGAATGCTATTACCTTCGTCTGCTTCTACATCACGTTCGTGGTCCAACTTCTTTTGCTATGCTAAAAACAGTGAACAGTATTGTACAGCCTTCTTACCAGACAGCGTGTAAGAAACTGGGCCTCATAGAAAATGATGAGCATTGGAAACACACGCTGAGTGATGCTGCACTTACACAGTCACCATCACATATTCGTGAACTATTTGCGATACTATTGGTATTCTGTCAGCCACCTGATCCAAGCAGTTTGTGGTGTGAATTCAAGGAAGTCGTGTGAGGATATTCTTTTTCAAAAGCGTTTGCATGAAGCCAAGATTTACCATTCTCAGTGGATGTATTCAATGAAGGATTAATTATTCTAGAAGACATTATTACTACAAGACACTACATTATCTTTCAGTGATAAGCGACTTCGTGATTTTGGTATTCTTGAGCCAAGTAGACAAAGTTCTGACTATACAAGAGATACATATAGTATGTGTGATGTGCATCGATACCTAAAAGAAAATTTGCCAAAATTAGTTCCTGATCAAAGAACAAACTTCAGCGCAGTTATTGACAGTGTTCAAAATGACAACGGTAACCTGTTCTTCATTGATGCCCCTGGAGGCACCGGTAAAACATTTGTAATCAATTTACTTATTGATAAATGTAGATCAGAGAGAAAAACTGTCATTGCAGTCGCGTCTTCTGGAATCGCAGCAACATTATTAAAAGGTGGGAGAACAGCACATTCTACCTTTAAATTGCCTTTGAACACAACTTTTATAGAACAAGCAACATGTAATGTTAGTAAGAATAGTTCTATTGCAAAGGTTTTTCGTGATTCAGTATTAATTATCTGGGATGAGTGCACCATGAGCAACAGATGTCACATAGAAGCTGTTGACAGAATGTTACGGGATGTACGATCATCTTCCAAATTAATGGGAGGAGTTACTGTTGTATTTTCTGGTGACTTCCGGCAAACCTTGCCTGTAATTGCTAAAGGCACTAGAGCTGATACAATCAAAGCAAGCTTAAAGACATCCCCAATTTGGCAGAACGTTAAATAATGACTCTCAGTACAAACATGAGGACTTTGTTAACTGATGACTCAGATTCTGCGCAATTTGCAGCATTGCTTCTCGCAGTTGGAAGCGGTTCAGTTACCAATATCAATAGTCAAAATATATTAGTAGATCATCGGTATTGTCACGTGGTTCACACTATAGATGATTTAATGCAGAAGATATATGAGGATGTGCAAACAATCCTAAATAAGACACACTCATGATTTTGTGAAAGAGTTATACTGTCTCCTAAAAATAATGTGGTAGATGAAATTAATCATCAAATCCTACAGCGCTTTCAAGCAGAAACAAAAGAATATCGATCATTTGACACTGTTCTGAATGATGACGAGAGTGTTCATTATCCACCAGAATTTTTAAACTCGCTCAACCCAGCCGGTCTTCCACCACATATATTAAATTTGAAAATTGGTACACCTATTATATTACTTCGTAACCTCAATGCCCCAAAACTTTGTAATGGAACACGACTTCAAATAATTAAGTTTGCCAACAATATTTTACACACCAGAATTCTTACTGGTCCAGCATCTGATGAAAATGCTCTAATATCCAGAATTCCAATGATTCAGTCTGATTTACCTTTTCAATTTAAAAGGCTGCAGTTTCCCGTTAAACCATGCTTCGCTATTACAATAAATAAAGCAAAAGGACAATCCTTCAAATTTGTTGGTGTCGATCTTAGAGACAGCGTCTT
This sequence comes from Acheta domesticus, assembly GCA_031308135.1. Lineage (NCBI taxonomy): Eukaryota > Metazoa > Arthropoda > Insecta > Orthoptera > Gryllidae > Acheta > Acheta domesticus. The sequence continues at coordinate 29,026,448 of JAHLJT010004567.1, read as the reverse complement.
CTCTCACGGTCAGCTGTATGTAACACTCTCCCGTGTTCGGTCAAAAGATATCCAATTCTTGCTTCTTCCAAAAAATAATGAAACTGCCAATGTGGTGTACCCTGAAGCTTTGGTTTAATTTACAAAATGTGTCGTTTTACATAAAACATTCTACAGTGATTCTGTACATTTGTTGTAATTACATTTTCTTCATTTGCCAGTTGTCTTCTTTGCAGTTAATTTTGACCCTGTTGAACTTTGTTTTAATATGAGCTAGAGACTAAGTAGTGCAGTGATATGTAATGCAACAATGGTTCTTTACATGTGGAGACTAATAAATGTGTTGTTTTGTATATCAGTTTCTCCCAATTAATGCAATCATCCATTTTTTGTACAAAAAATAAGCAAATATTAATTTATATAAAAATATTTGTCGATGCAAATAAAATATTCTTGGAGTCCTTGGTTTCTATTTTATTATTCAAATTTCAATATCAGTAGTCTCTAGCACTTCTGATGAAGTTAATATTGTTTTGTTAAGTGGTTCAGTACATTGTCAATTTATTGTGTACTAGCAACACATTGCTATCGGGACGGAGACGGACTGATCATGGCAGGAAGGAGTAGAGCGGAGAAGAGATACAATGAAAGATATAGATGTCGGCCCAGCCGCATGGCATGAAATGATGGAATTAGTCTTCCTGTCTAATATTCTGTAATAATGCCCGGGCAACGCCGGGTAGTTCAGCTAGTTTTTTATAATTGCACATATTGCACGCAATATTGCACGAAAACTACTAAAATTTTGAAAAACATTTACATGACCTTTATGAAAGAAGTCAATATGCAAAGCAACTTTTATTTGAAGGAAAAATCTCTATCTGCTATTTTGTAGTTGGAGAAAGACGCCGAAAAAAATTCAAACTTTTACAATTTTCGAAAATTCAGAGTTATCCTTGAAAATCGGACCTATGCCATGTTAATAAGTGTATTTTACTCTATTCATACAAGAAATTTAAAGAAAAAAATTGGAGCCGTTTTTTAGAAAATTTTGAAAATTTCCGAAGGGCTTCATATAAAGTACCTCCAAATTTTGAAGAATCTTTTTCAAAATCTCAATGCTTCGACTAGAATCAGATCGACCGGGGAATATCCGTTTTGGAATAAATCGTACGTATGGTTTAGGCGCTAGCAGTGTTCACGGATGGACGGACAGACGGACGTTTTCCTTTCAATTGGGTTTTCCGTATCAAGAACCTAGAAAACAGGGTTTCTGGCTACACCACGTGTTAGGGATTTTTTTTCTTAATTTAGCAACTGGTTTTATCCACTTCTTCGTTTTCACGGCCTGGCAATTAATTTTTTTCTGGAGAAAATTGGCCATTTTTTCGCGCAGCATTACATAACTTTCCCTATACTACGTATATCACTCCGTGTATACGTACGTATACGGGAAAGTAAAAAGGGAACGTGGCTCATGAACAATAGGACATTTAAATATGAAATAAAGGAACTTACGGGCATCCTAGACAAAAAAAAACGTTAACATATTTGGAAAGAGGAAGATTTGAACTATTTATTTACTTACAAAACCGAAACCGAATAAAGAACGTTACTGCGATGAAAGTGCATGTCAATAGCAACGCCCATTTCGAGCGTTATGAGTTGCAAATGAGAATAAATTTCGAGAATGCACCATACGGTTGGACATCAATAAAGGCTGAAATGAAAAGGAATTTGGGTCACAAACTTCAACGAAACTAATTTGTATTTAAAATCAATGCATATAATTGCCTATTTAAAATGAAAGGGTCAAGATTTGAACTATTTATTTACCCCTTTACTTTAAATAGGCAATTATAGCTTAAATAAACTCCATCAAGAACAACGAAATTCGGAGAAAATAGTTTCAAACTACGTTAAAAGGCAAATACATTCACTTGCGTACGGTTCAATAGGAATGAGTAAACTGAGAAAGCATGCCTCCGTCCTCCCTCGTATCATCGCGCCTTGCAATTTTTCCTTTCTTATTCCCCATCCCACCTTTCCGTGTTCTCTTCCTCGATCGTCCACCCTATCTTCGATTTTGCCCTCATCATCTCTCCTCCCATTAGACCATCGCCATCCATTTTACTTTCTCACACTTACTAAGAAGAGGAAGTTCGGCAGAAAAACTCTTATTGCCGAGCCCTGGTAACGAAAAACTGGATAAATCCTTTTCCTGTATAAAGTAAATTACTTCCTCCTGGTGTTGCGAGAATCAATGTTTTGTGGGTCCTTGATACCGAAAAATCGTTTGACGGCAAAACGTCTGTCTCTGTCAGTCTGTCACCCTCTGTTTCTCTGCATATCTCTGTGTCTGTCTCTGTGTGTCTGTATGTCGTCTGTATTTGTCTAGCTGTCGTCTGTGTGTCTGTCTGTGAGATGACATAAACGCCATTTTACTCTTTCTTTTTGTTTTTTCAATAATTATAGAATTGTATTCTTTACTTCTCTCACGTCGTTAATATTTACGTTGTCGTCGATTTCTTCGTATTCTTGTATTTCTGAGTACATGTGCTTTAAATGAGTACATGTCTATAAAGTTTCTCGAAAACTCAGCCTTCTTCTGTGAAAACTAGCTCAGATCCGCGTTTTCAGAAACGCTCAAACGCCATTTTCTCGTAAATGGCTACAATTGTTTCTTCAAACTTTTCGAACAGGTAGAGCTAATTCTACACTTGAGTATAACGTAAAGTTCATTTTGGGTGTATATATTTTTGTTTTTCAAATTTTCACAAATGTAATTTTTTGAAAGATCTCTCACACCGTTAATATGCACATTACCAGCAATTTGTAAACACTATTGTATTTGTGAGTAAATGTGCTTAATATGACTTCAAATGAAGTTTTTCGAAAACTCAAAACTTTTCTGTGAAAAAGAACTTCAATTTTCGTATTTACAGTAGAACGTAAATGACTTGCTCTTAAAAGCGGCTCCAAACTTTTCAAAGATAATCGCCATTTATGACTAGGTCTTTAATATTCTTTAAATATTTCCGTTCTACCATTAAGAAGCCGAAAAATTAAGAAAATGTCAAAAAAAATATAGTTCGGGCGGCGATAGATGGCAGCTGGCAAGAGTATGTGACAAGTCCGAATAACTAGCCGAGACCAAAGAAAAGAGAAAACTAATACGGGGAAGTCTGAGTCATTACGTAGCACCACTAGTTCCCCCGTGTCGAAGTCCTCTACTTTCAACTTCCATCGTAGAGGAAAGACTGAGATCTTAGAGGAACATCTTTCCTCCATCATACCATTTCCCTATAGCCCTTGCCGCGCCCTAACCGTCTATACTTTCCTTGCGTTTTCTCCTCTCCTTCCGATATTTTACCGACATGGTAGCTGAGGGCATCAATTGATGTCACTGCCGTGCTTCTGTCCGGGAAGTTCTAGGTTTGTAGTCCCGACGGTGACACTATCTTGTCAGCTAGGTCGAATTAAGTCGCTGTCTGGAGGAGAATCCTAGTGGCCGGCTGCTCTGGCTGGTAGTTTTTCGTGATTTCTCCGATCAACAGCAGGCGAATGACGGAGCGGTATCCTAACAAATAAGCCACGGACCGCGCGCAATCTTTCTTTCCCCTTTCTAGGGGTCTCCTCAACCCTTACTTACACACACATTTACATGCACTACACCACCACACATGCCGGGATATTGGTCGGGAGCTTAGAGCTTTTCCAGGCCGGGGCTGTGTCCCTTTGGCGGGAAGTACCTGGCTGAAGAAATAACACGCTAGTGGACTAGTGGCTAGCGGACGTCGTCGTCCCGATCTCACTATCCAGCGGGGGGCGTTCACCGCCATCTCCCGAGGAAAACGCATGTACTACATTTACGGGAATTAGTCGTTTATGCGCCTGGAATCCTCAATTAATTAATCAATCCATCGTTTTTACGCCTTGTGCCTCCTCCTCCCACCGCCATGTAGCTCTGGCCTCCGCCGTGGGCAGTTGCTGTCGCCGCACTCACCTTGGCCGCGGGCCTCTCTGAAGCTGCGCAGCATGCAGGCGTTGCCGAAAGTCTGCAGGCCGAGCGGCGTGCGCGCGCACACGGGCAGGTAGATGCGCGGGCACGGCCTCCCCAGGGCCCCCGGCGCCTGCGTCAGCGCCAGCGCCGCCACGCACACTGCGGCACGCCCACACCCACACACGGCATGTAATTATACTTATATATATGTATAAATATTATATATATATATATATATATATATAAACTGGATGTTGGTGTATATATAAGAACTAAACTCCGACACCGTCGGACTGATCTCCATGAAAGTTGGCACTTCTACGTGTTTTTTCACCCAGAAGGTTTATGTGCTGTTAATTCTGTTGTAACTCCACTACATGACGGTGTAGAACAAAACAAAATATTCTCGTCAAGTGCAACCCGCAAAACACACGGCAGAATTTTGAATATATATCGTTAAATAACTCCTAAATGAGGCTTTATTCGGCCTTGCAAACTAAAATTTTGAGACGGAAGGTCGAAGGCCTCAAAGAAACGTTTCTCACACTGTAATCTACAGAATGAGCTCTTCTCGAATATTCTATTACATTTTTGTTGGTCCGGCGCTTACCGATATTACCTCACCTGCTCAGAGACGTGCAGAATCTGCAAGTGAATGTGAATGAGAGGGACAGAGAGCGACAGATACAAGAGATAGACAGGGCTAGGATGAGGGAAGGAGGGAGAGACGGTGAGAAAGGGTGATGGGAGGGGAAAGAGGAAGATGAAGGGCAGAACAACGTCTTTCGGGTTTTCATAGTAAAAAGGTATGGATTTTAAACTGTTTACCAACAACACCACGTGTATTCCACAGCATTCTTCTTTTCATCTTACTGTCGTGCAATCGTTAACAAATGAAGTTTCGATTTGGACAATATAATGACATTTAACATTAAAATCCACTACGTTAGCTTTCCTCGTGACGGCCCACCCCTCCCTTGAACAATTGATTAAACATACCGCAATTCCCCAATTCTATTAATTCATTATTATTAATCATTAAATAATAAACTCATTAAATATTTTGATGTTTATTTAGACAAACTGCTAACACGGTCGCAAAACATCTCAGTATAACTGCAAGAAGAGAGAGTAAATGGAGATGGATTCTGATTCTTCCCTTCAGTATCCATCGCTTACAAAAATATCAAAATGGATGTGTAACCGCAAATGCTCCATGGTATTTACAAAATAATGAACTACGACATTGATATGCTTTGACATGGATAATGGGAGACATGGATTAACACGGATCAATGACCCCTCTCGATCAATTTTTTCGTCCAGATTCCTTTGGTTCATTCAACAAATGCTGAAGTGGCCCCTTTTTAGTTTTTGGATATAAATAATGATTCAATATGCGGGCATTATTTGAGCTCTCCTTTTGCTAGTTGTGGTAGGAGTCGAGCCTGGGGATGTGAGTTGCTGTATTAACAACAATAATCTATTATATAAAAATCAATATTTGTTTGTGTTTTATGCACTGTCGTACCGTTCACCTTAATGCAATAAAACGTTGTCAACTTATTGCTTGTACTTGTGCGAAGAATATAGGCATAGTACAATGTGAATGTGCGTATATCTGTCGCACATACACACGCATTGATGATTTTGTGTTTATGCTGACTCAAGCGCTCCTGAACATAAGCTCTACGCAACCCGCCACACCCTCAAGTATTAAGCGCGTCTTCGTTGCATATTCTGCCCCTGCGAGTGTGAAATATCGGTCAGAATTATTACTTGAACATTATCTCGGACAAGTAAACCAAATGTCTCCACGGCAGTGTCATAATTAGGGCCCGGATAATTATGTACTAAAAATTAGGAAAATATGTACATATATATGTATTAAAATGTATAGAAATATGTACTAAAAAGTAAGAAATATGTAACACTTTAATTATTATATCAATTCGTTTTAATAAAATACTTTTGCTTAAATGTTCATCTGTGTAGACTTAATATACTCGTAAAGAACAAAATTAAAACATAATTCTACTCACAATTCTGTTATTTACAACGGTCTCTGTAAAAAATGAGAAACAAATATTTGTTTCAAATACTTAGAAAATAGCTGAACGTGACGTCACCAACGCTTTAAATTACTTTCGGTCGTGTGACTTGTTTTTTTTTTCTTCGTCTTTTTTCGTCTTCCTCGTCTCCTCCTTTTTCCTCGTCTCCTCCTTCTTCTTCTTCGTCTCTCCTCCTTCTTCGTCGTCTCCTTTTTCGTCGTCGTTTTCTTCGTCTTCTTCTTCTTCGTTGTCCTCGTTTCTCTGTTTTTCTCTTCGTCGGTATTGTACTGGAGTTTAATCAACACCACCTACATATAGTTAGGTGGCGTTGATTTAGTTCCCGGCATACTTACCAAGATCACAGCGCAAAACGAAAAAACAGGTTTTTGGAAATTTCTTAGAATTTTATAGCCATTTCTGGAAAAAAATTATCAGTTCCCTATTAGGACGCCGAGACGCGTCGAATGACACCTCGTTTGTCTCAAATAGTGTACGAGAAGTACTCTACTTGTGAGAGACGGAACGGCTCATCCGCAAGCATGCACACGAGGCGTTTACTCAAATACTCTATAGGGATGGAATTTTCCCTATTATCTGTTCGAAGGCCTTGTACCGACCAAGTGTTTCACATCGCATGAAGGTACTGGTGTATATTCAAACTTTGTCCCAACATGTCACTGTTCAATGCTATTCACGGATTAGGGAATAAAAACAATGCTGGTTGATATTTAATCAACTGACTCAGCACAAATTCAGCTGTCTTTAATAATGTTCTTACCCAAGACGCTATTGCTTGACTTCTCTGAAAAGGTAAACCAAACTTTGCCTATGGCAAATTCCCAGTCTGCGTTACCAAAAGGTTTAAGCCAATCGCCGTGAATTATTTTCTGTCCTTTTCTTATCCAAAAGCTGTAGTGCCACATCATGATTTTACATTAGATTTTCACCTCACAGAGATACTTTACAAACAAGGGTTTAGGCTCCAGTGCAACAAACGGGGAAAGAAAACTGTCAATGGCGCTTTCTGAGCTGCGTTGGTGCGTGTAATTTTTGGCGAAGGGCATTAAGGTCAAGAGAGACCTCTGAAAAATACGTTGTGGGCGCGAGTTATCGCTTGCTAGACGTACCATTTTCATACACAAACTTTCTTTCTGAGTAGTATTTTGTTCTCTGCTTTACTGGCGCTGAAATCTACACACTGGAAGCTTTGGAGTGCAACACCTTGCCCTTTTGTAGGATTCTGCGTGCTGCAATATCAACATTTTTACGCAATGCAATAGCGCCAAATTGGAGAGGAGGCTGCCGAAAAATTGTTTGACAATGCTGAATTGTTTGTCTCGGTTATTCCTTATCAAAAACATGTAGGATAAATGAAGAATTATACAAAAAGAATGCAGAAAAACGAAAATATTAAGAAATATTTAAAAATATGTACTTTTGTGAAAAATATGTAAATATATGTACTTTCGGGTAAAATATGTAAATATATGTACTAAAAAGTAATCGGTTTTAGGCCCTAATCGACATGAAACGTAAATATATTGTGGCTTTGACTTGATAGAGTTAACATACGGAAATATGTAATTACATAATTTTCCGGGCCCTAGTCATAATGAATACATGATCAAACTTAACGGAGAACGTTTTAACAATACAGTACTTGACAACCATATTCAAGCCAAGATTCAGAACAAACCCGGGAGAAAGTCTTTCATCTGTTAAAATGTTTCCAGAGTATAGCATAAAACATGATTAACAAACACGTGATCAGTAGCGTGTGAAATGTAATACATTGCAATAGCGAAACATTACCGGGTCCGCTAGTATAAACTAAAAACGGAAGTAAATTTCGATACAAGTAAGTTTTCTATTACTCGTAGAATTTTCTAGTTTTCAGATATTGCTAACCACGTTTTGTTGGTAGTGGAGACAAGGGCACGTTGTCAGATGGGTTGGTTGTCACAAATTTCCATTTTCAATTGCAACTGATCCCTGGCGTTTTAAATTCAAACCACAGAAAAATCACGACATTCTGAGGTGGCATACGCGTTTCGAGTTTCTGGATGTTCTTGGTGTTTAGGTGTTTTTTCAGTTATAAGCATTTATTTATTGATATAATCAACGCTCATTATTCATTTTCTATTCAATGAAATATGGATTACAACTATTTATTATTTGATAGCAGTTACACAACTCTATTACGCATCAATATTGAGGTTAGATGCATGTCTGCGATTCCAACTCGGCTTTTGTTCGAACGGCCTGTGCGGGGTAGCTTGTCAGAAGAAATGCGGGGATGGCGGTTCCTTTCATTAGTTCTTATCGCTAATTTCAGGTATAGATGGTTAGATATTATAAAAAAAGACCAACAGAGGAGAAGTTGCTCCAGACTTACTGCTTGCTGCAGTGAGGAAAGTTAAGGATGAATTATCAATAAGTGCAATGATTCCATCTAATATTTCTTCAGAATTTTGCCCAATTGATTGCTATACACTTCTGAGTTGCCAACGAGGCTAGAACCTTCGGTGTACGCAATTCTCATGAAACAAATTTGAGTTTGAATTAGGTATAATTTCCAACACATTTTAGTTCACAAATAATACCACCTTTTGAGAAAAAAAGTAGTTGCAGTCGGCGATCAAATATACGAACATGGACACTACAAACCATGAAATACACGAACATTGACACTACAGGCAATGGAATATACGAACATAGACAATAAAGGCTAAAATCGTAAGAAACGTAACATAAACTAGAGGAACAGTACCACACTACGCTACGCTAGAGTTATCCCGTGACAATCCAAAAACTAAACGCTGGTGGCGCTATGATCGGCAGGGACGGAGAACTACAATCCAGCAGCGATTGCCGCGTGCATGAGCGCTGTCACTCACCCGCGAGCAGCAGGAAGCGCGAGGTGTCCATGGCGCAGGCGACGCGGCGAGTGCGTGCGAGAGCTGCGAGCGGAGGCGCGGGGCACGGCCCGCATGCGGCGGGCGTGCGTCAGCGCTCAAGGCCACGCACGCGCCGCCGCCTGCACGATTTGGCGCAGGCGCACTCGCTCTGCTCGCGGCGCGCCCGCCTTCCGGGTGCACAGAGATCACGGGCGGATCCATGGGCATGGCGCCCTAAAAAAGACTAGAGTTTTCGTTCACTTTCCTTTATGTGGAGAAATTGATTTAAATATGTATTTATGTTTGAATTATTTAAACAATATTGTATAGTATATCTACAGTACATCAATAATATTCAATTTTATAACATATGTTTATTATTTAAAAAAATCTACGACAGAAAATGACACATACCCCCCCCTCACAAAATGATCGGCAGGATTCGCTCCTGGACAACGGATGTTAAGGGAAATGTCCATTTTATTCTATCGAACATAATTAAAGGCTTCTTGTACTGATAATATATGGAATGCCATGTCTAAATCCAACTTAATGAACGTACACCAGATTTAGGTGTACACCAGATTAGGCTAATTGCCGAAATGTTATATATCGTATTAAATAATGCGATGAACACAAAAAGTGCGTTACTAAAACTTAACCAAATTTATAAGATGTTAATACTGCACCAACTTCCATAATTGTATATTTTTTGCCAATCCCACTGTTCATTCTATTATTTGAAATATTTATAATTTATATAATTCCTTAACGTATCTAAATGTGCTGCTCTTCATAATTGCCAAATGTAACTACTTGATTTGACAAGCCTTCAACGTTTTTGTGATATGTTATGCTTTGATGTAAAAGCAATGTAAATATTTATCTCAATAATTTTAAATTCCATTGTTTTATGTTAATTTGTATACCATTGTCAACCGTTGCCATTGTATTGCTCTCGACAAGGCACGTACTAAACGTGCAAAACGTTGAGCTAAAAATAAATGTATTAATTCCTGAAGTCAATATTGATTGATGCTTTATGGTCAAAATATATATTTATTCGTACCATCTACGTATCCAATTATATACCACGATCAACATGAAGAATCTACATCAATTTCAATGTCTTTGTATATTAGTATAGATATACATTTCTTACAGGTATCTTATTTTCTGGTTGCTCTGACAACGAGTATTCTTTGACTTATCCGTATTCTGTATGCATTTATTGACGATATATTTACACCGTCTTGATGCCTTTTGCGTTCAAATAAAACCAAGGTATCTCTGATCTTTCACAACTTTATTATTATTATTATTATTATTATTATTATTATTATTATTATTATTATTATTGATAATGTGAAATTAAAAATGCATTTTCTGTTTTCCATGTTGCATATTTTGAAAATGAAAAATATAATAAACTTCAAGAAAGTCCCAAAAAAAGTTTATCAGAAATGGTTCATATTTTCTGTCTGTGATCTTAGAATATTTAATGCACGCTAATGAGTAAACCCAAACTTACGAGTAAACCCAAGTAGAATGTTTTGGAACTTAATATACTTACACCTTAGATTTTATGGTATGTGATGGTTTATGTATCCATCTAGAGAAAATTGACTTTTTATAGCCAAAATGGCAATGTCTCTGTTGGATAGAGCATCTTATTTGCGTGTTGATGTTTTTGTTTTCTTTGCAGGAAGAAGGGATACACAATAAATACAATTTATTTCTTTTTCTGTGTAATAGATTATTTATATAAAAATTAGGCAACATCAGGTATATTTACTAGTTTAATGAATATATTTCTTTATTTAATAAATATATATTAATGAGATAACAACGCTCCTTCTCGTTACACAGGTTACAAAACCTCTGCTTCCATTCTTTGGAAGGATGTCGGAACAGCTGTGGACACTGCGTGCGCCTTGTCGATCCCTTTCATTTCAAGGTCCTGATCAAGATGATAATGTAATTGCTCAACGATGCATCTTAATCGATATTTTGTGCAAAAAGTACGAAAATATGAAGGAGCATGAAGTAGGAAGGTTCCCAAAAGTAAATGTACAGGAAGAACATTAATTTAATTTTATGAAGAATTATCCAAATCAAATATTGGCGACTTGGATTTAATGCCTAGAGCGTTACATCGAAAAATAACTAAATTCGCAGGGTTCTTTCGAGGCTGTCAGTCAATTTCTATACGCCAAAGAGAAAATTAATATATTTCGGCAGTAGTCTTGTGTTTAAATAGGCTTTAGTTACACAAAACTACAATCTATCTTTTATTTCGTGACCTTGTCTTGATATAATGTATGTTTTGAAAATAGTATCAAAGTGCACCAATTTTCCATCCATATTTAAGCTGTTCAGTTTCTTTTCCTAGATCTGAACATGGCGGCCAGATAAGTGACGAAATGTGCTAAGGGAGTTGAACATTTTGAAGAAACGTGTGAGTGGATGTTAGGCCGGAGAATTAATTGTATTGTATTGTATTGCAAAAGGTTGTCGTGAGATGTGTACATAGGGAAAATGTTTTAAGTGTGGCAGTTGGCCTTGTTGTGGTGTTGATGTTTGATGGTAGAGAATCTTTTCCACGTTGGGCGCATGGATGCGTGTGCTGCCTAATCTCATCACTTTCAACAAAGCGCAGCCTCTCCCGCCAAAACCTTAATAGCTGACGAGCCCCAGCAAACCGGCGTCAGAGGAGAGAGGAGCAATTTCCCACGCCAAAGCACTGAGCAGCAGACGGGATCTAGAGAAGCAGCGTCAGCAGAGATACGAGCAGTCTCTCCCGCCAAAGAACTGAACAGCAGGCCAGCCCTAGTGAAGCAGCATCAGCGGAGAGAGGAGCAGTCTCTCTCTCGCCAAACACTGAACGGCAGGTGAACTCTAGAGAAGTGGTGTCAGTGGAGAGGGCAGCTGTCTCTCCCGTCAAAGCACTGAACAGCATGAGAATCCTAGTGAGCGGCGTCAGCACAGAGAAGAGCAGTCTTTCCCACACTTAAGAGCACCCGAGCCCTAGAAGTGACGTCAGCGGTGGGAGGGGCATGGAGCCTTGCGGCGGAGTCGTGAGCACTGGCGAGAGCAGCACCTGCGCCACCAAATCAGTTCTGCGCCCCACGCCAGCGCCGCTGCGCTCAGTCCCGCGCCCAGGCACAGCAGCGGCCCAACGATTTGCTCTACGCGCAGCGCCTGCGGTCGTCCCTTGGCCTCGTCGCCCACCAACACGCCCTCCACCATCATGCGAAGCTTCTGGGCGCGCAGCCAATGCGCCGGCAGCCCGGCCTCCACGCAGTGCAGCGCGAACGCGTTCACCAGGTCGTAGATAGGCGAGTCCAGCGCCACCAACAAACCCATGTGGCCTGGGCTCAGCAGGCACTCCGCCGCCTGGTGCAGCATCACCTGCCCGGAGCGCGTCAGGTTGCGCATGGAGCGGGCCACGTCCAGGTCGAGCTCTGGTATCTCGAAGGCAGCGTCGCCCCTTTCCACAACGTTCGCGAGGTGGGAGAGCGCCCTGGAAGAGTCAGCCAACCTCATCTTATTTCGCAGCTGGTCGAAGACTTCGCGTCCGCCAGGCACTTTCAGGAAGAAGACTGCCACAGAGGATGTAAGTACGTCGCGCACTGCGGCCTCAACCTAGAGGAAAAACAACTCATTTCACTCTCTCGTAAACGTAATACAGAAGGCTAATGGTGCTACAGAATGGCCCAAACATTCCCGTACTACTTAAATTTGAAATGTCTTTCGTCTGGGTAAGATTTCTGTATTTGCCCTCAGCTTTTGCTTGCTAGCCACATTCGTAACAGTTGAAGGTTTTAACTGTGCAAAAAAAATTTTAAAAAAATTTAGGGATATTTGTGAAAATGTTTCTTTATATAAATAGCATAAATTTTAAACAAAGAAATTATTTAATTCATGTAAAAAAAAAAAGTAAGTTGTGCTACAATAGCACACACTTTCTCGTAATATTGTTAGTGCCTTTGTCATATTATATCATAATTTCTGTCTTAAACTTCAATTACTCTTAGCCATAAATAAAATTATTAGTTCAAATTAATGCGAATAAACGAAGGCCGTTATGATTATTTTCTCTTATCAGGGCGGAGTTACAACATCGTTTTACAACAAGCAACAAAGCCTCCAATTCGAAAAGGATACACATTTTGCAAATTAGCATTCTTGATACCGCTACCTAGAAAATGAAAATGGATAAAGCGAATGGTGCAACAGAATGGCACGGACTTTCCCGTATTAGTTTTCTATTTTCTTTGGTCTCGGCTAGGTATTCGGAATTGCCACATACTCTTGCCAGCTGCCATCTATCGCCGCCCAAAGTACTTTCTTTAAAAAATTTCTTAAATTTTCGATTTCCTAATGGTAGAACGAAAATATTAATGTTATAATAATAAAGAGCAAAAAACCTCATTCTAAATGGCAATTTTCTTTGAAAAATTTGGAGCTGTTTTTAAAAAATTGGCGTCTAAGAGCTACTAAAATTGCGAAATTTGAAGTTCTTTTTCACAGAAAGTTTTGACTTTTCAAAATACTTGGTTTGAACATATTTGAAGCACACTCACAAAAAAATCTTTACGAACTGTTGGTAATATGAATATTAAAGGTGTGAGAGATCTTTCAAAAAAATTACATTTATGTAAATTTTACGAAAACACAAACTACCTCAAATTGAACTTTAATGTAAAGTACCATCAAATATTATAGAATCTTCTTCAAAATCTCAAACCATCTGTCGGAGCACACTACATACATTAATAAATAAATAATTAATTACAATATTTCTGGGGGGACAGTGGAGCAAATACAACTCCACAAAATTTAAAAGGCACGTCCGTAAAATAATTGTGCAGTACATCCATTCTTAATTCCGGCACAAAATCGAAGACAACAATAAGCCGCCACATCGCTTCCGCGAATTCGTAATCACTGTTATAAAAGCAAATGAAAAACGCATCAGTTCAAACAAATTTATAATTTCAAAATTCAACAATTTCAAAATCTACTTTGAAATGCTAACCAAATCTATTAAACTCAAACGCTTAAAACTTATTTAGCAATTCACAATTACCAATGACGCACGTTCATTGGCTGCGACCCCTCTCCCCTTCCTGCGTCACCCGACGCCACAGTCAGTCTGATCTGAGTCTTGCAGCAGAAAGGATCGTAATGGCGTGTTGGCAGCCGTTGTCTCCGACGCGTGCTGCTTGCTTTATTTTCTCAAGTGTAGTGTTTTGGTAACTAAAATGAGCAGTTTATACACTGCAAGCCTTCCTGCTCCGCGTTTCCTAAGGCGGGCAGAACTTAATAATGCTGACAGTACCACAGTGTTAGTGAGTGTGTTGTAACGGTGTTTCTGACGAAAGCCAATACAAATTCGGTTCTGCACTGCAAGCCTTCCTGCTCCGCGTTTCCTAAGGCGGACAGAACTTGATAATGTTGACAGTACCACAGTGTTAGTGAATGTGTTGCAACGGTGCTTCTGACGAGCGCCAATAAGATTGTTTTTACAGCGCAATCTTTCCGCCCGCTTTCCCTGAGGCGGGCGCAACTTGGCAACGCCGGCGGCGCCACGCGTTACGTGAAGATGTTTAGAAGGCGTTGGGCAGCAACTGTTTCAAACACAATTTCCTCGAGCTTGTGTTCCCCGACTCGAGCAATAAAGGATATATATATATGTAACCGTTTGTTAAACATTGTAGTATTTAGTGCTTAAATTTAATATATGTTTTTCTTGTGTCATTTGCAAACTTATTTTCCCAACCGTAATAGCAGTAATTCAATACACAGATGCAACCTGTTTAAAAGCTGGTCCTTCGATTCATGTAAGTTGAACTATTGAAGGTGTTGGGGGGAGGAGAACAAACGTCTCGAAAAGCAAGAAAAGTCCACTGCTCTCTATCTCTCGAACTCATCCTCCCACACTGGTCCTTCGAGTCGTGATTGGTCCTTTTTTCGAGCCGACTATCTTCTATGTAATAGAGAAGTAGTTGAACCAGCATTAATATTTATTCAACATTTTAAAAATTTATTATATCAAAAGCTATTCAAAATGTTAAATTTAGTTCCATATATGCTCTTGTTTATGATATAAATCAAGTACATGCATATATGAACTAATCTAAAAAGTATCAAAGAGATTACTGCTATTATTAAGGAAATTTATCTTGGTTTTCTCAAGGGAAACATTGCATTCTCTGTGAACCACAACTCATACATTTGTTAAATGTTTCATGTGCAACCCAACAAGCTGTACATTCCATGCCAAGCTGCACTTATCACAGATGATTGCTCACCTGAAGCTGATTATTATTCTGTATGATTGTCGTGAGTACCAACCAATTATTTTACACTCAGACGTGCAACAACAAAGTGTTTCAAGGCATTATTTATTTACAAGTGCTCATTCAGTGTGATTTATTTATGTTGTTTATTATCTGCAGTGAAATTTTCTCTTATGTGTCAAGTATTTTTCAAGGGTCATTTATATGTATGTGTTATTATTCTTTTAAGGTTAGGAAGGTAATTTTCAAAGTGTAAGATTAGTTTATATCAATCAGTGTCTGTTATGTGTTGGCTTCCTGTTAAGAATTTCACATCTAATCCCAATCGGTGCACCTGATGCTAATTAACTTGAGTGTTAAGTGGAACATTAATTCTTAATAGCCACAAAAATAAAACATTCAAAATGTCTAACTACACTCCTCCTAAGAAGGTCACCACCTTGATGACCAGGCTGGAAGTTAATTCTATTTCCATTAACAAATTCTTAACAGAGAATGAATCTCTCACTCAAAATAAACATAAAGAGCTTGCAATCAAATTAGAAAATTATGACAAGGTCTTCAACAAACTTGATGCTGCTGTTGATGCCATTGAGGCATCACCTGAGTTCTATACTGAGCTAGAAGAATTTCTTGCCAAATGTTATGAAATTCAAGCTTCAGCATCCACTAAATTATCAGACTATGAATCAGTTCATGCTGCAAAGACTAATTTAGACAACACTATCAACTCTTGTAGCAATTCTTGTTCAAACAAAGCCAACATCAAGCTTCCTGAAATTAAATTACCAACCTTTGATGGGGATATTTTAAATTGGTTGACATTTAAAAATGTATTTGAAGGGCTAGTTGTACAATCTGAATTACCAAATTCTAGTAAATTTTACTATCTTTCTGGTGCTCTCAAAGGAGATGCCAAAAACCTTTTGCATAATTTGCCCATAACAGATAGTAACTTCAATGTTGCCTGGGAATTGTTGAAACAAAGATACGATTCACCCAGATCGTTAGTTGCCCGTCATTTAAACAGTATTCTCAAACCTCCCCAACTCGTTGTAGGTTCTGCCAATTCATTAAGAAACTTAATTGATTTTTATAGACTGCATGTGAATGCTATTAAGGGAATCAATCAAGAAACAAGTCTCGCCGATTTGTTACTAATAGCTCTCATCTCAAAGGGCTTACCTTCTGACATCTTAAAATTGTGGGAGCTATCATTGTCAGAGAAAGAGCTGCCCACCTTTGACTCATTGTTAGAATATTTAGAATTGCATCAACGTAGCTTAGGAGTCATTGACGATCCAGTGCAGACCTCATTAAAATTTAATGAGCAATCTAATTCAACAAAGTTTGCAAGTAACAATAGTGTGAAAAACAAGGCCCCAACTTGTCCCAAATGTAAATCTGAACATCTTATCAAACACTGTCATGCGTTTTTAGATCTTACACCTAAAAATCGTCAGCAATTTATTAATAAGGTTGGCAGATGTGTGAAATGTTTCAATCCTAAAACTACTGGTCACTCCTGCAATTTCAAGTGTGCAATTTGTGCCAGGCCTCATCACAAGCTTTTGCATTTTGGTGAAAACCCTCCAACAGATACACATCTTGCTGCCACCATACCAAGCAGCGTAACCAAAGCTGCTAGTTCTGTGCTCATTCCAACTGCGAAAATTGCTTGTGTTGCCAACAATGGCAAGGTTAAAACCTTTGTATCACTTCTTGATACAGGTAGCAGCGTGAATTTAATTACTCGAAATGCTGCAGCGTCACTTAATTTGCCTACTGTAAAAACACCAATCACCATTTCAGGAATATCTTCTAATGTAATGACAAGCACGCACAGTGTTACTTTTGCCATAAGGCCATGCAATATCAATTCCGAGTGGTCGCAAACAATCACTTGTGCCATTGTTTCTGATATACCTAGATCTTTGTGTGTTAGTGTCAATACTGATCACTGGAACTTGCCCACTGATATTGTTTATGCTGACAACTCATTCGAGCACTCGAAGTCGATAGACCTTTTGCTTGGAGCAGGTGTTTTCTTTGACATTCTGTTGCCTGGGCAGCGCAAAGGGTTTAGTAAAGATCTTCCTGTACTCCAGGATACAGAATTAGGCTGGATAGTTGCTGGTAAAATTCCTTCAGACAACTATACTTCACCACAGTGCAATTTAGTTCAAATCCCATTCAATCTACCCAATGAGATTAAAACATTTTGGGAAATTGAGGAGGTCACACCCACCAAATTAATTCTCGATGAGGAGGAAGTGGTCGAATCCCATTTCATGTCCACCCATTATAGGGATTCTACAGGCAGGTATACAGTAAGGTTGCCTACCAACACTAAATTGGACCTGTTAGGAGACTCAAGGGCTCAAGCAACCAAACGGCTTCTGGCCTTAGAAAAAAGATTCATAAGAGATCCATCATTAAAAAAATCATATCACGAGTTCATCCACGAGTACATAGAGTTAGGACATATGCAGCCTGCATTGTCCTATAATGATTGTGTTAATTATTATATGCCACACCATGGGGTCCTAAAAAACAGTGAAAGTACTCCCATAAGAGTAGTTTTTGATGCTTCTGCCAAAACAACCACTGGCATCTCACTTAATGATGCACTTATGAACGGTGGCAAAATTCAGGATGATCTTTTTGATCTATTGCTCAAGTTTAGACTTAACGAAATTGGCATTGTTGCTGATTTAAAAATGATGTTTCGCCAGGTCAATTTAGATAAAACTGATTGGAACTTACAGCACGTGCTCTGGAGAGATTGTCCCTCTGAACCTATACAAGATTTCGTGCTAACTACTGTGACCTATGGTCTTAAACCAGCTGCCTTTCTTGCGATTCGAACATTACAGCAGCTCGCAGTCGATGAAAAGGCAAGCTTTCCCATGAGTTCCCATTTATTGACAAGTAATTTTTATGTGGATGATTTCTTGTTCTCTTGTTCAACCACTGATATTGCTAAAAATGTTATAGCCGAAATCAACACACTCCTGTCTAAGGGTGGTTTTCTATTGCGTAAATGGGCCTCGAATAATAAGGCAGCACTTGAAAATCTGTCAACATCCTTGTTAGCTAAATCTAGTCAGAAGATTTTCGGTTCTAAAGATTCTGAGCAGATTTCTACTCTTGGGCTATCCTGGAACACTGCTACGGACATGCTTAGTTTGGTATTGTCTGACAAAATTGATTTCAACACTAGCAAATTTACTAAAAGAACAATGCTTTCTGTCATTTGTTCTCTTTTCGATCCTTTAGGTTTGTTGGCTCCATCTATCATTGCTTGCAAGTTGTTATTTCAGAAATTGTGGAGTTATGACTTAGGTTGGGATCATACATTACCACCTGACATAGCCCCTAATTGGCATGAGGTATTTTTATCATTAGCGGACATTCCCAATTTAGAAATACCACGGTGTGTGCTGCCTTCGAACTGTTCGAACATACAGCTGCACGGGTTTTGTGACAGTAGCCTGAAGGCTTATGGCGCTGTCATCTACATTCGCTCTACAAATGAGCATAGCATCAATGCCTCTAAATTGCTCTGTGCCAAATCACGAGTGGTACCATCTAGCATGAAGGCTAAGGGTGACGCGGCCCTCACAATCCCTCGACTGGAACTGTGTGCAGCAGTCCTCTTAACAAAACTTGTAAATAAGGTAATAAAAATTTTTGCTAACAATTTTCTGCCTGATAGTGTCATGTTGTGGACCGACTCCAATATTGTTTTGGATTGGTTAAAAACACCTCCTCTTAAAGGTAACATCTTCGCTCGCAATCGCGCTCAATATATCAGAGAGGCAACCAACGAATTTACCTGGAGGCACGTGCAATCAGCAGAAAACCCAGCTGATTTGCTCTCTCGCGGTGTGAAACCAAGGGACTTACTCAACTCCAGCATTTGGTGGTTCGGGCCCAGTTTTTTAACACTCCACTCAGAATTATGGCCAACTAACGGTATTTTAGTTATTAAAAATTCTGTCCTGCTTCTTTCTAACGTCAATTCAAATTATTTAAATGACAGAATTTGTTCACACTATGGCTCCTATTACAAGGTTTTAAGAGTAATGGCTTACATGTTAAGATTTATTACCTTGCTTAAATCAAAATCTGGTAAGGTAAAAAAATTAAAACTCCTTTGGCACAACATTTAACAGTCTCTGAACTTGATGCTGCTGAGTTGCAATGCATCAAACTTGTACAACAAGCTGCCTTTCCAGCTGTTTTAAAGGCACTTGATAGCAATGCTAATTGCCCTGCCAATAGTGGTCTGTTGCCACTTAACCCGTTCATTGATGAGCAAGGATGTTTAAGAGTAGGCGGGAGATTATCAGAAGCAGAATTGCCGTTCAACACGCTTCACCCACTGATTCTTCCTCGCACACATCACTTCACCAGTGCTCTGATTCTCAATGCCCATTTGAATTTGTCACATGCCAATGTACAAGTGCTGACAGTCCACCTACGACAGCGTTTTTGGATAATTTCGCTTCGTAGAGCGATCAAATCAGTGATTCGTAGATGTGTAACTTGCTTTAGACATGCGCCTACCCCGGCGCAGCAATTAATGGGTAATTTGCCTTCTGTGCGCGTTACACCTAGCCCGGCATTTTCCACTGTGGGGGTGGATTATAGTGGGCATTTCTGGCTAAAGTTTGGTGTCCGTGGCAAGGCCTGTACAAAGGTCTACATTGCTTTATTGTTTGCATGGTAACCAAGGCAGTTCACATCGAAATTGTTAGTAATTTGACCACTGAAAACTTTCTCATGGCTCTCAAGCGCTTCACTGCTCGGCGAGGTTTGCCTAGTGCCATTTATTCGGACAACGCTACCACCTTTGTAGGCGCCAATAAGCGTCTCGAAGCTCTCCACAAGCTATTTCAATCTCTAGCATTCCAAAAGGCAGTGATTGATTTCTGTACAAATTCTCGTATTAAATGGCATTTTATAGCGCCCAGGTCTCCCCATGTTGGAGGCATTTGGGAGGCAAGTATCAAAATGTTAAAGCGCCATCTGATCAAGGAGCTAGGTGACACAATGCTCTCTTATGAGCAGCTTCTCACCGTGACAACTCACGTGGAGGCCATACTTAACTCTAGACCACTTATTCGTCCCACTGACGATGTGTCTGAATTCAACTATCTTACTCCAGGACACTTCCTAATAGGCAGAGCGCTCAAGGCACTACCAGAACCCAACTATTTTGAACCCAAATCTTTAAGATCACATTGGGACTCAACACAGC
>JAHLJT010004567.1:28853447-29000947 GCA_031308135.1 Acheta domesticus | reverse complement strand
ACATTATTATACTTTTGAGTACAAGTGCTTGCAATGACATATTGTAAATTTTCTGAAAAAATTGCGGTGGCAGTAAAGTTGCTTATTTTTAATATTTATTGTTAGAATTGTTAGTAAAAAGGTTTATGATCGTAATGGTTGAACATTAGCATTAGGTAGGTAATAGCATTGAATGCAAACGGACGGAGAGATGGGACGACGGACATTTTGCCGTCAATCGATTTTTCGATATTAGAGATATCGAAAACGTAGATTCTGACTTCACAACGTGTTGTAGGAAATAATTTACTATTTGTAAGAAAGAGAAAATATGTCTAGTTTTCGCCTACTTCTTTGTGAAAACAGGCAATTTTAAAAAGTTTTTAAAGAATTTTTTCTCATTAAGTCTAAAGTCTCTATAAATGTTTATTTCGTACTATCAACTGATAGCAAAAAATTATGGTGGTCTCATTTCAGGTAAACTTAGTGTATTTTAGAAAATTGCAAAAATTTAATATTTAAAAACGACAAAATTGAATATAGAAATTTTTGCCTGAAAAATTATTTCCAAAATTCAGCTTTAAAAAAAATTGTCTCTATTGACATATACGAAAATCGTGTTCATCAATATTCAACGATCAATAAGAGTAAAAAAGTCGTGTACAGCATGGATGTTGAATGTGTACCTCCTCGAGGGTGTCGGGGTCTGGCAGGCGGGGCGGCGCTGCAAGGAAGCCCAGCAGCTTGCCGGAGTAGGCGTTGCCCACCACCAGCGCCAGCAGCAGCAGCCCGGCCAGCAGGAGGCGCTGTTCAGAGCGGGGGACGCGACGGCTGCTCGCCCCCGACAGCATCACCTCCACCACGTCCAAGAGCGAGCGCTTCAAGCCCGGCACTGCGCATGCGCACGCGCACCCAACCACATCAGCGCTCCCTTCGCGGCACCTTTACTCCCTCGCCTTTACTTCGTAGGAAGAGGAAGCAGGAGGCGCTGCTCAGAGCGGGGGACGCTACGGCTGCTCGCCCCCGACAGCATCACCTCCACGACGTCCAAGAGCGAGCGCTCGAAGCCCGGCACTGCGCATGCGCACGCGCACCCAAGCACATCAGCGCTCCCTCTCGCGACACCTTTACTCCCTTGCCTTTACTTCGTAGGAAGAGGAAGCAGGAGGCGCTGCTCAGAGCGGGGGACGCCACGGCTGCTCGCCCCCGACAGCATCACCTCCACGACGTCCAAGAGCGAGCGCTCGAAGCCCGGCACTGCGCATGCGCACGCGCACCCAAGCACATCAGCGCTCCCTCTCGCGACACCTTTACTCCCTTGCCTTTACTTCGTAGGAAGAGGAAGCAGGAGGCGCTGCTCAGAGCGGGGGACGCCACGGCTGCTCGCCCCCGACAGCATCACCTCCACGACGTCCAAGAGCGAGCGCTCGAAGCCCGGCACTGCGCATGCGCACGCGCACCCAAGCACATCAGCGCTCCCTCTCGCGACACCTTTACTCCCTTGCCTTTACTTCGTAGGAAGAGGAAGCAGGAGGCGCTGCTCAGAGCGGGGGACGCCACGGCTGCTCGCCCCCGACAGCATCACCTCCACGACGTCCAAGAGCGAGCGCTCGAAGCCCGGCACTGCGCATGCGCACGCGCACCCAAGCACATCAGCGCTCCCTCTCGCGACACCTTTACTCCCTTGCCTTTACTTCGTAGGAAGAGGAAGCAGGAGGCGCTGCTCAGAGCGGGGACGCGACGGCTGCTCGCCCCCGACAGCATCACCTCCACGACGTCCAAGAGCGAGCGCTCGAAGCCCGGCACTGCGCATGCGCACGCGCACCCAAGCACATCAGCGCTCCCTCTCGCGACACCTTTACTCCCTTGCCTTTACTTCGTAGGAAGAGGAAGCAGGAGGCGCTGCTCAGAGCGGGGGACGCCACGGCTGCTCGCCCCCGACAGCATCACCTCCACGACGTCCAAGAGCGAGCGCTCGAAGCCCGGCACTGCGCATGCGCACGCGCACCAAAGCACATCAGCGCTCCCTCTCGCGGACACCTTTACTCCCTCGCCTTTACTTCGTAGGAAGAGGAAGCAGGAGGCGCTGCTCAGAGCGGGGGACGCCACGGCTGCTCGCCCCCGACAGCGCCTCCTCCGCCACTTCGAAAAGCATTCACCGGCGCCCAACATTGCGAGGCTTGACCTTTGCGCTTGCGAATGAAAGAAGAGAAAGATTATAATGCTGCAGCGAATAGTGACGACTTGTAGATGGAAAAACTCGTATTGCGTGTCCTCGACAGAGAGAGTGGATACTTTTTTTTTTTACTTTTTATTGAAACGAGCCACGCCTGTCAACGCGTACCGGCTTTGTTCAACGTGCCCAAACGTTTGTAATCACAACGCCAGTGAATTCTACGAATAGTTAAGGCACTATTTCTCAGACAGACTGACCAGCGCACAGACAGAGGATATTTTGAAATAAAGCTCTTGATAATAGAAGACCCTGTTGGGGCTGCGAGTATAGCTTGAGTTGTTTGGGAGAGCTTCTGAAGAGGTCATCCATGTAATATATATATATATATATATGTATATATGTATATATATATGTATATATGTATATATATATATATATATATATATATATATATATATATATATGTGCTATGCCAGATGACACCCCCAGCACTTGTAGCGTATTAGGGGACATAAGTCCCAGGATGGGCTCTTCGGGGTTAGCCTCCATCCTCACCCTCATCAGGTGTACCAGTACACCTTCTGACCAAGGTCCGAATCTCGCCGGAACGCAGTTAGCCTTCGCAGCATCCTCCCCATACAATGCCTGGGTCTAAGGCCGCCCAGCCACCTCAGAACTACTAGCTATCCGGGCTAGTTACCGGAGTCCGCGTGAGTTATTTACCATTGATAGTGTGTAAAGCGCCTGCAAGGTTCTAGCTAGTAGTGCGCTCCGAGTGTATTTTACTGTGGTCTACGTGATGTGCTCATGTAAGCAACACCTTTTTTTTGTAAACCCAGGAAAGTCCTGCACTAATATTCCATCTAAGCTATCAAAGCGTTTCGGGAATGCTGTGCTCCACTCTCACTACATGTAAACAGTCCACATAATAATTCTGAAATGAGTATAGCACCCCGAACAATTTGCTTCTGCGAGTGCTATTAGAAGAGCGGTACTGCAAGTCGTATATGCTCAATACATCCAACGACTAAAATGACACGCCCTACAGAAAATTCGGGACCCCTGCCGCCGCTTCATGTTATAAACTGTACCTTACAAAAGAATTTCCTGTTGTAGCCGTACTGGTGTCTTATAAGAAAGTGGCGTTGTAATGGGACATGTATAGCCCCATCTATCGCCTTGTTTATTCTATGCCGACTAAATGCTTAATAACCTAATGCTAGACTCACCGTGCGTGGCTGCAGCGTCTGCCTTGCGAAAGAGCGCGTGTGGTCGGAGCAGAGCGGGGAGGAGTTCGGGGCGGTGGACGACGTGCCAGGCGGCGGCGGAGACCAGTAGCGCCCCGCCCAGCGCCGCCCACACGCGCGGCCGCAGCGGGATGTAGAGGGCAGCACTGAAGGGCACTTGCGGGGATCGCCGCACGGCCAGGCAGTAACGGTTCTGTATCACGGGCATAGTCAGTTGCGCCACACTCGCCGGCCCTTTCCGGTAATAGGAAGGGTTGAATGACACGTCCGCAATCTTGGCTCTCAATGCCCTGAACATATTCATCCAGCCATCTTTCCGCGGCCTCAGCGCCACCTGGCTCTGGAACCTCACGCTGCGCCGCGCCACTTCGGGGAAGAGGCGCGCCATGTGGGCGAAGGGCCCGTCCATCACCTCTCTGCCCTTTGCGTCCCACGAGGCGTGGAAGATGTGGGAAGCGAATGTGTATTGAGAATATTCCTGCTGCGTCTTGTTTTCGGTTATGAATAGCGTGTCGTCTGTGATGTCGCAGAAATCATTCAGAGTTGCTCGTGATTTCTCATCTACGTGTTTGTCTTTGGAAATGATTTTATGTGCTTCACAACTGCACAAAAGAACTTTCGCTATCCCAGAATGAGGAAATAAATATTGTTTATTATTCTTCGGTTTTGTTCCACCCAAGGAGGCGTCGGAGTCCTCGTTCGTTAAGTCTAGAACAGCAAGAATGGCGTCGCGTTGGCCGGGGCGTAGACGCGCAGGCTGTCTGCGAAGGCGTGCACGTGGCGCCAGCCGGCGGCGGCGAGGACGTGGCGGCGGCGGCGGTGCGTGGGGCGGAGGGCGAGCGGGCGCGGCGGGGCGCGGGCGAGGAGGAGCGGGGCGGCGGCGGCGGGGTGCAAGAGGCGCGAGAGGGTGCGCGCCGCCTCCCCCGCCCCCGGCCCCTTCCCCAAACTGAGCCACAGCTCCTCCTTGGGGCCCCGCCCCCAGCGCCCGCCCTCCAGCACGGAGCGCTGCAGCCACGGCGCGACGGCGCCGTCCTCGCACGCGCACTGCACTCTGGGGAAGGAGGCTCTGCACGGGGCGGATAGCGCACTCGAAAGCACGAGCACAAACACCACCAGCACTCTCTCCGCCTTCATCATTAATGGTCGGCCACAAATTGTTTCAACTGCGAAGTCCATAAAGTTAACAATATTCTGTCTGAAACACCGAATCTACAAATGTATATCAAGTTCTATTTTTAAATATGTAATTGAATTCATGATCGTTAATTTTATGCTTGAAATGTATACCTTTTTAATAAATAATATTACCCACTTCTATTGGATATATTTTGGATTGGAAATATCTCTCTACTTTCTCGCTCCATACAATCCATAAAAAATCTTGTTTAATAATTTTTTATCTACCTGTTCGAACAAAATTTAACTTTAATTTTTTTAACTGTCGTAGAATATTCAAACAAATGTTATTCAATAAAGTCAGTTCTTGTGAGTCAATTTAAATGTGTCATTGCACGTTTACAATTATAAGTTATCTCAATTGATTTTGTTCCAGATATGCTTCTTGTGCGTGCGTTTTCTTTGGATCTGCAGCTACAAAAGGGATGATATGAGGCAGAGGCTTTGCTGTTGAATTTCTAAAAGTTATTAAAGTTCCCGTTCAGAGATTGTTCATCGATCACATGTATTATCAAATGAATATCGTTCTGTTCTACATTCTCGTCGCATACAATTCATAAAAACTCTTTTAGAATAAATTTTATTTATCTACTTGTTCGTCCAAAACTTATCTTTCATTTGTTGCACTTTCGTATAATATATAAAAAAATATTATTCAATAAAGTCAGAATTTTTGAATCAATTCAAATGTGTTATGTGTCATTGAAAGTTTACAATTACAAGTTATCTCACTTGATTTTGCTTAAGATATGCTTCTTTTGCGTGCGATATCTTTGGATCTGCAGCTACGAAAGCGATGACATGTGACAGTAGCTTCGTTTATGAATTTCTAAGAGAGAATAAAATTTCAGTTCAGAGATCGTTCATCAATCATATTATCACACGAATATCGTGCTTCGGTGGGACGGTAATTTTATTTTATGTGATTTTAAGCAGCTGGTTCACTAAATAGAAAAAACATATCGGAAACATTTATTATCAAGTGTGTTTTCTCTCTAAGCACACGTTTAAGTGTTGGGTCGTAGAAGCTCTGAAGCGCCTTAGCAATATTATTTCGTTGTATGCTCTGCTCGACGGGCACATATGTTTGTGTGGGTCTGCGGGCTGAGACCTGTTCACATACAATTCGTGGGAATGACGGATTAGTTGAGGCATCCCCTGCAGTATTCGTCGCAGGCAAATCTCTAACTCGTCTAAGGCAGCGCTCTGTGAGTAACGCTCACTTGCATGCCTGCGATTCCGCTGTCAAAGTTTTCTGAAGAGCGGTGGTGGCAGAGAGCCCAAGCCGACACTACACTAAATCAGTAGATCGATAGAGTTAGGAACTGCTTTACCATTCTGGCCATGCTCACGGCTACTCTTCCTTGTTGTGAGATTGTAACATACGCGCGGCTCACTTGAACCTATGACTTGTCTTGTAAGCGCGCTCCCTAGAGGGCGGATTTGAGTTTGCTGAAAGGGCATGGACTCCACGAAACCAACGTTTTGCGATTGTGCAAGGGCGTTTGTGGTTACTGAGGTATCTGTCGCACAAAAGGGGTAGATTTGTATACTGGTATGGAATTACTACGCAGAAAACATCATTCACCGCAATTGAGTAACTTAGTGAAGGAAACGACGAATTCCTGAAAACACATGTACATGAGTGCTTTGACACAAACATCCTCTGTCATATTTAACCAAGAGTACGTAGTACAGATGAATAGTCTTTCGAAAAATTTCCTCCGTGAAAAAGTATTGCTTTGGATGTTCACCCCGTCTAGCGGCAGGGTCTTGATTTAATTGTTTTATGCGGTTCCTGTGTCATTTGAGCACGTAAAACACACGACGGCGACATTTTGCCTGTCTATTGTCACTCAACACAACTTTTTGTAGTAGGAAGCTTGAGGGTCCATCTTTCAAAAGTTCAGAAAAATACGCCACCTGTTTCTTGTACAAAAATAACATTAGGACTTAGTCGAACGACTGTGTATTTTCATTGTATTTCAATTGAGAGCAAGTACTCTGTATTAGTGTCATTATACAATTATCTTTTAGTTAATAAATAAAGAGTATCTTTGGTATATCTTCATCAAAGAGAAGATCTGATAAGAAACACGCCATTTAAAAATGTTTCGTGGCAATTAACCAACACCTAAAGTCACCAGTACGTGCAGCCCGTAAAATAAAATATTGATTGACCTTACAGTTCAAACAATATAAATAAACTATTTTTCTATACAATAACTACATAGCAAAAGATCAGGATTGAACGTAATTTATTTGCCCATCTCTCCTCATGAATTTATTTTATAATGAAATATATATTAGGTTGATTTTATTACCATCTTGTATGTAGGTATCCACATACAAGATGCAAGATTTTACCTTGCTGCATGCGGACGTACTGTCTGTAGAGATCCGTGATTTGTGAAAGTTCCGTCCGTATACGTACGTACATACACAGTGTACATAGAATAGAGAAAGTCATGTAATGCTGCGGAAAGATTTGCTTCGAGATTTTAACGGAAATATACGTTTGGGGCCCCCTGATACGCGGGAGGTCACTGTCAGAAATTACATTAATTTGAATGTAGGTTAATGCACAACTTTACATTAAACTCATTGTACCGTGTACATTAATATGATATGCAACTCGCATCACATACCTCTGGCCTCAAAATTTTACTTTTTAAGGCTCTAAATCGCTTTGTTTCTGAGTTATTTGCCGATGTAGATTGGTATGTGATGCGAGTTGCATTTTAAATGAATATTTCGATGCGTTTTTTTAAAGAAATTATCCACATTTTTAAAGTAAAAGTGGAATTCGTCAAGTCTCCGTGAAATTCTCTTTCTTTAGAGCCCTCATTTATAAAGATTGGTTGCGTGTGAGAGCCGGAACCCAAAGGTAAACTACTGAAATAATACAGGAGACGATAATAATGCCTTTATTGATATGGCGAGGCTCGAGCCATCAGGCCCGCTCTTCTGCCTAACCACTATCACATGTTTACAATTTTGTTCAGACAATACAATCCAAAAAATTAAAAGTAGGATAGTTTACATTAGGTAAGTTTTATTGTAGTAGGTAAGTAGTTAGTTGAATAGAAGTATCATTTAAAGCAACTTATAAACAATATCAAAAGTTAAACAGATACAAAAATGTTACAGAATGAAATTTGAAAAAAAAATTAAATTTAGAGACGGAAATTGACAATAAAATTTAAATTGGAAAACATTATATGCTCCACTTGTCTGCGCGCTACGCGGGAGCTTGGTATTCACCCCGAGCGACTGTAATATATTAATACAGAAACACACCATTTTACCCGCCACTCGACCCTGGAGGAAAACCCGCTAGTCTGGGAAAACCCACCAGGCAGGCATGCTTCCTAATACAAAGTTAAACTAAGCTAAAATGAAGTGAGAGATCCTTGGAATGTTTTCCTCAGCTGCTGTCCATGCTGCAGGCGGTTGTCTTCTTGCATGTGCTAAACACCGCCTCTGCTCCTGTGAATGAAATACAGTTCCGGCAGTATCAAACAATTCGCACGAAAGTAAATTTTCAACAAAAATACATTAATATTATTCCTAAAAAATATATTAATCATTACTAAATACTCCTGAGGAAGAGGTAAAACTGTCATGAGTTTAATTTGATAACCGACAATCAATAGTTATTTAAATTGTAAACTGAACTGATGTAAGCCGACTAGTTTCTAAGAAAACAATTCAGGTGTTTTTTAAACGATGTTAATGAGGTGCAGTTTTTAATATTGGAAGGCAATTTATTCCACTCTTGGGCTACAGTAATTGCAAATGATTTATTGTAGTAGTTAGTTTTACTTTTGGACTCCTGAGTAACTGGGATTTCTGAAATCTGGAGGATTTAAGATGTACGAAATACTTTGTTAAATAAGACGGGGAACCTATTTTTAACATCTTAAATAAAAGACAGAGGGTGTGATACAAACGTTCTAAATAAAGAGAATTTCACGGAGACTTGACGAATTCCACTTTTGACTTCAAAAATACGGATGATTTCTTAAAAAAACGCATCGAAATATTCATGTAAAATGCAACCGACATCACATGTCAACATATCGGCAAATAACTCATAAACAAAGCGTTTTAGAGCCTTAAAAAGTAAAATTTGAAGAAACGTTTTCCATATTATAATCTACAAGATGAGACATTCTCCGTTCCATTCAATTAACTTTTCGGTTCCACGCTTCAATGCTATCAAGACCACCTCAATATTTCAGCCCTTCCTGCCGGTAGCAATTTTTGGGGTGACACGCTTAGAAGGCTTAGATTCGATAATCTTTATTTACGTTTTCTGTTAACACCGTAGTTTGTGCAGTCTGACGAGGTTTATTTGCATAATCATTAATTCAAGATTTGCTCTCCAGCAACAACTAGAAGTACTGTTATAGTTGCTTGATACCTATACCTATGAAGATTGTTTCTCATGCGTGTAGTGAAACAATTCAATTAACGTTTTTTCATGGTCTGTAAGTGCTGTGTAATTAATTGTGCAGGAATGTGGGTGTTCAGTGAAGAGTGAAGACTGTGATTGTGTTTTACCTGTACCAATATTTTCGTTATCATTCGATGAAATTTTCAAGTCAACAGGTTCAGACACGTAGCTTTCTCAAAAGTTAAAAGCTAATATTTTTGTGAATATCACGAAAAACTAAAACCTAACTGACAAAGAATATTGAATAATTACTTCAAATGTCTTTAAAAAAGTTTTGGGAATTGTTCCAAGCAAATTCTCCATGATATTGAATAAATATTTATTGAAAATTTCTTTTACACATTAATTGCATTGATTTTTTTATTTCTAATTGTGCTAGTACATTGCAAGTTACCTTTATAGATTTTAAACAAATAAACACGTTTCGTTAACGACTTTCCCTCTTAGAAAATAGAAGGATAGGGATGAGTGTGGTGTCTAACATGCGAGAGTTCTCGCACAGGTACGCAGAGGTAGTGGGGGAAAAATTTGCTATGGCACAACACAAAGAACAAACTTTTTTAAAGTGGCTAAAGTAAAATAGCTTGAAATAAATGGAAAACACAAATCAAAACGCGCTAGCCTACAATACTACGTGAATCAATTAAAAAACAACTAAATGTTAAATTATAGAAAGAATAGTGCCAGTCATCCGACAACTGCAAACGATCGCTGTCCAAACGCACGATTTAAATGTTAGCGGTATCTGGAAGTATGTACACCAACGCCCAGCTGCAAACTCATATTGTAAATAAAACACCGTTTGATATTAAACTCAAGGTGTCGGTTCGTTAAGATATTAAAAATGCAAACATGGTTTGAACAACATTCCCATGTAGCGAAGTGGGCTAACTAAGGCCTACTAAATTGTTTCTGATGCTAACAAATGGTATTTAGTACTCAAAGGTGAAAACATTAGTTTGATTATTTTTTGGCTCGGAATTGCTTTGCTTGAGGTAGGTAAGGACGCAGAAAATAATTCTACACTTTTTAGTATACAAATAATTTTTCAATTTTCTCATCCCAGCAAGCTGGCATCCTGACTCCTCAAAACCCACTCGGTTCTTCATAACAAATCAAGGAAAGTTAAATAATATTGCAATAAGTAGGTCTGTTCTTCCCCGATCCGGTATTTTCGCACCACTTTACTTGGCTTTCTCCATTGAGAATTTCTCTATTGAGAAGAAGGTATTTACTATTGTAAAAACCTTTTCTATTATTTGACCATCAAGGAAAGGGAAAAGCTAACTCTCAAGGAAGATTGAAACATTTCTTCAAATGTTGTTTTTAAAGAAGAATGTATTGTTCCAAGAACATGTTGAATAACTTTAATTGAGAATTTGTTTCAAACATCAATTGCATTGTTATTTTGTTTGATATTCTCTAAGTACATTAGTAGTTCCTCTCCTTTATGGAAAGGATAGACCAATAGATAGGGAAAGGGTGGGATTTAACATGCGAGAGTTATCGCACGGGTACGCTAGTTATTATTATTATTATTATTATTATTATTATTATTATTATTTTCCCATTACATCACGACTAAAGATGTTTTGAGTCGGCTGAATATTAGATCTACTCCAGGTTGCAACCAGCTACCTCAGGAGCAGATCCGGTGACTGTCAGTGCCTCTACAATACTTTGCACAAAATGTGGGCTGTTCCAAATAAAGCAATTTCTTGAACCTCCCAGTCTTGTGAATTACCAGGGAGTTTAGACTAGTTCTTACTCAAATTTTGCGGAACAAATCCCAGAGCTCCGATAACTATCGGGACGACCTGTGCTTTTACGCCCCACATTCGGCTGATCTCGATTTACAAACTTTTGTATTTAAGACGTTTCTCTGCCTCCTTGGTACCGACGTTCTGATCGCAAGGTACAGCAACATCGATAAGTAAACACGATTTTTTCGCCAAATCCCGGATAACTATATCCGGTTTGTTTGCCGCTATCGTCCGATCAGTTTGAATTTGTTGGTCGTACAATATCGTACACAATCCAACAGACGTCACCGGTTTTGGTGAGTGTTCGTACCACTTGAGGCATGTGTTTGGAACTTCGAGGGCGGTACAGATCTGCCAGTGGAGGTAGCTACACACCCTGTCATGTCTTTTCAGGTATTCGTTCTTTGCTAGGATTAGACAAGCTGAGACAATATGATCAATGGTTTCTACTTGCTCCAGGCAAATGCGGCATTTGTCATCTTGGGAAATTTTGAGAACCGCTTTATCATAATGTCGTGTTCTCAAGGCCTGATCTTGGGCAGCTATTACAAGTGCTTCCGATTCTGGCTTCATTCTTCCCCTTTTAAGCCACATAAAAGATTGATCTTCATTGATCTGCACCTTATCCATTCTTTTTAGGTATTGTTCGTGGAGTGGTTTGTCTCTCCACGATTTCTTTAAACATTTTTGTGTCTCACACTTCATGTTTAGCAGCATCAGAAGTTCAGTGTCTGTGTTATTCGACGTGTGTTGCCTAGTTTTCTTCGCAATGTTTCTTGCTACACTAACAATGCCTCCGTTTCCCATTCTTCGGTCAGATTTCATGACCTGCCTCATTAGTGGGTCATCTTGATGGCTGACTACATACTTCCCCAACCCGACTATTGCGTTGTGCCAGGAGGCCTCAATTTGTCTGAGGCCTCTTCCTCCTTCCTTACGTGCCACATAAAGTCTATGTATATCAGCTCGAGGGTGGGAAACATGATGCATTGTTAGTAGTTTTCTGGTTTTTTCGATCCATGGTGCGAATTTCTTGCTCAGTCCAGTCCACTAGTCCAAAACTGTATTCGGCTACAGGTACCGCCAAACTACCTATTGCAGATATTTTATTCTTGGAATTCAGAGCGGACTGCAGGACCAGTCTCACTCTCCTATAATACTCCCTACGAATTCTCTCTTTCATTCTGTCATTCGAGATGGTCTCACATTCTTCAATGCCCAGATATTTGTAAGTTTTACCTGGCTCAAGATCTTGAATCACAGTGTGCGTATCAATTTCAATGTTCTCAGACGTTACGAGTTTCCCTCTTTTTAAATTGATTTTTGCACACTTGTCAAGACCAAACGTCATGCAGATGTCATTGTTAAAGTCATTCACGACTGACAGCATTTGGGAGAGAATCGCTTCATTCTTAGCAAACACTTTCAGATCATCCATGTAAAACAAATGTGATACTGGCCTTTCATCACCATGGAGCTTGTAACCAAAGTCAGCTTGCGACAACTGTCTCGATAGTGGGATCAAACTAATGCAAAACAGCAGAGGGGATAGTGAATCTCCTTGAAAAATACCCCTATTAATCTGAATACTTCTGGTTTCTACTGCTTCCTTTCCGCTGTGTATTAGTAACCTGGTACTCCACGACTTCATACTAGCCTTGCAAAATTCAATAAGTCTAGGGTGAAATCGATAGATCTCCAGGGTCTTCAAAATCCAATCGTGTGGTACACTATCAAAGGCCTTTTGGTAGTCAATACAAGCCATGCTCAAATTACGTTTGCGTTTCTTTACATCATTCAAGATGACTTTATTCAGTAGCATGATTTCCTTGCAGCCATAAGAGCCTTTACGACATCCTTTCTGTTCAGCTGGCATTAGATGATTCTTCTCTAGATGTCTGTACATTTTGTCAGCTATGGCTGAAGTTATAACTTTGTACAGTACTGGCAGACAAGTAATTGGCCTGTAGTTCTTCGCCAACGAGCTGTCTCCCGCTTTGGGTAGCAAATACGTGATGCCGCGTGTGAGCCATTCCGGGAGTTCCTTAGGGTTTTCAAAAATTTTATTAACAGCCTTTGCTAGATGAGAATGTATTGCTGTTAATTTCTTAATCCAATAAATCTGGATCTTATCAATCCCGGGGGACTTCCAGTTTCCCATGTTCCTAATTGCTTGGAAGAGGTCCTCTTCCGAGAATTGGTGAACATCTTCCACTGTTTCTACAAGTTCATCGGCAGCATCAACTTCAGATTGAAGCCAAAATGCGTCTTTGTTGTAGGATCTGCTCTCCTCCCAGATTCCTGCCCAAAATGCTTCGACGTCATCTTGTGAAGGAGTAACAGCTTTGCCATTCGGTTTTTGAGTCAGATTGGGATAGAATCTCTTCGCGTCTGTTTCAAACAACCGGTTCTGTACACGGAAATCTATTCTACGTTTGTACCTTCTTATTCGTTGAGCCCATGCTTGAATTTTCTCTTTTAGCTTCTCAACTACCATTAGCCTGCTGGTGTCATTTTCAATATGGTATTTTTGTTCAACATTGAATATTTTTCGTTGAACTTTAGAGGTGTGCGTTGATTTAGAAGATGTCTCAGCTAAGAGTGATATTTCACGCCGGGTGTCGGCTATCCGTTTCATAATTCTGTTCATCCATGGGGGTACAGAGCTGTTTACTCTGTTTTGCTGTCGACCGTCGGTGTTCTTGGCTGGCCCAAAAATTATCTGAGATACTAGATATCCAGTTGCATATATGATGTGATTGATTTCAGTAATATCTAGATCTCTGTCTGAGGTCTCCACCACCTCATTTAAGACCGAATTCACTGTTTCTATCACTCTTTTAGCTTTGGCATTTTCGTATATTCTCCTCAACGGTTCGCGAGATTCAAGCGGAAGTTGACTAACTCTTTCTATCTCGCGCCGAAGGAGATTTCGTATTATGTCCTTATCGTGTAATTCATTGCCAGATGAATTTTCACCACTGACGTGTGTTTCACCGGAAATAGATGAACCTTCCACGGGATCATCATTTTCAAGTTCTACATGTTCGTCATGTGGGTTGCTCGAACGAAGTACATACTCCGCATTTCTCTCAATGTCAGCAAGTTGTTCTGCTGTGAATTTTCCACTGCTGAGTATGTATCGTCGTTGACTGGCAAGCTTCTTTGAGTCTAGGGTAGGTCTCATATCTGGGTTCCGCTCTCTCCATACCTTGAAAACTTCTATTTCAGAGCCCCCATTTTTCGCTTTTGCATAGTAAAAGCACCACATCACCTCCTTTAATTCATCCCGGGTCCATCTCTGACGATGGCTTCGAGCTACTGCCGGCTCTGGGTCCCTGGGACTAACATCCGTGGGATAGCCAGACGCCGACAAGGTGACATTAGCTCGGTTTCTGAGCAGGTATGGTACATTGGTAGAACAAGGCACGTTAAGATTCATTACATTGCTTGTTCTATCCATTTTGCTCATTGGTTTGAATTGAAGATTCGCAGGACGCAAGTTCGAGTTCACAGATCACACTTAACCCTCGGGTTGTTTCCTGCCATCCGTTACTGCGACCCACAGTGGCCTCGGGGCATCCCCCCGCAGGGCCCAGCAAGGGGTCCCTCCGATCGCCAGTCGGCATTACTAAACCCTACGGGATTTTCACTGACTGCTGAAGGCAGCCTCCTTCGCTGGCTAATGCAAGGTTCGGGCCTCCACTCTAATCAGTGGCCTGGTGTGCCAACCCAGTTTCTCTCCTGTACCCTCTATGGGCCGACAACAGGAAGTCCAAAGGTTCATGACCCTTCCCTCTCTACTTACTTCCCACTCTCCTCAAAATGGAGTACTTCTTCGTCTGACCCCTCACCTTCAACCCATTCAGCAAGGGAGGCCCCACCGGTAGCTAGGCTACCACTGACATAGCTTTAAGGCTCATGAGGGTACTCAAGCTCCACCACCAACTGCAAGGTCTTGTACTCCCTAGGTGGAGTTATTATTATTATTATTATTATTATTATTATTATTATTATCGTTTATACAATTGTTTCTATCAATATTATCATCATTATTATTCTATCACCATTATTTTCAGTATTAACATCATACATAAATATTATGCATTTTATTACTAATGAATTTCACAAAGGAAGTGTTATTTTTATCGTTAATTATGTACTTGTGTTTGCAAGGCTAGGTCTCCGGAACATAACTAATTAATAATAATAGCAAAGGAGGGTGAAAGTAGTCTCAAGTAAGTGTCTTGTCACAAGTATAGCAAAGTGGCGTATTAAATATTCGGTAGGTTATAGTAATTTTTTGAAATTTCAGCTAGTGGGAACCATAACTGCGTAAGATTAAAATGTGTTTAGTAGTATTTTACGACATCAGGGAAACATAGCATACTGTGTTAAAAATTCTGATACGTATGGGATAAAATTGGATAAAGAATTTACAGAATCTTTGGCGAAGCCACAGCTAAGGGAGATAATGAAAACTAGTTGAAAAAATTTTCAAGCGTCATACGAAGTGTAATTAAAATTTGGGAAAGTCAGGGTGGGAAATTAAATGTCACAGAAAAAAAATTAGAAATCGTAGGGAGTGAAAAACCAAACTATAGAAAAAATTTGAATGTTAGCCACAGTACTCGTGAAATGTAGTTTACGCAATCGTTTTGTGAAGCGATGTAAGCGTAGGTTCGTTGCATCAGAGGTGAATCTGACGCTAACCGCTGCCACCAGATGTGATGTGCGGATCACTACTGTCAACGGATGGTGACGTGAGGTCACCCGCTGCCACCAGATGTGACGTGCCACCCTCGGAGCTGACTGGCGTCAGCGTATTTCTTAGGCAGAGCGTCACTTTGGAGTACTGTGGTTTGCCTGGGAGGATTTTATTGAGATGGGGAAAGGGAGGGCAGTTTCCTCAAAAAGAAGTCTTGTTCCAAACAATGCACCATTTATTACGGTTACATGAAGAGAGAGAGAGGGAGAGGGAGAGACGATAAATTAGATGAGGAAATGAATAGGAAGTCGAGCTCAGACGTGGCAGCCTCTTACCCCATCACTTCGTGGTCCTAGCGCGGTGAAGACGACAGCAGCGGCGGCGGCGGCGGAGCTTTGCGAACGAGTCATCATGGAAGAGCGTTCTTGGTGTCCTGGAGCAGGTCGTTCACAGTTCTTACGTACGCCTCTGACTAGCCTGTGACTCACATGGTCCCGTCCGCTCCGCATGGTCCCGTCCGCTCCGCATGGTCCCGTCTGCTCTGCTGGCTCCGCGGGCCCCGTATAAATTGGCCCTCGCTGGCATGCGGCAGCACTTTTTGGGGGTTGTGCTGCCGAGATGTTATGCTTGCCGATGCAAGCCGCTAATCTTGTGGAGTAATAGTGGTTCGCCACAGGTTGTTCGGGGTACTACACTCATTTCAGTTTATTTTCTTTTATGGACTGTATAATTGTAGCAAGAGTGGAGTTCAGCATTCCCGAAACCCTTTGATAGCTCATATAGAAGATCAGTGCAGGAGTTTTCAGGGTTTATAGAAAAGGG
The DNA here is from genome assembly GCA_031308135.1 of Acheta domesticus. Classification (NCBI taxonomy): domain Eukaryota; kingdom Metazoa; phylum Arthropoda; class Insecta; order Orthoptera; family Gryllidae; genus Acheta; species Acheta domesticus. The sequence continues at coordinate 28,984,617 of JAHLJT010004567.1, read as the reverse complement.
AGTTCTTGCACAAACTAAATTTAATTAACAACTCAAGTTCTTCCTTACATGAGCACAGTACATAGAACACATTAAAGCACACTTGGAGCGCACTACTAGCTAGCACTTTGTCCACGCAGCCTGAAGCAGGCGCTTTACATACTGCAAATGATGATAAATACCTTACACGTTCTAACCGGAAGCAGTCCTAGGTTGCACAATTAAAGAAACAATTATTACGTGCGTAGTCTTTACACAAAAGTGACAGATGCTTACCGCATGCCTTCTGTCATGAAAACTGAATGTCGTGCGAACTGGGCTCAGCACGAGGTTGCACAAAAATATTTTACGTGCGATTAGCACGTATTAGTGCTAATCGTGCATAGCACGGAGCCACGGCGCGCACCACAGATGTGTGGGTCTCGCGTCGCCTTCTGTGGAACTGATTTTTCAGATCAGCGTCGGAGCATCGTCAGGTCGGCAGTGCTCGTGCGCACAGGGGGAGGGGATGGCAGTGGCCTATCACAAGCTGCCATTTAAATTTGGCGATAGAACATTCTAGAGCGTTCCGTCCGTTGCGCGCTGCGAGGCACACACGCCCGATTCTGAGAAGGCCGTCGGCGGCTTCCGGTGGCGTGGTCTTATTGATGCATCGGTCGGGCGCTGTGCCGGTTACAGATCAACCGTTCTGCCTTGCGTCGTATGAAATAAAATGAATTTATTTCTGCTTTGATGTGGGACCGAACAATGTTTTTTTTCTACTTCAGACGGCAAAAGGTGGCTGCGCCCGTCTGCGTCAAAGGGAATCGCCCATACCGTTCGGCCGATTTTTTCCAGAATTGATATTCACTTATCGATCTGAACGAATATAGTGGTTTTTGAGGGTTCTTTTTCTTTACATAAAGCCTCGAACACATTTTCGAAATTTTCTCAAAAATGGCCCAAGTTTTTTTATGAGAATCTTCATTCTCGGGTAGCGTAAAACGGGTTTAAGAGAATGGTGCAGGTCTCCTGTTTGTTGAAAACCCCTATTTTTAGAAAATTGGAACAGTGCAATTTTTTGGAGCGTCTTTCTACAAATAAAATATTAAAGAACTCTCAATGAAATTAAGATTTATCCTTATTGAAACCTATTCCTCAAAGATGGTTCTTTAATTAAGTTCATGTTCATGTCAAATTTCGTCAATGGCTTGTCTTATGACCAATGTTGCTTTTGTGTTTTTTTTCCTAGTAGGCTTAATGCAATTATCCTGCGAAACTAATATGAAGTTGAAACTTAATTAATAAAACTGATGCTTGAGTGTGTTTTGTGTTTTATTCAGATAGATGTTTAATCTTTTCAGAATTGGCTTCTCTAAATATGTTAAAAGTGTTGGTAATAATCTGATTGGTCTGTAATTTTCTGGATCACTGTAATTTTTATTTGGCTTTGAATAATTCTTGAGTTTTCAACAGTATTGGATAGCAACTGTCTCTTAATATTGAGTTGTAAATATTATTGTGTAGGCTATGGTTGGTGAGGGTAAGTTCGTTTAATGAAATTAATTTTATTTTTATGGAATATTATAGTTTGAGGCGTAAAAAGAATTTTCAATTTTTATATGTTCTGGATGGGCTGGAGTGTTATTAAGTGTGAATGTATTTTCAAAGTGATCAAGTAATGGTTTGTCAATATATATGCGAAAATTGGTTTCCAATAGGAATGTTTATCGGTGGGATGTACTGCGTTTTTACAATTTGATCTGTAAATTTTCAAAGAGGCTTGTCAGTTGTGCTTGGGGATTTAATTAAGGAGTTAAACAACGAGCGGCAGTAGTCTCCATTGCTTTTTACTTTCCCGTATACGTACGTATACACGGAGTGATATACGCAGAATAGGGAAACTTATGTAATGCTGCGCGAAAAAATGGCCAATTTTCGGCCGAAAAAAATTAATTTCCGGGCCGTGAAAACGAAGAAGTGGATAAAACCAGTTGCTAATTAAGAAAAAAATCCCCTAACACATGGTGTAGCAAGAAACCCTGTTTTCTAGGTCCTTGATACCGAAAACCCAATTGAAAGGTAAAAGACGTCTGTCCGTCCGTCTGTCTGTCCGTCTGTGAACACTGCTAGCGCCTAAACCATACGTACGATTTCTTCCAAAATGGATATTCCCTAGTCAATCTGATTCTAGTCGAATCTTTGAGATTTTGAAAAATATTCTTCAAAATTTGGGGGCACTTTATATGAAGCCCCCCGGGGATCTTCAAAATTTTCTCACAAGCGGCTCCAAATTTTTTCTTTAAATTTCTTGTATGAATAGAGTAAAATACACTTATAAACATGGCATAGGTCCGATTTTCACGAACAACTCTGAATTTTCGAAACTTTTGAAAGTTAAAATTTTGGTTCGGCGTCTTTCTCCAACTACAAAATTGAAGAGAGAGATTTTTTCTTCAAATAAAATTTGTTCTGCATATTGAGTTCTTTCATGTAAATGTTTTTCCAAATTTTAGTAGTTTTCGTGCAATATTGCGTGCAATATGTGCAATTTTAAAAAATTACAAAAACAAGATTTTCTCAAAAACGGCTCCAAAAAGTTTTTCTTTCCACATTAGGTAGGGATAGTGGTAAATTTACTCGATCAGATGACATAAAATTCATATTGCTCTATAGGTTTTTTTTTCAAAAATTGCAAAAATGTAAATTTTTTCACATGTTTCTCACGTCGATAATATATACATTAGCGGCGATTTTTTTCACATTATTATATTTACGAGTACATGTGCTTTAAATAATATCAAGTAAAGTTTTTCGAAAACACAACCGTTTTCTGTGAAAAGTAGCTCAAAATTTCGCATTTTCAGAAACATTCAAACGCCATTTTCTCACATATGGCTGCAACTTTTTCTTGAAACTTTTGTATCGGATAGTGTTAATAACACTCTTTAGTATAGCGTAAAGTTTATTTTGAGTTATTTTTTTGTTTTAAAAAAAATATGTAAATGTAATTATTTTTAAAGATCTCTCACATCTGTAATATGCACATTACCAGCAATTTGTAAACATTATTATACTTGTGAGTGTAAGTGCTTCAAATTACTTTAAATAAAGTATTTTGAAAACTCAAATATTTTCTGTGAAAATGAGCTTCAGATTTCGCACTTTTAGTAGCGCAAAATGCCATTTTCTCTTAAACGGCACATAATTTGTAAAAGAAAAGGCCATTTATGACTAGGTTTTTGTGTTCTTTAATATTATATAATTAATGTTTCCGTTCTACCAATAGGAAACCGAAAAATTAAGAAAAATGACAAAGACAAAGACAAAAAAATTTACTTTTGGGGATGATAGATGACAGCTGGCAAGAAAGAGTTTGTGGCAATTCAGAATAGCTAGCGAAGACCCAAGGAAATAGAAAACTAATACGGGAAAGTCTGTGCCATTCTGTAGCACCACTAGTTTGGTTATGGCGTTGAGAATGTGAAGTTCTTTATTTAACTGGGGAATTCTGTTGTTACTCCGAAAACTTATTGTTCTCTTACTGGTATTTATTATTATTATTATTATTATTATTATTATTATTATTATTAATATGGTATTAATATGGAGCCTGGCACTTTTGTATGTGTTCTGGATTTATTTTGAGCTATGTTACTCTGTCCCTGAATGATATCATTGGGGATTATGTTGTTTAATAATGCTATGAACCTTTTTATTTCTAAAGGCGTTTTTAGAATTCTGAATTTCAGGGTTTTGTGTATTATATCTTTCCTTAATTCTTTCCAGTTGATGTTATGAGTATTTAATGTGAGGATGTGTATCTCCGGGGGCGGAGGATGGTGAGTAGAGTTGATGATTGGAAGGTGATCTTGAGTCGAGTTGTGTAGTGCAATGGAAGAGAAAGCTGTCTGCTTTGTGACCGCTGTGCCATTCCTGTCCCGGCTCGGGACTCATGGTGGCCACCGGCTCCCGGCAGGTCACGGGGACCGCTAGCGTAATGACCGCGCCTTTGGAGGCTCACCTGAGTTGCTCCCTTGCGGTCTAGAACGGCTGCAGAGAGACCGGATACACTCACTAGCGGACGCAAATCCCACACTAAGATCTGAGACTGACTCAAATCAGGGCGGGTTAAATTCCAGGGTGCCGTGGCTAGGGAGATGCAAAAAGGGGCTTACCTTGTTTTTGAATAGACATTTAAGAAATGCACATTTTTGTTATGAATTGCACGTTTATTCACAGAGCAAAAAAGAGAAATCCGCTAGTCGCGCGGACGCAGCAAGGTTACAAATGGGCCGCGCAGTGGTTGTCAGGCCGCGGTGCGGAGGGCGCCACCAGGGTCGTTGCCCCTCAGTAGGGGCGGTCCCCTCGCTGTGGGCGGGCGCTGGCCCCGCGCCGCGTCCCCTGCCGTCTTGCCGCCCTCGTCGGCGCCCGATCGTCAGGGTACTGCTCCGACATTCACCTGGTATTGATCGGAGAAACCACGGAAAACTACCGATCAGAGCAGCCGTTGCATTCAACCTAGCAGGCAAGTTAGTGTCGAAATTCCTGCCACCGTCGGGACTCTAACCAAGAACCTCGCGAACAGAGGTGTTATGTTTGGGAAATTTAAATTTGTTTGATTTACTGTATTTTATTTCGGTTATTCTCTGGCCACTCGGCGCTCACCAAGCACTCGCATGTACGGCGTAGGCACCCATGCATTCACTCTTGGCAGACTCGTTCAGTGACTCTCCTGGTAGACTCCACACGGTGTAAGATATATAGGTGTGTCAACTAGCCGCCTTTTGGAAAACATTTTTGAAGCCAGTTTGAGGCTAGTTCCTCGCTTATCCGTATGGTGCGCACGATCGAGTTGGGCATTCATGATGGCGTCTCGCGATTTAGTGGCTTCCACCAGAGGTTACAAAGCTATTAAATGGATCACCATCTTGTCCCAAAAACGCCCAAGTCGTTCCCAGCCCTTACATAGCGAGAACTGTGAGAACTAGCCTCACATTAGCTTCAGTTTTAGACCGGGAGTGAACACACCTATATCTCTTACACCGTAGACTCCACAAGCAGACTCGCGGATTTGCAGACTCGCAGACATGCCGACGACCCTCTGATGCTATCGTGCTACGTACTAAAAGTATACGTGCCGGTGTCGGGCGTACTGCTCGCGGCTTTGCAGCTAGCAGCCCTGCTAGAGGCGCGCTGCCTTGTTATGTGAGCACTAATTCAAAACAGCGCGCGTAGACACTCCATTCCTTCCACACCAAAATGCGTCGAATAGTGTCCATCGCCTGTTCGGCGTAAAACTTTCCTGGGTACATGACAGCTACAATAACTCAATTTGAACCATAAGAAAACTGACTTGCCAAACTATAATATCAGATTATCTCTTACTACAAAAGAAAAAGAAAAAACTATTTGCTTTTACATCAAATCACCTAAAGTTAATTCTGACGTTTCGAAAATACGTACACATCATTTTAGGCTACTCTCACTTACAATATTCTGTGACCTGCAAATTCTGAAAACATATCTAATCTCCAACATCAGTTTCTGCAATCATCTTATGTGCTTCATTTTAGGATTTAGACCTTAGCTTCCATGAGAAATTATTTAAATAATAGAGTGTAATGAAGATTTTCGCCGCGTACTCAAATGTGGCCAGTTTTCGGTTCGAAGTAATTTTAGTAACATTTCACCCGATAACTACTGCTCCAACCATTAGCTAAGTATATACAATAAATCTGTATTAACATACATTTCTGTAGCAAAACTGATAAAGTACATTTTCAGCTCCAAAACAATTAATCGTGTTATTCATCTGTGTTATCTAAAACATTTTCTGTGTAGATTGCTAATTACGTACGCTTTAAACCAAATCGTATGTTTCACTTACTGGTCAGCATGTCACGCTTGCCTTTATTTCTAATCTGAACTGTGCGATTGTGGTTCGATTTAATCGCCTTTCTTCCACGCTTTAATCGCCTTTCTTTCACGCTTCCACGCAATTTAAACTCATCAGATTTTTACCACACAATTGCCACATCTTCACTTTCTGATTTTTTATCGGGTGTTTGCTACGCTGCCCTACTTTTCGAAATATCTTCTGCCTGACCAATTTCAGCACATGGTTCACTGCTTTCCCCCTTTTTCTCTTCCTCGCCTCTACTGCTGCAAATGACGGCTTCCTGACAACTCGACTCGACAACTTTTCACATAAAATCGATAATACAACGCAGAACAGTTTTCTCTTGCCGGTTTGTCAGAGTCACTGTTGCTAATATCCCTTTATTTCGCGTTTCACATTTTATTTCTTTCGACTCTCCTGCCCTTTGCAACCTAACTCACTCTTTGCGCCATGTGCGTTTCCTGTTGCATTATTTGCATCTACCGCGACTTTTGCTCTTGTAGCTTCCGTGCCCGCAAATTGTTCCGCTACCCTGTATTTCAATCTCACTTACCCTTCGTAGGTCTGACTTAATACCGTTAACACTGTGAATATTAACCGAAATATTAATGCCCTTGTTTTCCTCTAGTAAATGTTTAACCACCTCCATATCTACCTCGCTAGTATCAGTGTTTACTTGCGTGACTAACTTTTCCGTCATCAGTAACAATGTCCTGCTATTTAACCGCATGTACAATTTCTGCCTCGGAGTCGACCACCAAGAAGCTGACAGAGGACTGGACTCTCTCTCTCTCTCTCTCTCTCTCTCTCTCTCGAGCGAGAGCATATATATATGCTTTCCTTAACAAATTGCTATTCTCACTTGTGCGTATTTCCATTTTCAATTTTTCTGTCTTCTGTACTGCCGCTGCCGACGTTTACGTTACGACTCCCAGATAAGCCTTTGCTATTGACTTATGTTGTAATTGTTCATTGCCACCACCCTTTTTAAGCTCCGCATAGCTTTTAGAACCCAACGTACTCCGATCTATTACTGAATTTTCACTAACTGTGGTGCCAAGGACCTCGTAATACACACCACACCCACTCAATAATTCGTCCAATTGTACTTTCCTACTGAACCCTGCACAGTCTCGTTCCCGACATTCTCTATTTTCATTACCGTTTCTCTGTCTACCGAAACGCGTTTTCACCTTCTCAGCCGAATCACTGCCGTGGCTGCCGCTCGTCGCACTGCTGTCTCAAATCGGGCGACCTCCTGCTCGCCAGATCGCCTACCCGATTGTGCTGTGTCATGAGCTAATCGGCCTCCAATGCTACCGTGCTGTGCAGCCTGCCGGGCAACCTTTCTGGAGGCTGCCACTCCCGCGCTGTCGGTCTCACCCGACCTGCTCCGGACTGAAGACTGAGGCAGCCTAATGCCGCGCCGCCTTGTGCCGCCTTCCTGGCGACTGAAGCGCACACCGGAGTCTCTTGCGCACCGAACCCCAGCGCTGCCGCTGCTTCCGCGCCGGCCTCACCCAAATTGTCGAACAGCAGGCGCGCCGTAGTGACGCAGCGTCAGCGGAGAGAGGAGCAGTCTCTCCCGCCAAAGCACTGAACAGCAGGCGAGAGCTAGCGAATTGGCATTAGTGGAGAGAGGCGCAGTCTCTCCCGCAAAGCACTAAAAAGCAGGCGAGTGCTAGCGTATTGGCATTAGTGGAGAGGGGCGAAGTCTCTCCCGCCAAAGCACTCAACAGCAGGTGAGCGCTAGCGAATTGGCATTAGTGGAGAGAGGCGCAGAGTCTCCCGCCAAAGCACTGAACAGCAGGCGAGAGCTAGCGAATTGGCATTAGAGGAGAGAGGCGCAGTCTCTCCCGCAAAGCACTAAAAAGCAGGCGAGTGCTAGCGTATTGGCATTAGTAGAGAGGGGCGCAGTCTCTCCCGCCAAAGCACTCAACAGCAGGTGAGCGCTAGCGAATTGGCATTAGTGGAGAGAGGCGCAGTCTCTCCCGCAAAGCACTAAAAAGCAGGCAAATGCTAGCGTATTGGCATTAGTAGAGAGGGGCGCAGTCTCTCCCGCCAAAGCACTCAACAGCAGGTGAATCCTAGCGAATTGGCATTAGATTAGAGAGGTGCAGTCTCTCCCGCCAAAGTACTCAACAGCAGGCGAGCGCTAGCGAATTGGCATTAGTGGAGAGAGGCGCAGTCTCTCCCGCCAAAGCACTGAACAGCAGGCGAGAGCTAGCGAATTGGCATTAGTGGAGAGAGGCGCAGTCTCTCCCGCAAAGCACTAAAAAGCAGGCAAATGCTAGCGTATTGGCATTAGTAGAGAGGGGCGCAGTCTCTCCCGCCAAAGCACTCAACAGCAGGTGAATCCTAGCAAATTGGCATTAGATTAGAGAGGTGCAGTCTCTCCCGCCAAAGTACTCAACAGCAGGCGAGCGCTAGCGAATTGGCATTAGTGGAGAGAGGCGCAATCTCCCGCAAAGCACTAAAAAGCAGGCGAGTGCTAGCGTATTGGCATTAGTAGAGAGGGGCGCAGTCTCTCCCGCCAAAGCACTCAACAGCAGGTGAATCCTAGCGAATTCGCATTAGTGGAGAGAGGCGCAGTCTCTCCCGCCAAAGCACTGAACAGCAGGCGAAAGCTAGCGAATTGGCATTAGTGGAGAGAGGCGCAGTCTCTCCCGCCAAAGCACTGAACAGAAGGCGAGCGCTAGCGAATTGGCATTAGCGGAGAGTGGCGCAGTCTCTCCCGCGAAAGCACTGAACAGCAGGCGAGAGCTAGCGAATTGGCATTAGTGGAGAGAGGCACAGTCTCTCCCGCCAAAGCACTGAACAGCAGGTGAGCCCTAGCGAATTGGCATTATTGGAGAGAGGCGCAGACTCTCCCGCCAAAGCACTGAACAGCAGGTGAGCTCTAGAGAAGTGGTGTCAGCGGAGAGAGCTGCTGTCTCTCCCTTCAAAGCACTGGACAACATGCAAATCCTAGTGAGCGGTGTCAGCAGAGAGAAGAGCAGTCTTTCCCAGACTTAACAGCACCCGATCCCTAGTGAAGGGACGTCAGCGGAGGGAGGGGCATGGAGTGGTTGGGCGGAGTAGTAAGCACTGGCGAGAACAGCACCTGCGCCACCAAAGCAGTTCAGCGCCCCACGCCAGCGCCCCCGCGCCCAACCCCGCGCCCAGGCACAGCAGCGGCCCGACGATCTGCTCTAGGCGCAGCGCCCGCGGCCGCCCCTTGACCTCGTCGCCCACCAACACGCCCTCCGCCACCATGCGCAGCTTCTGGGCGTGCAGCCAATGCGCCGGCAGCCCGGCCTCCACGCAGTGCAGCGCGAACGCGTTCACCAGGTCGTAGATGGGCGAGTCCAGCGCCACCAACAAACCCATGTGCCCCGGGCTCAGCACGCACTCCGCCGCCTGGTGCAGCATCACCTGCCCGTCGCGCGTCAGGTTGCGCATGGAGCGGTACACGACCAACTCGAGTTCCGGCAACAGGAAAGCTGCGTTGCCCTTCTGCACGATGTTCGCGAGATCGGACTGCACGCTGTCAAGCTTCACAATCTGCATCTTGCTTCCTAGCTGCTTAAAGGCCTCTCTGCCACCGGGGACTTTCAGGAAATTTCCAGCAACTCGGTATGCGAGAACTGTGCGCACAGCGGCCGCCACCTGGTAAAAAAAAACAAACATTGTACGTCATCGTAAATGTAGTTCTGAGAAAGGCAATTAATGTTTCAAACAATTACACCCGTCGACAAAAATAAACTTTTCTCTCTGCCAACAATGAAAATAACGGATTCTAGAAGTATGTTTCATACTGAATTTAAATATCATTTTAGTTTTTCCCCATCAAGAAGGAGTTTTGTGTGATATTGATTTGAACTTTCTATAATTTTTACTTTCCCGTATACCATACGTACGTGTTCTAGGGAATGTTCTGTAATGCTACGCGAAAAAAACGTCTGATTTTCGGCAGGAAAAGTTCATTGCCGGCCGTGATAACGAAAAGGTGCATAAATCCAGTTGCTAAATTAAGAAAAAATCTCGTAACACGAGGTGCAGCCAGAATCCCTGTTTTGTGGGTCCTTCACACCGAAAAACCATTAGAAAGCAAAATGTCTGACCTTCCGTCTCTGTGTCTATCTGTGAACAACGCTGGTGACTAAACCGTTGAGTCTATTTTCTTCAAACGAGATGCTCTCCGACCGATATGTCTGATCTCGTGGCCAATTGAACTTGAAACCGATATTTTAATTTTGGGGGATACTTTAGATGAAGCCCATGGGACATGTTCAAAAAAAAGTTCAACGTTTTTCTATAAATTTCTTCTAAGAATAGAGTAAAATACATCTATTAAGGTAGCACATATTAAGGTAGCACCTATTAAGATTTTCATGGTTAACATTGAATTTTCGAGAATTCCGAAAGTGTGAATTGTGATGGGCGTCTTCCTCCAACCACACAATTGCAGAGAGACATTTTTCCTTTAAACAAAATTTGTTCTTCATAGTGAGTTCTTTTTTTAAGGTCATGCATTTCTTTTTACTATTTTAGTTTTCGCGCAATATTGCGTGCAATATATGCAATTTTAAAAAATACGAAAACAATACTTTCTCAAAAACGGATTTCAATTTTGTTTCAAACGTTTGGTAGGGATAGTGCTAAATGTACTCTTTTAGATGACATAAAGGCAATATTGCTCAATTCTTTCGTTTTTTCAAAAATTGCATAAATGAAATGGTTTTTACTTTCTCACTTCGTTAATATTTACGTTAGCGACGATTTGTTGACATTATTACATTAATGATTACATGTGCTTTGAATAATTTCCAGTAAAGTTTCTCGAGAACTCAACCGTTTCCTGTGAAAATAGCTCAAAATGCTTAATGGCATTATGGCTCATAAATAGCTCCGATTTTTTCTTCAAACTTTTCGAACGTATAGTACTACTTGCACTCTTTAATGTGACGTAAATTTATTTTGAGATATATTTTGTTTTTTCAAAAATTACACAAATGTAAATTTTTTGAAAGATCTCTCAAATATTCAATATGCACATTACTAGAAATTTTTAAGCATTATTATATTTGTGCGTGTATGTGCTTCAAATGACTTTCAATAAAGTTTTTCGAAAACTCAAATATTTTCTGTGAAAAAGAGCTTCAAACTTCGCATTTTTAGTAGCGCTTAAACGCCATTTTCTTAAAAATGGCTACAAATTATTAAAAGAAAATTGTCATTCACGACAAGGTTTTTGTGTTCTTTAATATTCTAAAATTATTCTTTCCGTTCTACCATTAGGAAACCGAAAAAAAGAGAAAATGTGAAAAGGATGTGCTTACGGCGGCGATAGTTGGAGGGCTGATTTTCTCAATGAAATGAATTTATCAAAACTACATAATCAAATAAGGTCATGCTCAATTTTTTGAAAATACGTGTAGTTTTTCTACAATATCGTGACAAACATAATATCCCGCTACAAATTTTACTGCTCTTGAAACAGCCGGATGCGTCGTAAATTAGAATTTGCAATTTTTTATATTATTTCTTTCGTGTCTTACATTCAACCTTTTGTTATACATTTACACATTAATCTTTTAAAAATTATTTACTTTGAAATATTTGAAATAAAATTTATACTTGGGTTTTCATTTCATGGCGCGTGGGGCGTGTCTTTACGATGGAATATCTCACGGCATTTCGCATCGTTCTCAGTTATGCCGTTGGGAATCGTATGATCGCGACTGTATCGAGCAGTGCTGTGGAACATGCGACTCCTAGCGTCTTGATCGAGAACGACGCGAAATACCATAACATATTCCATACTGAAGACAAGACCCCAGCCAAGAAATAAAAACCCATGTACAGCTTTTTAAGGGGGAATGCAATGCTGGGAATGCAACAATGGGATCCCTTTCTCTGTCGCAAATTTCTGTGAATTATGTGTCATTGTTTTGACTTGCTGTAGCTGTATGGTATCAGGCTTCTTTTTTTTCCAATACAAGTTTACAAAGCTTTTGTATTATATTTTTATTGAGTTGTTGAATTCACATAGTTTTGACAATACAGCGATGGAAGCAGTGAGTTGTTCTCTTTTTGGTTCAATTGGACGTTTTCAAATAATAGCTAAGATGTTAGTAGCGCAGAAAGTGCAAAGTCCTAAGTAGCTGTTTTCAATAACACGGAAGAGTATGTGCTATTGTAACACCACTAGTTTTTAATTTCTGAAAGAGACCCCGAAAAGGGCGTCCTATTCCCTTTTTCAAGAAACACACGCAAATATAACAATAAATTATAATAGATGGCTGGCGATTTTAATGGCTAATTCTCTGCATATCTATCAAGAATAAATTTTCGAACATTTATTCTTCTAGCCATTCACGTTGCGCGCCATCATGAAACGATATTAAATCGTCAAGATTTTAATAATGTAATCTTTGTAACATATTATTATGTTATGTTCGATTTATGTAATTTTCTCGTTTTGGTAATCCAATTGCATTTATTGATTCCTTCGGCTTATTTATTTGTGATATTAAATAATCGTTTAACTGAAATGCTATTGAAATATACCAACAATGTCTCGTCATAAATTATTAGGAGATCGTGCCGTTTTAACTGACATCATTTACCTTAGGACTGTTATATTCGTGACACGTTCCGAATTTATGGAAAACTATGGGCGCCAGGAACAGGTTACGGTAATTGATAATTAAAACCAATGCTTCCACAGCTAATCTTAACGAATGGATAAATGTCCGGCTAGCTGGGTCAACGGGTCACGTAATGGATAATCGCTATCGCCTAGATAGCCGATTATTTGATCTGCCAACTACACAGTATGGCGAGGAATCTGAAAGGAAATTATTATATATATATATGTATATGTGTATATATATATATATATATATATATATATATATATATACACAACTACTTATCAGTTGTAATTGACTAAATGAAAATCATCTTTTCATTTCCAAAAGAAAAATTTAACAATTTATTGAATTATGAACAATTATTCTGCTTTTAGGTCATGACCTCGTTTAAAAGAAACCCTTTGTACTGCAGTACTTATCTAAACGTGATCTTGACCGACGGCGCCCCGCAGTATCTTCTCACTTGAATGCTGATAATCCCAATTCCCGCTTTTCTAATCTTGCGACGCTGCCGACGAATCCAGCCCTCACTGCCTAGAATATCTATCGGTTCTTACTTAATATTCACAGTTCCTAGTTCTCCCAACTACGTGGCAAAACATTAAAACCACAATATAAAAAACTTTCAAAGTCCAAAGCGAATTTAATTGCTGCACATCAACTTTCAGAGTCCGAAAACTATTGATTCTCACGTCAAACTTACAAGTCCCACTCCCGTAATATTAAACTCGCGAGCGATCTGTACCATTCGACGACCTCTATCAGAATGTCATTTACTCCTCCGTTTTTAGCGCCAACGCCTCGGTATCCATCCTTCATTCATATTTTTTTAAACAAAACGACAAACTTCGACAGTCTATTCTCAGGAGTTGACTCCCTTAGCCAATCCATCCAGTTCTTACCAAATCAAGTAGCCACGCTCTCGATAGTCATTCCTTTCTAGTCCAATACCAAATTATCTTATGTCTTTCTAGCCAGCGCCCCCACCTATTCAAGGCCTGAATGCAGTTTATTGAGCTTGCCAACCACTACGCCGGCGTTGCTAAGGCTGTATATTGCCATTTGCAGACCCTTTTAACCCAACCCATTTACAGCAAATGTTACTGTCAAAATATTTAATATATTGGTATATCACACTATTGAATTGAACCTTCAAATTGAACTTTAATCATATCAAAGAGTGCAATTAGCACTATCCATTCGAAAAGTTTGAAGAAAAAATTTGGAGCCATTTACCAGAAAATGGAGTTTGAGCGTTTCTAAAAATGCGAAATTTTGAGCTAATTTCCTAAGAAAACGATTGAGTTTTCGAGAAACTTTACAGGACATTATTTAAAGCACATGTACTTGTAAATGTAATAACGTCAACAAATGGCCGTTAATGTAAATATTAAGGACGTGAGACACAAGTCACAAAATTACATTATTGTAATTTAAAAACACAACAAAAGAAAAGGGGAAAAGGATGGCGTTCACGTCATCTCATAGACAACATCATTAACAAATGTTTAATGAAAAAACTTAGAGCCTTTCTGAGAAAATTTAGTTTTTGAATTTTTTAAAATTGCAATATTGCGCGAAAACTACTAAAGTTTTCGAAAAAATTAGGTGACGTTAATGACAGAACTCACTATGGAGAATAAATTTTATTTGAAGGAAAAATCTCTATCTTCAATTTTGTAGTTGTAGGAGGAGGCCGAATGAAGTTCAAACTTTTGCAATTTTAGAAAATTGAGAGTTACCGTGAAATTAGGACCTATGCCATCTTAATAAGTGAATATTTTTTCTTACATATAAGAAATTAAAAGAAAAATATTGGAGCCGTTTTTGAGAAAATTTTGAAAATGTCCTGGGAGTTTCATGTCAAGTACCCCCCAAATTTTGAAGAAAGATTTTCAAAATCGCGACGCCTCGAGTGGAAGCAGATTCACCAAGGAATATCCATTTTGGAAGAAATCGTACGTATGGCTTAGGCGTTAGTGTTGTTCACAGACTGACGGACAGAGGGACTGACGGACAGAGGGACTGACGGACAGAGGGACTGACGGACAGAGGGACTGACGGACAGAGGGACTGACGGACAGAGGGACTGACGGACAGAGGGACTGACGGACAGAGGGACTGACGGACAGAGGGACTGACGGACAGAGGGACTGACGGACAGAGGGACTGACGGACAGAGGGACTGACGGACAGAGGGACTGACGGACAGAGGGACTGACGGACAGAGGGACTGACGGACAGAGGGACTGAAGGACAGAGGGACTGACGGACAGAGGGACTGACGGACAGAGAGACTGACGGACAGAGAGACTGACGGAGGGACTGACGGAGGGACTGACGGAGGGACTGACGGAGGGACTGACGGAGGGACTGACGGAGGGTCTGACGGAGGGTCTGACGGAGGGTCGGACGGAGGGTCGGACGGAGGGACGGAGAGACGGACGGAGAGACGGACGGAGGGACGGACGGAGGGACGGACGGAGGGACGGACGGAGGGACGGACGGAGGGACGGACGGAGGGACGGAAGGACGGACGGACATTTTAAAAAAAAATTGTTTGGAATAAAGGGATCCCAAAATATGATTTTTTTGGTTAAAATATCGAAATCGATTTTCCGCAGCATTACATAACTTTCCCATTACTACGTATATTACTCCGTATACACGTACGTATACGGGAAGGTAAAAAATAATAATCCCACTGAGATATATGGGTGTGTCTCAGTTTTTATAAATTTATAAATATAAACATGTTCTGTCAACGAAATTTCTTATTGAAATATTTGTTTTTTTAAAGATATTTAATACAATATGGCACTAAATTCGGTTTTTTACATTGTCCTCTCATGGTTTCTATTCCTCCTCTCAGTAAACAATCTATAGATTGAGAAAGACTGGGAAAGAAGAAACCGTAAAATGAATATTCTTCGTAGGTTGCGTGTAACGCGATCTGTTATCGATCGCAGTAACAAACAAGTGCAAAGAATAGTCGGAACTTCAATATTTTCATTCAATCAAGTTTTATTTATTAAAATATTTTATAAGAGAGGATCTATGGTTAAAAGGAATACGATAAAAAACAATCTATTTTCTGGGAAAGTAACTTCAGAGTTGTCCTCTTGTCTTCTCTTTTAGTGCGAGTATATATAATTCAAAATAGCGGGTTCATGGCCGCAACAGGATTATTTTAACGTGAGACCTTTTAAAATAGAGACTTTCTGCTCTTTAGTGCCTCACTCAAGAAATCTTCCATCTGTAACGTCATAACAGTCGCATTGTACAAAATTAGTTACGTGCATTTCAGAGACTTGAAATGCGCATGCACATGGGAATTAGTTGCGGGCGCGAGCTGAAGGGACGCTATGCCAGACAAAGGGTTACATTTGGGCGACGAGGAAACATCCGGACGTGCGCTGCCATGGGGGCAGGCTTGGAACCCCGTCGACAGGTTAACCGAGGAAACGCGGTTGGCGGAAGCGGCAAAATGACGCAGTTCCGGAGCCAGGCCGGAAGCTATATAAGACGGCCCCGGAAGAAACTCCTTTTGTTTGTTGGGTTCGTCCGTAGGGCGTCGTGGGTGGTGCGGCTGATGGCACGTCGATGTGCAGGCTACGAGGGTCAGGGATGATGCCGGCGCGCAGACGACGCGTCGTGACGTGAGGCAAGCGGTCGTGGTGACCGGTAAAGATTCTTCTAGTAACGGTCGGTTATTATAGCTATTGTAAAATTTGTAAATAGGTATTTCAGGTGTCGGTGCAGCTTGTGAATAAATATTGAATATTTTACAACCGTTCACGTCTGTGTATTCTTGTAACGGCTTCGGCCATGACGCCACACTTCGAATCATACGCTTATTTCATAAATGTTAAATTAGCAAGTGTCGGATTATTAAATTTACACAATAATTATTCTCCCAAAAACTGATGCATTTTTTTCTTTATATTTTTCCTCGTGTATAACAAAGAACTAAAGAAGAAAGTGCTGGTGCCATTTTTGGCGAATTCTGTATTTTTGAAAATTGCAAACAAAACGAAATTTAAAAATCAAACTTTTCCGTGTTGCGTTTGATTGGCTATCAGTGTCAATGGAAGTTGAAAAATTGCTACGAAGAAGGCCCTTTTGTTAGCACTAGTGCATTACATTGTTTGAGGCCATTTATTGTAGTCTGGCCTGCATTCCATTTTAAATTAATACTATTCGTCGTGTACCAGTTAATTGGTCTTCTTCTGTTTCAGAAAGTAAGTGAAATAACATTAAACATGAGGAGAATAAATAGTTAATGGCAGGATAGTAAAATTCAAATTATTAGTCAAAACATCGTCGTTCAAAATTGTTGTTCCTATTTAAAAGAAACGGGGTTCATCACTAACACACTATTCACACGGGGTTTAACGATCACTAATTGTAGAAATAGAAAAATGTCATGAAGAGTATTGATGTAGAATGAGTACCTCCTCAAAGGTGTCGGGGTCTGGCAGGTGGGGCGGCGCGGCCAGAAAGCCCAGCAGCTTGCCGGAGTAGGCGTTGCCCACCACCAGCGCCAGCAGCAGCAGCCCGGCCAGCAGGAGGCGCTGCTCAGAGCGGGGGACGCCACGGCTGCTCGCCCCCGACAGCATCACCTCCACGACGTCCAAGAGCGAGCGCTCGAAGCCCGGCACTGCGCATGCGCACGCGCACCCATCCACATCAGCGCTCCCTCTCGCGACACCTTTACTCCCTCGCTTTACTTCGTAGGAAGAGGAAGCAGGAGGCGCTGCGCGGAGCGGGGGCGCGACGGGTCAAGGCCCCCTGCATCGCGATCTCCGCCACGTAGAAGAGCTCGCGCCGGCGCGGCGCCCTGCGTTCCGAGGCTTCACATTTGCCCTCGCGAATGAAAGAAGAGAAAGTTTGTAATGCAGCTGCAAAAAGTGGTGACTTCTAGACGGAAAAACTCGTATTGCGTCTCCTCGATAATGAGAGTGGGTAATTCGTTTTACTTTCTATTGAAACGGGCCACACCTGTCAACGTATCCCGGCTTCGTTCACCATGCTCAACCGATCCTCAAAAATCTCGTGCGCAAACGCTTGTAATCAGAATACCTTTGTATAGGGATCTTATTTTCAAAGGGTTTCGAGGGGACCATAAAACTTACTCGCGTCTCTTGTGCGCCTACACAGCTGGTAAAAGCAGCCTACCCGAGTAATGTAGGTAGTTTTGAGAAAATTAAGTAAATCTGCGGAATATCGAGAAGCTGTGTTTTGAGACACTTCATTAGAAACTTCCATAATGTATTAACGCCCGTAATGTAAATATTAACGACATTAGAGTTATATCAAAAATTTCTTCTGATCAAGCATTTTTTTCTGAAAAAAAAACCATCAAAATTAAGTTTGTTACTTAATTGAGGAAATTTAGCTCTATAATTAGAGAACGTTGGAAGGAAACAACAGGAGTTTTTGAAAAAATATTGATTTTAATATTTTTAATTTTGTTAAAATTTCACTCAAAATTTGGAGAAAAGTACTAAAATTTACATGCATTTTACAAGAATTGAGTGTGAAGAACTAATTTCATCGGAAGAAAAAAGAACCTTCTTGAAAATAGTGGTAGGAAGACGCCGAAAAAGTTTTACACTTTGGCAATTTTCGAAAATTCGGGAGTAACCGAATATCGCAACTATACCCACTTCACACAAGGTAAGAATTCTGCGAATAGCAATTCTGCGAATAGAATTCTGCAAAAAATAAAAAAAAAAGCTCTTGATAACTGAAGACTCTGTTGAGGCTGCGAGTATAGCTTGAGTTGTTTGGGAGAGCATCTGAAAAGGTCGTGCAGCAATCCATTGACGTAAGTGAAAGTTCTGAAAACGACAATAATCAAGACGGATGGCACAGTGCTTCATAAGAATCCTTAAGTATAGAATAAATTGTCAGTTTTACCTTTGGGCGTGTGAGAGTGTTGCTGCTCCAGCAGTGGACTGTAGGAAATTTTGGGGTGGGGCAGCTAATCTCACATTCCTCGATTGCTCAGGGTGCAAATAAATAATTCAGATTTTTTCCTCTAGTTTAATTATACTAAAATGATTAGATTACACAAACAAATCTGCTGTATGATCAGCATTCACACCATGTGAGGTGTTAAAGACATCAGTAGAAATAATTAGGTTACTGAAACAAATATAGTGTGTAAACAGCATTGACACCATGTGAGGTGTTAAAGTTATCAATACAAATAATTAGTTCACTGAAATAAATATGCTATGCAAAGAGTATTGACACCATGTGAGGTGTTAATGTTATCAATACAAATAATTAAACCAAACATTACAACTTTCTTGCAGGCTGTGCAGCTCCTGGAGTTTGCCAGTGATATGTGTGCAAGCTGTGAATCTCGCGGTCGTCTTCTATCGCCAGTCAATCCTGGACCAGAAAATGCCACACAGAGCGGAAACATCCAATTACAGGTCCGCTCAGATGTGAGTCTCGACAAAAGGTCAATTGCAGGCGGCAAGAGGAGACATGCCTCCCGGCCATGCGACTCACATTTGCGAAGCCCCTTTACACGTTTCTTACGTCTTCAAAAAAAGGGAGGAGTAAAACGAAATACCGTCACCGCACCTAAAGCCCGCGACACTCTGATGAACACATGGTTAATGTCGCACACAGCAAAATACCCCAGATGCCTTGAGATAAAAGGCAGCACGATGATTCACTGGCCACCCCGCCATCCTCTCACAGAACATGCCTCCGCAGGCCACGACTGCTCGAGACTGAGTGTCGCACGCTTCCGGCTGGCGGAAGTAGCGGCTCTTGGCCCGTCCGGTGGAAGATATCACACTCGGCGCGGGGCAAGGAGGTTGAAGGGGCAGAGGGGCATCTCCGCTATATCCAACAGGGCGCAAAAGATTTTTTTCCTAATATTCTGTTTGTTATTTGTGCATAAGCGTAGCCCCTGTT
This sequence comes from Acheta domesticus, assembly GCA_031308135.1. NCBI lineage: Eukaryota > Metazoa > Arthropoda > Insecta > Orthoptera > Gryllidae > Acheta > Acheta domesticus. The sequence goes on along the minus strand of JAHLJT010004567.1, from coordinate 28,965,180 downwards.
TTAGCGCGCTACAAGGCACTGTGCACGTAAAATTCAATAACCATGGAGGACGTAAATTCCGGGTATCAGTCTTCTCTGTCCAATACAAGTTTACAAACCTTTTGTATTATATTTTCATGCAGTTGTAGAAAAAAATGTTGTTCATATTTCATGCGTGAAGTTTCCGTTCCTCTCACGGTCTCGATTGAGAATTTTTCCTCGATCTCGGTCTTGACCGTCAAGCAAAAAGGAAACTTTCCTCACTTAATATCAATATAACTATTTTATTACACGCGTTTTGTACTAGGGATAAAATGATTACCTATAAAAATGTGAACTATTGTTAACTATTTTTATTTAATGGATGTTCTTTGTTTTAAGCTCATGTATTGGCTATTTTACGTTCATATAGTTAAGTTGATGGTTGCATGCATATTTTTTAGATTTTTAGAGCATGGAGTTCCGGAGTCTAGTTATGTACCATTAAATATCATCTAATCCTTAAAGAAATTTACTGCTTGTTGAATAAAAGAAAAAGGATAAAACGGTACCGGAACTGTTATCTTACGACAAAAGGCAATTCATGAGTAAGCAGCCAGCATTTTCGTATTTATTTTAATATTCTAATTTCATATATTCTAATTAGTGTATTAACATTTATATCCAAGCGAATTCACGTATTTTGAAAAACACTGCGATAGAATCAGTAAGTTGCTCGCTCTCTTCGTTGAATTAGACGTTTTCAAATAATAGCTAAGATGTTAGTAGCGCAGAAGATGCAATATTTCAATAAGACGTAGCTGTTTCCAATAACGCGGGCACGTATGTGCTGTTGTAGCTCCACTAGCTTCATTTGCTTCTGCGAGTGCTATTAGAATAGCGGTGTTGCAAGTCGTATATGAGCCATTCCACGTCAACATCACACAAAAAAGACCAAAATTTGACCCTTCATATCTTTATTTATTTTCTATTTTTTTCTGTTTGTTATATGGATCAAATAAGTGAACACGTGTATTTTATTTTTTTCTAACTTTATTATTTTCGGAAATATTGTATAATGAAATTTGCTAAAAATGACGCGCATCACTAACTTAAAATTATCATATATTTGAATACACCAATTATAGAAATTCCGTTCACATTCCATTCGAAACTTAAAAACATGTTTAATTTTTAAGATTTTGCAAAATATTTAATTTTTTGAATTTTCAATTTTTTTTCAAAAACTAAAAGTTTGAAAATTGAATATTTTTGTAAACTCTATGAGCTAAAAATTTTTAAAAAATATTTATAAATGTACTAGAGTATTGATAATAAGTCCAGAAAAAATCACAGCGGGATCTCAATAACTTTAAAATATATTAATATTTTACGAACTAGTGTGTAATACATTGCTGCAATAGACACTTTTTTGCGTTACTGGTCGTCGGTTTCTTTGGATGAAGCAGTAATTTAAGTACTTGTTGAGGTGATGAAACTTCATGATTGAATTTATAAATTATAATATTTCTGTGTATTAATATATATATATATATATATATATATAATATAAATATATTTATAAATAATTAATAAATTTATAAATAATTAAATGACGGACTCTGACTCAGGTTTGACTGATATTTTGAAATTATCTGGTCCCTCACAACTCATTTTAAATACAAGTACTTGGTATACCATAGAATTCCTGAACTTTCGTCACAATGCACAGTTTTAATGCCTTACCGAATTTACTTCATTTCTGGGCAAAATTCCATTTTCTTCAGCCAACGTTTAGACACTTTTATCATGCGTTCGGTTGCTGCAAAAGTCGTTTAATTTTATTGTATGTCCAAGTTTCAAAAATTGTCAAAATTTAAATTTTCAACGTCATGTCATCTGTTGAGTGAAAGTAATCGATAAGTTACTAAATAGTATCATGTCTGATTTTTCGATGGACGTCGAAAGATCTTCAATGTGAAAAAATGTATCTGTGTTGGCGCTCTGTACTTTTTAAAATTTCTCATGGGGATGACATTTTGTTCCAATTTTCTTTTCTTGGCGGGGGTTTCTCCTATTGCAATTAAACTCATGTGTATCTTCTCTTATTCATTTCGCAGACACTTGACGAACTATCTGAAGAGCTTAAATTGTCACTTCCTTGATTTCCAGTTTTTTCACTGGACGTTCCGCTACTTTCGTTAATGCCACGGGAGCCATTGATCTCGACGCTATCTTCATTATGAAAAGGCCGTTTTGGAAGCCGATTCCCTTTCTTCCGAAATGAATCACAAGTTAGCCAATCTAATGACCTCCTGTAAATTCACCAGCAAATCGTGGTTTACGCGTCTTGGAGATTTTCTTTTTTTAAAATCGTGATCAGAAAGTTTAAATAGTTTGAAACATCTATTCTCATACGCTGATCGCCACTCATGTTGCACAATGTACACACGATTCACAGAACAAATACTAGCACTCTTGTCGTCATAAGTATTGCGTATTGCGACTAATGTTGAGAAATTTTACCATGTCCCTTGACAAGTGGTCGATTGTATTTCACGAGCAAGGTCAGGATGGCACCCCGTCCCTAGGACGCAAAGGGACTCTGCAGTAAAATTCGAGGACATTTCTGACACGAGAAAAAGCATTCGTTTTGCTGTCACCTATCCCTTCTGAGGAAAGAGTGAGCATATGATTTACTAATGTTCCTTGAAACACAAATCAGGCAGAGGGCCATTATTTTTATTGTTCGTCGGCATTAGTATCCACGACTGATCGAACACAATTCGTTAGTGCAGGGGAAGGAACCACGCACCCGAATACCATACAATAGATTTTTTTATCTGTACGTGTTGAGAGCCCACTTTTTTCTTGTTATGTTTTGTAGAAAATTGAACAAGAATATGCCTATTTTTTTTCAAATTTTCATCTGAGAGAGTTGACAAAGAAATTTTTTTAAAATAATTACAATTTTTAATGAAATAGTTATTTTTTAGAAACTAATTTACAGATGAATAAAATACACATATCAAAAAATTAATCGAAACAAACCAGTAATTTTTATGTTCAGTACATTCAGAGTGTCAATCATACTTTGCAAAATACGCGTAAATTTCAAAATTTAATATAGACAAAACTACACAAATAAACAATTTTCAGGTAAATAAAGAAGCACGTGCCTCTTTTTCTGATGTCCAGAATGGATGCCATATATTCGTGTAATTTATTTTTTTAAATAGTCGTGTCAATTCGAGTGCGATTTGACGTGGAATGGCTCGTATTTCAATTCGTTTCGCTCTCACCCATAAGAACATAGATGACCCACAAGTCACCCACGATGTTACCCATAAAACTATGTATGACACAGTGTCATACATTCTGGGGACAGAGCCTTTTTTTTTAGTTCTTCAGCACTTGCATCAAAGACTGGCCGAACACAATTCGTTAGTGCATGGGTAGGCAGAGCGCGCCCTCATACTTACAATTGATTTTCTTAGAACTGTATGTGTGAGTGCCCACTTTTTCTTGTTGTATTTTATAGAAAATTGAACAAGGAACACGCTTATATTTTTTTCAAATTTTTATCTCATCGAGTTTATAGAGAAATTTTACTTTTTTAAAAAAATACATTTTTTAAAATGAAAAAAACATTTTTTGAAAAATTTATTTACAGAGGAATAAAATACACATTTCAAAGTATTAAATGACACAAACCAGAAACTTTTATATTTGGTACATTCGGAGAGATAATTGATCTTATTTTGTAAAGTACCTGTAAATTCAAAAATTTAATATAGCCATAACTACACAAATACTCAATTTTCAGGCAAATAAAAAAATACGTGTCTCTTTTTTTGATGTCCAGATTTAAGAAAAAAAATATCGTGCATTTTAAAAAATGTCGTGTCAACTCTTGTGCGATTTGACGTGGAATGGCTCATATGCTCAATATATACACCGACTAAATGACACGCCTACAGACACCCCTGCCGCCGCTTCATGGTATAAATTATACCTTACAAATGAATTTCCTGTTGTAGCCGTACTCGTGTCTTATAAGAAGGTGGTGTAGTATTGCAAAAATATAGCCCCACATATCGCGTAGATTGGAACACTCAACCATTATTCATTCCATGCCAACTTCACGCTCACTGACCTAATGAGAATCTTACCGTGCGCGGCTGAGATATCTGCCGACCGGAATATCACGCGTGCCCGGCGCACAGTGTGGTGGTGGGTGGGATGCTGGGCGGTCCTCGGGGCGGGGCGGTGGGCGGCGTACCAGGCGGCGGCGGAGACTAGCAGCGCCCCGCCCAGCGCCGCCCACATGCGCGGACGCAGCGGGATGTAGAGCACGGCGCCGAAAGACACCTGCGGGGACCGCCGCACGGCCAGGCAGCAGCGGTTCTGTATCACGGGCATAGTCAGTTGCGCCACCTTAGCCGGCCCTTCCCGGTAATAGGAAGGGTTGAATGACACGTCCACAGTCTTCTTTTTCAATGCGTCGAACATGTTCTTCCAGCCATCGTTCAGCGGCTGCAGCACCACCTCGCTCTGGAACCTCACGCTGCGCCGCGCCACTTCGGGGAAGAGGCGCGCCATGTGCGCGAAGGGATGTCCGTATAGTTAGCACACCCACTTATTCAAAAATTAAAAAAGACTATACCATAATTTTGTTCCAATTTTGAACTAATTTATACCCACCTTAAAAAATTTTCTACCAATGCAGAACATCAAAATTTACAACGTGTCCCGTGGGTGCGCTAACTTAACGTTAAGTTAGCATACCCACACAAGAAAAATGCGTTAAACCAAAAAAACAAATATACCATAATTTTGTACTAATTTTGAACTAATTTATACCCACCTTAAAAAATTTTGAACCGATGCACAACATCAAAATATACAACAATGAAGAGTGGATGCGCCAGGTTAACGTTAAGTTGGCAAACCCACACAAGAAAAATGCGTTAAACTAAAAAAACAAATATACCACAATTTTGTACTAATTTGGAACTAATTTATACCCACCTTAAAAAAATTTGAACCGATGCACAACATCAAAATATACAACGTTGAAGAGTGGGTGCGCCAGGTTAACGTTAAGTTGGCAAACCCACATAAGAAAAATGCGTTAAACCAAAAAAACAAATATACCACAATTTTGCACTAATTTGAACTAATTTATACCCACCTTAAAAAATTTTGAACCGATGCACAACATCAAAATATACAACGTTGAAGAGTGGGTGCGCCAGGTTAACGTTAAGTTGGCAAACCCACACAAGAAAAATGCGTTAAACTAAAAAAACAAATATAGCACAGTTTTGTACTAATTTTGAACTAATTTATACCCACCTTAAAAAATTTTGAACCGATGCACAACATCAAAATATACAACGTTGAAGAGTGGGTGCGCCAGGTTAACGTTAAGTTGGCAAACCCACACAAGAAAAATGCGATAAACTAAAAAAACAAATATAACACAATTTTGTACTAATTTTGAACTAATTTATACCCACCTTAAAAATTTTGAACCGATGCACAACATCAAAATATACAACGTTGAAGAGTGGGTGCGCCAGGTTAACGTTAAGTTGGCAAACCCACACAAGAAAAATGCGATAAACTAAAAAAACAAATATAACACAATTTTGTACTAATTTTGAACTAATTTATACCCACCTTAAAAATTTTGAACCGATGCACAACATCAAAATATACAACGTTGAAGAGTGGGTGCGCCAGGTTAACGTTAAGTTGGCAAACCCACACACGAAAAATGCGTTAAACCAAAAAACAAATATACCACAGTTTTGTACTAATTTTGAACTAATTTATACCCACCTTAAAAAATTTTGAACCGATGCACAACATCAAAATATACAACGTTGAAGAGTGGGTGCGCCAGGTTAACGTTAAGTTGGCAAACCCACGCAAGAAAAATGCATTAAACCAAAAAAACAAATATACCACAGTTTTGTACTAATTTTGAACTAATTTATACCCACGTTAAAAAATTTTGAACCGAAAATTTTGAACTGAAAAATTTTGAACTGAAAAATTTGAACTGAAAATTTTGAACTGAAAATTTTGAACTGAAAAATTTTGAACTGAAAAATTTTGAAATTTTGAACATCAAAATATACAACGTTGAAGAGTGGGTGCGCCAGGTTAACGTTAAGTTGGTATTCCCACACAAGAAAAACACATTAAACAAAAAACAAATATACCATAATTTTGTACGAGAGCAATTACATTTCTTTATCGACGTGTTACATTTTGAGAAATTCAAGCCCACCTTTACCATTCGAGGCATACATTTATGAATGTATTGGTTCTGAAATAGACCTACATTTTAGTGGGCCTTCTATTCTATACATATGGAGTCCTCAGTAACTTGGTGGGGAAAAAATGCTTTCAAATGAAAGATATTGGACATATTTCAGAAGACATATTTGAAGAAGCTGATAAACCATGTAAACATTAGTTCCCACGAAATGTTAAGAAAGGAATGAGAGAAAATACATGTATAAATATCGGAAAGTGAAAAAGAGTCGCAACTGATACAGAAGTTTTTCTGACGTACATTTTAGTTCGGGTAAATACATCTGACGTTTGTAAATTTTACATTTATAACATGTGAAGACCAAATGCTTTATTGTGGTGATCCGTTAGTGTTGATCCGTTGTTTCAAATCAACGTTTACTTCACCAATTTTATTTTATTTTATCACTTCACCAATTTAATTTTATTTAATGTAGTTATTAAGTAGTCTGTTATGTATATTTTTGTCGATGTTTCATGGCCGACTGGAAATATGTTGGCCACTTCTGTGTTATAATGGCGTAAATAAACGATTTTGATCCTTCTTCTGAATTCTGATTGTTAGTTATGAATTTTTAATTACACGCAAGGAATTAATATAATGATAATCAATGATTCTTTACTGAATTAGAGTATACTTCACTAAACTAATATAATAAGTGGGTACACTAAACGAAAGTATCTGTAGTATCTGATGTGTTCAGACGAAATTATGTTGTTTTCTTTGTTGCACTTATAATTTTATCTGAACGAGTTTCATATTTAGAAGCTGATTAATTATGTATCTGAACAACAAATTACAGTTTTTAGCGCACTGTGAGTATCTTAGAAGTACCCACATTTAATAGTTGACTAAAAAACATTTTCCGGGGATCGAAAAAATTATATGGTGTTGTTTTTTCAAAGTTTTTGCATATGTTTCCTCATTTCATTTTTTGGGGGGGGGGAATTTTGTCGTTCAAGTATAATAGAATGAATGGTTTCCTTATTCTATCGAAAGTTCCAGACTTAAAGTTCGGCTTTTTGACATTGTACTCTTGTTGAATTAGTTGACTGTTGTTGTGCTATTTGGTTTCGGTTTTAAGAGTATTTTATTTTTGCATTGCATTAATTTTCTGTACTATATTTTATATTTATTATTTATACCATATTTCTTGTACATGTTGTAATGACATTCCCACCTTTTTTTGCTATTGCAATAGACATTTATTCATAAATAATTATAATACTTTTAATTATACATTTGATGTTCGATATCAAAACATTTATTCAATGAAAATTTCTGTTAGAATTGTGAGTGATAATTCAATTTCTTGTGCTTCATTGCATTCTTTTCATCATGACAATTAACATTTAACAGTACCAACAGTTGAATACCAAACAACATATTATTTTATGAAATGTACTTACAAAATTGTTAATAAATAGTGAATGTAGATGGGGAATTTTGGCACGAACAGAAAAGCTGCCCTTCTCAGAAGGAAGAGAGAAAGGAGTTTCCATTGAGCTTTCTACCTGAGCATCCCCCTACCGTTTCCATCCCTCAATGCTACCTGTCGCGTACAATGCGCCTCCCCCCTACCTTCCGCTGGGCGAATGAACTCAGGGGGTTCAGGTACTGTGCGCAGGAAAAACTTCACAGAATAACGTTGATCATTTAGGAGAGCAGGCCGGCGAACAAAAGGTGGCGTTTCTTCACCCCCCCCCCCATCGTTTACTGGATTTTCCACACGAAATTTTTAGAATCTTGACGCGACAATATCTGTTGATTGCTGTGTCTTTCGAGCATCTCAGGATATTTCAAGTATTGTTTGATTACTTACAATTCTCCACCAATGGTCTCTTAAATAGGTATATGGAAGTGAAAGGGCTTACGTCATTCCACTTTGAAAGTGGAGAAGCACGTGTGTATTAATACGTAATGTTCCTTAAATAACATTGCATGTTACTCATATTATTAACATGACTGACGCAATTTGTTCTTTGATTAATAGTGCCTGATATCGAAAGATTATAACAACTTGTAGTTTACATGCTGCTTCCAGTAAACATGCTACATTACGTTGATGAACAAAAGATGGTGAACGATTTGATGACATACTAAAATCAGAGAATACTAACATGGTGTTCCTTAATATTTCCAAACTATACGGAAATGTAAGTAATAATTTCAAAACATATTAATACAATAAATATTTTTGCAGGCATATTCACATTTTAAATACTGAATTAGGCATAAAACCACCTACACTTTTTCTCAGTGATTCACATCCATAACGAGCGAACCAAAACAAGACAATCGGAATATAATAAAAAGCCATAAACACTTTGTACCTCGTAACCAGGGAGCAGATTTTAATGAAATGTGATTTTTTTTCACTTCAGAACAATGCCGTTTAGTATTATCATCTATCATGATATATTATAACAAAAGGAAATGACCCATTTTTATAAGACTTTTTGCCATTTTTCGTCGATTTCGAATAACAACTTTTATTTTTTAACTTCTTCCTTCATTTTAATGCATGTTTCGCTGATTTCATCAATTTTAATCTCATTTTTATGGTACTTGATTCAAATAACAATTACGAGATGCTCCACAGAATTCCTGAGTAGTCAACTCCATTTCCTCGCTCACTTATTGTAATGTCAGCTGTTGTATGTGTCGCAATTCAGCGCCAATGTCGGTTCAGCCGATTAGTCGGGATAACTAACGACAGAGATTTTCTGGTAAAGTACAGTCGAAAGCGAAACATTTAAAGTTGGGCTCACTTGAACAAATAGAAGTAGTCTCGATTACAGCAGTAATGTATTGAACAGAATGAGTTGCTCATACGAACTGTTTTTGATAACATTTTTTGCATCATTTTCTTTGCTTTTACGGTATTTTTAAAACATATTCCAAGCATTTTATTGATCATATTTGGCAATATTTTAGGTCATGAAAATGTACACTCAATCATAACTTGGCGCACCATTTCTTAAACGTTGTATATTTTGATGTTATGCATCGGTTCAAAATTTTTTAAGGTGGGTATAAATTAGTTCAAAATTAGTACAAAATTGTGTTATATTTGTTTTTTTGGTTTACCGCATTTTTCTTGTGTGGGTTTGCCAACTTAACGTTAACCTGGCGCACCCACTCTTCAACGTTGTATATTTTGATGTTGTGCATCGGTTCAAAATTTTTTAAGGTGGGTATAAATTAGTTAAAAATTAGTACAAAATTGTGGTATATTTGTTTTTTTGGTTTAATGCATTTTTCTTGCGTGGGTTTGCCAACTTAACGTTAACCTGGCGCACCCATTCTTCAACGTTGTATATTTTGATGTTGTGCATCGGTTCAAAATTTTTAAGGTGGGTATAAATTAGTTCAAATTAGTGCAAAATTGTGGTATATTTGTTTTTTTGGTTTACCGCATTTTTCTTGTGTGGGTTTGCCAACTTAACGTTAACCTGGCGCACCCACTCTTCAACGTTGTATATTTTGATGTTGTGCATCGGTTCAAAATTTTTTAAGGTGGGTATAAATTAGTTCAAAATTAGTACAAAATTGTGGTATATTTGTTTTTTTGGTTTACCGCATTTTTCTTGTGTGGGTTTGCCAACTTAACGTTAACCTGGCGCATCCACTCTTCATTGTTGTATATTTTGATGTTGTGCATCGGTTCAAAATTTTTTAAGGTGGGTATAAATTAGTTCAAAATTAGTACAAAATTGTGGTATATTTGTTTTTTTGGTTTAATGCATTTTTCTTGCGTGGGTTTGCCAACTTAACGTTAACCTGGCGCACCCACTCTTCAACGTTGTATATTTTGATGTTGTGCATCGGTTCAAAATTTTTTAAGGTGGGTATAAATTAGTTCAAAATTAGTACAAAATTGTGTTATATTTGTTTTTTTAGTTTACCGCATTTTTCTTGTGTGGGTTTGCCAACTTAACGTTAACCTGGCGCACCCACTCTTCAACGTTGTATATTTTGATGTTGTGCATCGGTTCAAAATTTTTTAAGGTGGGTATAAATTAGTTCCAAATTAGTACAAAATTGTGGTATATTTGTTTTTTTGGTTTACCGCATTTTTCTTGTGTGGGTTTGCCAACTTAACGTTAACCTGGCGCACCCACTCTTCAACGTTGTATATTTTGATGTTGTGCATCGGTTCAAAATTTTTTAAGGTGGGTATAAATTAGTTCAAAATTAGTACAAAATTATGGTATATTTGTTTTTTTGGTTTAACGCATTTTTCTTGTGTGGGTATGCTAACTTAACGTTAAGTTAGCGCACCCACGGGACACGTTGTAAATTTTGATGTTCTGCATTGGTAGAAAATTTTTTAAGGTGGGTATAAATTAGTTCAAAATTGGAACAAAATTATGGTATAGTCTTTTTTAATTTTTGAATAAGTGGGTGTGCTAACTATACGGACATCGCGAAGGGCCCGTCCAACACCTCTCTGCCCTTTGCGTCCCACGAGGCGTGGAAGATGTGGGAAGCGAAAGTGTATTGAGAATATTCCTTCTCCGTCTTGTTTTCGGTAATGAATAGCATCTCTTCACTGAATGCGCACGAATCACTCACTGTTGGCTGTAGTTTCACATCTAGCTGATTTTCTCCTTTGCAGTTTTATCATGTGCTTCACAACTGCACAAAAGGAACTGGGTTTATCTAGATGTAACTGAGCAAATAAATTGAGTTTGGTATTATTACTCTTCGGTTTTGTCCCATCCAAGGAGGAGCCCTCGTTCGTTAAGTCTACAACAGCAAAGAATGGCGTCGCGTTGGCCGGGGCGTAGACGCGCAGGCTGCTCCTGCGAAGGCGTGCACGTGGCGCCAGCCGGCGGCGGCGAGGACGTGGCGGCGGCGGCGGTGCGTGGGGCGGAGGGCGAGCGGGCGCGGCGGGGCGCGGGCGAGGAGGAGCAGGGGCGGCGGCGGCGGGGTGCAAGAGGCGCGAGAGGGTGCGCGCCGCCTCCCCCGTCCCTGCCCCGCCCCGCCCCCCAGCTGAGCCGCAGCTCCTCCTTGGGGCCCCGCCCCCAGCGCCCGCCCTCCAGCACGGAGCGCTGCAGCCACGGCGCGACGGCGCCGTCCTCGCACGCGCACTGCACTCTGGGGAAGGAGGCTCTGCACGGGGCGGATAGCGCACTCGAAAGCACGAGCACAAACACCACCAGCACTCTCCCCGCCTTCATCATTAATGGTCGGCCACAAATTGTTTCAACTGCGAAGTCCATCAAGTGAGCCCTATTCTGTCGGAAACATCGAATCTACAAATATAACTTCTAGATCTCTAGTTTATACGGAAATTGTAGAAAAATAATTTTATCTTCATTTAACCATTTTATATTTACTTCTTTATTACTTGTTCCGAATGATTTATGTATGTTTGATTATACACACAATCTTTTTTTTATTTAATAGTAGAATTTCGCTTATATTTATAAACTTAAACCAAAGTACAATGTACAAAATCTCTATCACACATTCTGCAGCAATGTAACTAGAAGACATCTTGATTTCGCTTTGCACTTTAATGCGTCAGTATATCATGCCCACTCAATGGTGCTATAATACACTGGAGGAAGCTTGGCGGTTGGCCGTTTATCCATTGGAAAATATTCTCTTGGCATATATATGCTTTACCGTCCTATTTAAAAGGAAAGTGCCAAAGCATGTCCTTCGTATGGAATCTCGTGATCACGTTTTTAACGTTTATCCGAGTAATCTTTAAAAGTCTCTCTCGTTTCCATCAAGTAATAGAATGTAAAATAATAGAATAGGACGATCTATAAATGTTACACTATAGATGAAAACATGTCTAATGATGAAGTTGAGCCCTTTGCCATTACTTTTTTAACAGAAAAATCTTAATTATCTAAATTTGTAAAAGTGTTATGTCACTTACTGAATGTGATGTACAAATAAAACTTTTAAAGGGACAAATTTTCAATTAAAATGTTCAATTGGTGTCACCTCTCGGATGGTATGACCATCAGCCGACGCCCACTATCCAGCTTCTCTTAATTTCTTAATTACGTCAATTACGCGTTTGTCTTTAGGAGGTTGTATATTCCATTCTGTAGTTGTAGTTTCTATATCGCTTCCATATTATCAGGTAATTATTTGTCAAAGATAGAGGGGAAAAGAATTCTTTTAAAAAAGTTTCGTGACGCTGTGTATCGCGTGTCGTTTGAATGAATGCCATTTAGCAACGCCGTAAAACTCATTATTGATGAACGTTACCTTTTAAAAAACGTTAATAGATACACTGTACAAAAGCTTTGTGCCTAGTAAAAAACTCTCGAACAGAATAACGCTCTCAGTTCTCTGGTAAATTTTATGGTCAGTCCTTAATACAAAATACGTAAAATATTTTGTTAACAGAAACCCCGAGGGCCATTCCATTTTAAAAAAGTCAAAAATGTCCCTGATCCTTTAAATTTCTTTAAAATGTTTATACACCATTAGTTTTAATGTAAAAACAAAGACAGCAAGAAGTAGTTAACTTTTCAGTTGGTCTTTCTCGTGGATTGCAGTATTGTACAGAGCATATAATTCAGTGCCCAAGTTAGTCGAGACCGGATGCACAAACGCCAAACGTCTAGCGTCTTGGAGAGTACTGGACTGCTTGTCATTATGTGCTGTCCTAGGTCCAGTACCTGTGTTTCCTTGAGGCGCGAGGTTGTTGAATCTGGTATTTACGTTATCGCTTCGCATTTAATTTCTCTTTACCGACACACATATTTTTAATGAAAAGGACACATGATAAGAGTGGGCTACTTGTATTCTGATTAAAATGAATTGTTTTTGATGGTATGAAATGTTAAATGTGATAAGATTCCAGTTTAATATTATATTAATTCAGCAGAGTGGCGGAAATCCCAAAGATCGCTAGTCCGAGTTTCCACGCCAGTCGAGATGGCCTCAAGTGCGCCGTCACCAAACACGCAAACAAGCGGCAATAATCAAGGGCTTGCTGCATGTTGACGGCTTGACCACAATGCGTTGAAAGCGGTCCTGGATGGTGAAGGGCTTAGTTTGGGTATGCAACATAATATAAATCGCCGGTAAGCCACTCATTTGTTTCAAAAAGTGTGCTATTAAACTTCTTTACATAGGTTTTCGAAGTAATAGAAACGTGCCCGGCATTGACCTTCCGACCTTAATAATGTTTTTTTCTTTTCTTTAAAGTTCCGTGGAAGAAAACTTACTAATGAATCTCAAATCACGCACGTGTGTCCGTCTACGCCGCTGCGTGAAATAGAAATATCCACGGTTATACTCTTTCTGCGGCAAAAACAGCGGAGGATATAACTCATATTATAGTTTCACTCATAACGATAAACTAAACTCTGAATTAGCACGAATAAGTATAAACGTACGAACCACACTTAGAATTACGCACTTCAATGTATACACACCAATGCGCATTTATCATAAAACGCCAAGATTTTCGTTTAAAACACTGCTTTTAATCAAGCGAGGTCCCGCAACTCAGCCGGTTGCAAGCCCCATGACACGCACCGAGCACACCCGATCGCACCCGGGCTTCCCGACTCCCCGCGCGCCTCGCAAACACAGATGCTCGGCCAGCCGGGGCATTTCAAAACTGCTAGTGTAAAACGACACCATCCTTTCGATAAATTAGAAGATGTATGTTATACTTAATGTAAATAGTGTAATGGGTATGCACATTTCCAGCAATTTGTAAACCCTATTGCATTTGTGACTTTAAGTGTTTCAAATGACATCTAATGATGGTTTTCGAAAACTCAAAAATAACCTGTGAAAACGAGGTACAAATTTTGCGTTTACTGTAGCGCTTAAACATTATTTTATTAAAATGGCACGAAATTTTTTAAATAAAATTGCCATTTAGGACGAGATTTTACTGAACTTTAATATTCTTAAAATAATATTTATGTTCTACCATTAGGAAATCGAGTTTTTTTTATGTAAACAAATGTACTTTAGTTGATGATGGATGGCCCAGAGCAAAGGGAATAGGACTCTCACGTAATATTCTCAGTGAGTGGGAGAGTTTTTTAGAACCAGAAAATTTCCCAGATTTTTCGATCTTTCATGACATTTCTGCAATATCTCGAGAGAGCACTTAGTGTAATGACGATAGACAATATTCCAATAACTTTCAAATTTTCAAGACAACCCATTGGTTTTGTTTAGAATTATCTTTTAGTTCTTCCATATTTTCGTATGTATCATTTAAATGAACACAATGAGCTACTGACACTGAGGCACAATGATTTTCATTATGAAACAGAACAGCTTTGAGGCTGCGTTTCGAAGAATCTATAAACAACCTCCATTGATCTCTGACATGTCTTATTTCAAATTATGAAAGTACATCATGAATGTTATTGCAGTAACTCTACCTCTTTCATGAAATAATCAAGGTACTCGTCTTCTCTCTTTCGATAACAGTAAAACGTTGTGCCTGGTAGGGATGCGACTTCGATGTTGATGTTTCCAAAATATCGATGTTTTTTGAACATCAATGTTTTTCTTTTCCGATTGTTTTAGATAGATAGATTTATTTAAACTGCTATACATTAGTAACTGCTATAACTAGTATAAAAATTCTTGTGATTACAATACCATAAAAGTTAAAATAAGAAATATAACCGATTGTAACACTGTTATTCATGTGTTCAAACCAAAGAAACGCTGTTTGTACTACGTTTGTCGACCAAACTCTCTCACCCGATGTGACCTCGTGCTCTTTTATTTCCTCTTCCTTCATTTTCATTTTGCAAGTGGTCAGCAAGGACGCTATAAAACTATATAAGGTACTATATAAGGCGAAGGGTCTACCCCATCTTGTCGTACCGTTTATTCGGCGAATTGATAAACATGAACACTGTCAAATTAAAATGTGTTGCACACGAATTCGATGTTTAAGGTTATTAAACCAGCTTGAAAATATTGATGTTGAAAGCCATTGATGGTTTTTGGTTGTTGAATTATTAACATCGATGTTTGCTAACAACGATGTTTTGTTATTGATGTCGCATCACTAGTGCCTGGAGCTAGCATATTTTTACTTTACCTTACGTATACGTACTATACGTACGTACGTACTATAGCTACATACGTACTATACTTGCACTTTTTCTTGATACTCCTCAGCGGGGGATGCGACGCGAGGCAGGTTCTGTTTACGTCACGGCAGTGCAGTGCTGTTAACATCCACAGAAAACTCAGCGAAAAGCGCGTCTTGGACTAGATAGCAACGAGTAACAACTTAAGTTTTTTTTTAAATTCTGAAGAAATAATTAATAATTGTAGAAATTATTGAGTAACGAGAAGGTGCACGGTACGCAGAGGTGGTTAGAGAGAGAGAGAGCGAAAACTGAGAAGTCCGAATTGTAAAGGAAGAAGGTGAGCAGCACTGCAAACTGAGCGGTGACGATCCGAATGGGGCTTCTTTTCTGCCGAGCCGTGCCGGGCTGAGCGAGAGCTAGGGAGCTGGAGTATCAAGAAATTAATGGTGCTACAGAATGGCACAGACTTTCCCGTATTAGTTTTCTATTTTCTTGGGTCTTCGCTAGCTATTCGGAATTACCACATACTTTTTTTGCCAGCTACCATCTATCACCGCCAAAAGTTACACTTTTTTAAATGTTTTTAATGTTTCGATTTCCTATTGGTAGAACGAAAATATTAATTTTAGAATATTAAAGAACACAAAAACCTAGCCGTAAATGGCAATTTTCTTATAAAAAGTATGTGCCGTTGATGAGAAAATGGCGTTTTAGCACTAATAAATATGCGAAATTTGAAGCTCATTTTCACAGAAAATGTTTGAGTTTTCAAAATACTTTATTGGAAGTTATTTGAAGCACATACACTCGCAAATATAATAATCTTTACAAATTGCGGATAATGTGCATATTCAAGATGTGAGAGACCTTTCAAAAAATGTACATTTATATAATTTTTGAAAAAACAAAAAAACTCAAAATAAACTTTACGTCATATTAAAGAGAGTAATTATCACGATCTGTTACAAAAGTGTCAAGAAAAAATTTGTAGCCATATATGAGAAAATGGCGTTTGAGCATTTCTGAAATGCCGAAATTTGAGCTACTTTTCACAGAAAACGATAGTGTTTTCGAGAAACTTTACTTGACATTATTTAAAGCATATATACTCGTAATATAATAATGTGAAAAAATCGCCGATAATGTAAATATTAACGACGTGAAAGACAAGTAAAAAAAATTTTTGTAATGTTTGAAAAAAAACAACCTATAGAGCAGTATTGCTTTCATGTCATCTGATAGAGTAAATTTACCACTATCCCTACCAAAAGTTTAAAGAAAAAATTTGGAGCCGTTTTTGAGAAAATCTTGTTTTTGTAAATTTTTAATGTACCACATATTGCGCGCAATATTGCACGAAAACTACAAAAATTTTGAGAAACATGTACATTATCTTTATTAAAGAACTCAATATGCAGAACAAATTTTATTTGAAGAAAAAATCTCTCTCTTCAATTTTGTAGTTGGAGAAAGGCGCCGAAAAAATTCAAACTTTCACAATTTTCGAAAATTCAGAGCTTTCCGTGAAAATCGGACCTATACCATGTTAAAAAGTGTATTTTCCTCTATTCATACAAGAAATTTAAAGAAAAAATTTGGAACCGTTTTTGAGAAAATTTTGAAAATACCCGGGGGCTTCATATAAAGTACCTCCAAACTTTGAAGAATCTTTTTCAAAATCTCAAAGCTTTGACTAGAACTAGATCGACCGGGGAATATCCATTTTGGAAGAAATCGTACGTATGGTTTAGGCGCTAGCAGTGTTCACAGACGGACAGACAGACGGACAGACAGACGGACAGACAGACGGACAGACAGACGGACAGACAGACGGACAGACAGACGGACAGACAGACGGACAGACAGACGGACAGACAGACGGACGGAGAGACGGACGTTTTCCTTTCAATTGGGTTTTCGGTATCAAGGACCTAGAAAACAGGGTTTCTGGCTACACCACGTGTTATGGGATTTTTTTTCTTAATTTAGCAACTGGTTTTATTCACTTATTCGTTTTCACGGCCCAGTCATTAATTTTTTTCCGCCGAAAAATGGCAATTTTTTCGTGCAGCATTACATAACTTTCCCTATACTACGTATATCTCTCCGTGTATACGTACGTATACGGGAAAGTAAAAGTGCGAGCATAGTAAAGTATAGGGAAGGTTATGTAATGCTGTGCAAAAAAGCGGCGGGATTTTTGGCAGAAAAATTCTTATTACAGGGCCCTGGTAACGAAAAAGTAGATAAATCAAGTTGCTAAAGTAAGAAAAAAAATCTCCTAATACGTGTAACCTAGAATCCCTATTTTGTGGGTTCTTGATACCGAAAAACGAATTGAAAGTAAAACGTCTGTCCGTCCGTCCGTCTGTCAAGAACGCTAGCGACTAAACCGTTCTGCCGATTTTCTCCAAACTGATATTCCCCGATCGATCTGAATATTCTTGCGCCCCCTTGAATTTAAAACCGATATTTTAATTTGGAGGGTACATTTACATGAAGCCCCTGGGACATTTTGAAAAAAATGGCGCCAACAATTTTGACGAAATTTTGTTGTTGGATAGTCTGAAGGTCATTAAACAGAATGGCGCAGGTCTTATGTTGGTTGAAAACTGATTTTTCGAAAATTGAAAATATTCTAAATTTTGTCGGCATCTTCCTACAACTACAATTATGAAAATAAAATTTTATGTTCTTAATGAAATGTGTTCATTAAAATCAGGTCTTCAAATAAGGTCATGATGAATTTTTCAAAACATAAGTATTTTTTTCGAAAAATTATGTCAAAACTAGGCAATTTTTTATTTTCTTTAAACCATTTTATTCTTAAAAACTACACAACGTTTTTTATTAAATTGGGACCTGAGATAGGATAAAGGAAGCTTAAGAGAAGGGTGCAAGTTTCATGTTCGTTAAAATCCCTGATTTTGCAAAAGTTTTGAAAAAGTTAAAAAGTTTTGCGTCTTTCTACAACTACAATTGTGAAGACACGATTGTTTTTCTTAATGAAATATGCTCATCAAAAACAGATCTTCAAATAAGGTCAGGTTGAATTTTTTGAAAATATGAGTAGATTTTCTATAATTTCCTGACAAAGAAAATAGCCCGCTGTAAATATACTGCGCTTCGGACAGCTGGATGCGTCGTGAATTAGAATTAGCAATTTTGTATATTATTTCTTAGTTCGTTTCTTACATTCGACCTTTTGTTATAAATTTACACATTAATATTTTAGAAATTGGTTATTTTGAAATATTTGAAATAGAAAGTAAAAAAAATAATAGCTTTTAGAAGAGCGACAATGCAAGGTCTACAACAACGGAATT
The DNA here is from genome assembly GCA_031308135.1 of Acheta domesticus. Classification (NCBI taxonomy): domain Eukaryota; kingdom Metazoa; phylum Arthropoda; class Insecta; order Orthoptera; family Gryllidae; genus Acheta; species Acheta domesticus. The sequence goes on along the minus strand of JAHLJT010004567.1, from coordinate 28,946,512 downwards.
CACTTTGCGCTCGCAAATATCCGTGAATTACGTGTCATTGTTGTGACCTGATGGAGTTGTATGAAAAGGAGTTATAATTGCCTAATTTATGTTGATATTTGCATGAAAATTTCGCACAAATGCTGCACCATTTGTAGTGAGTAGAGTATTTGTTGCATGGTTTTAAAATACTTTTCTCTAATCATGGCCCTATGGAATGCATTTCTATATTGTCCAGGGTAACATGCTTCTTTTCCCAATATAGGTTTACAAAACTTTTGTATTATATTTTTGTGCAGTTGTAGAAATCACATAGTTCTGACGACACTGTGATGGAAACAATGAGTTGTACGCTTCTTGGTTGAATTGGACATTTTCAAATAATAGCTAAGATGTTAGTAGCGCATAAATTCCAATATTTCAGTACTACGTAGCTGATGCCTCTAATACGGGAAAGTAAGTGCTGTTGTAGCACCCCTAGTTTTTCTTACAACCGTGAGCCTAAAACCTGCGCCGATTCCTTTGAGAGGCCAATATCTCGCACCAAATCATTAAGTTCTTCCTGATTAAACAACTGGAGTCTTCTTGCTTCTTCGGGGAAATCAATAACGTCCATTGGACTATTACAGCAGTCTGAATAATCTGAAGATGATGTGGGTGGTAGATCATGTGGTGGGTTTTGTATAGGAATGACAGGATCATGTGGTACGGGTCTATTGGTTGGAGTGAGTTATTATAATACGTTACCAACATTCATTTGAAATTTAACCAATCGTAAGTTTCGCAGAAACTCTGGGCGATGTGAAGAAACCGAATCCACATATTTAATCAGGTTGCAACACCTACCCCTTGTCCCCTGCTTTTAATAAAAAGCAGCGAATTGTCGCAGCCCTGCGTTTACATGGGACATAGCGCGTGATAATTTGGAAAACGAAAAAATCGAAAATATTGCAAAAACTGTACGTGATATAAAAAAAATTAAATTATATATTTAATCAAGATGAAAAACTTACTTATAATTACCCATTTTAATCAAAAGCGGCAAATATTTGCAGCCCTGTGCTATCAAATATCTATATTTACCTAATATGAAATTACATTCATCAAAATGTCCTATATAAATTTTAAAAATAATACAAACGTTTTAAAAATCATTTGGAGGGCACAAGTTGATGCACCTTTAGCGTCACGCTACTGTCCCGTCAGTAATTAATATCTTCATCTATTTCTATCTAGGACGGTAGTTAAGCAGCCAGACTATATTCAATAGAAGTCCTGTAAAAGCTGGCGATATATACGACCAGCAAACCATCAGTGAAGCGTGCTGGATTCTCATTCAAGTGTTACACGTCGGCAATCGCCAGAATTTCTTGAAAACTAAGGTTAAAGGTCATGATATCCGGCACCAATGATACTAAATACATGATCACACCTAAAAGTGAAAATAATCTTACTATCTTTCACTCTTTTAATTGATTCCACTAATTTAAATTTAAATTGATTGAAATGCTCTGTTAATTTTTGAAACATTTTTCATCTCTCAACGTTCTAAGTAGCCCTGTTGGGGGCTGACTGAGGGGGCGTATGGACTGCTGAATGAGATGATTCAAATGAGCTAGCAGCCAACACCTTCCACTTACCTTTATAGCATTAATAATATTAATAACAACTCGAACGACCACCGCATAGAACGTGACGCGGAAACGTTTCCTGTAAATGTTAATATCTTCAGAGGACGTCACTATTACTTTGGGAGAATTCTGTAGGCATGTACTAATTGAAGATAATGTATGCATTTCTGGACGTTATCGGATCCAGTAATGATGATGATTTTCATCATTCGCCCGTGACTGACGTCCAATCAGATTCGTCTTAGTTCATTATACAGAGGGTTCTCGCAGTCGTCTACAGAGGGCAAGATTTCTGCCGCGGCAGGTCGCATCTATCGTAAGACATGTATATCACGAAACATTACGCGAGTTGGTGTTTGTTAGGTTATGTGGATGATTCTATATCAAATAAAAATGTTAATCTCAAACACTCTACCGCTATTAGAACACAATACACGTATTCAAAATACTCGTACACAAAGAACAACTTGTTATACTAGTAATTATATTTTAAATGAAATCAGCTGAAATCAAGAGTCAATTCCCTCGATAATAAATATTACCAATTACTCTAATTTCACAATAAATTTTTCCAAAAACCTAATCTAGACTATTCATGTTTGTTATACTTGTTTTGTTTACTTTTTTAATTTATGTTATAAAATATTTCATTAATGAACAGAAAAGTACAGTGAATGTAAATTTATTTCAAAAAAATTAAAACTTTTCAAATGTTTTCATTTACTATTTAAAAAAAATCAAAATCAAAGTCGTAGAGAAAGTATAGTCTTTTACTAGCGTAGAATGGCTATTATTTGCTCACAGAAATTCCGACACTCGCTCTTAGCTCGTGTTGTCTACTCGTGAGTAATAGCTATCATTCTACGCTTGTTTAACAATGTACTATTCCGGATCTCTTCAGCAAACTTGTATTGTCGGAGAGGACGCTCCACCACGGTTGTGACCATCGCGAACGCCAAGTCTCGTGCGCCCGCCCTGCGGACGCTCGTGCGCCCGCCTGCTCGCTCATCCACCAGGCCTCGTCCTTCGACCCCAAGACCCTTGTGCACCACGCCCGACGCCTTCTGGTCCCCAGACCTCTCTTCCTCGCCCTGCTGACTCTCGCAGTGTGGGATGGACTGCGAGGTTGGTTGAGCGCTTAGAGCAGACCTGCACAGCATTTTGCACTTTCACTGACCTCAGGAGCTGCGTGCGGGCAACTCGGGTGCAAATGAGAAAATCGATGAAGGGTGGGGATAAGACCCAATCTTGGAGTGGGGACCACCAATCAGAATGCGCAATTCGAAAGATAGCGCGTAAATTTAAAGGGTATTGGCAAGAACATGACGGTCATATACATTTCAAGTAATATTGTCTTTTGTATTATTTTGCAAATGTTTGTTCTCGGTATATGACAGGGCGAAATATGAAACTGCTTGTAGGGCTTATAATGTAATTCGCTTTGCTACGATGTAATAACAAATTTAGTGTTGCGCTAAACACAAAATTTTGATACTGAATTGTTTTTGTTTGATGACAGCAATAAACTATTTTATATTAACTATGTTTAATTGAATAAGACGGTTCTCTCAAAGTAAAAACATATTGTTCTTGAAAAAATCATGATTATTTTCTGTTCTAATTTCTGACAAGAGTGTAGAGTCGTTTACGAGATCGTATAAAAATATAAAGCCCTTTGCATTCTATTTAACCAATACCCATAATTATCTTATGATTGTCCGTAACATATCGTCACAGAAGTTCGCTTGTTGATCTCATTTATTCAGTTTCATACTGGGGAAAAATGGTCACAAATGCGCTATTAAACATTACCCTTCTTGGAATTGCCACATATTCTATTTTTATGTCAATCTTGATGTGAGAGATGCTCTCATGATTTTCTTCATTTTTCAATGATTTGGAGATTATAACATTCTTGGTGAACAATCAATTATTAAATTGCAATTTTGTGTTAGATAGAATTAAATATTTTTTCTTATATATAAACATATATTTTAAAGCTATTGCTTTAAAATAATGCTTAAAAGTCACAATGAGCATGTTATTTTCTTAAAAAAATAGAAAATGAAAATACATACAGTGGTGGCTACAAATGTGGATATACAGTAGTGCACAGAACGTAAACAGTGAATTATGACCCTGGTAACTTGAAATACTAGACATAATCCATTTAAACAAATGGGAATTTAATTTTGAAGCATGAATCATTATTAGATGCCCAGGCATTCAATCTACGCGCCGCGTCGTGCTACGTCAGACTTCTCCCCGCCCCGCAAAGCTTCCTACTCCTACTACTTGCACTTTCGGCGCTGCCACGGGCAGACGATCAGCTCGCAAGTGCAGAATGCCCGCAGGAGCAGGCGTTGTGCAGGTCTGACCTAGGGACTCCATGTCAGTAGCAGTGTAACTTTCACTAAGTGCCGGTCGCACTTTGCCAGTTAGTATATTTTGTTCTGTTATATCTCTAAAGAAAGTGCAATGTTCAGAAAAAAACATGTCTAGTCGTTTAAGTGAGTGTTCAAATATTAATGACCATGATTTGGAAGAAAATTTTGCGCAATGGGTGAAGCAAATATACAGTAGTCTTGAGAGTATCTTCAGATTATCAAATTAAAAATGACCATTTCTCATCATACGGACAATTATGTTTAGAATCTGGAAAATGAGACGATAATGAATAGAAAATTCTTGAGAATGAAGACCCCGAACATGAAATAACTCAGAATGCAAAATACCATTACGAAAAGAACAAGTGTGCAAGAGTTGTGCAGAAAAGAAAATTGTGTCAGAATTTTAGTGTTTGTGATAGTAACATTTTTTACTTGATTTCCAGTTCTAAAGTTATAGTAGTTTTCATTAAAACATTTGCTAATGTTCAATAAATTTGTATTAAGAAGTTAAATTCGTTAAATTAAAGGTCTGCAGAATTTTATTCAAACATTCCTTATCACATGATATTCTTTCATTAGATAGCTTATTAACATGTATATGTCTTGATTAATGTTTTCTTTAGTTATCATTAGTCTTACATTTCAATGTTTTTCACTCGAAATACAAATAAATACTGTAATATTTGAAATGACACGTTCTGAGTCCACGGGACTCCACGTCGGTACAATTGTGATTTTCTTCCCATGTCGGTAGCTAGGTAGCTAAGGGTTAAATGTAAAGGGATCATTGAATAATAATAATAATAATAATAATAATAACGATAATAATAATAATAATAATAATAATAACAACAACAACAACAGTCAATGACGACACATACTCAGCAGTGGAAAATTCACAGCAGAAGAACTTGCTGACATTGAGAGAAATGCGGAGTATGTACTTCGCTCGAACAATCCACATGACGAACATGTAGAACTTGAAAATGATGATCCCATGGAAGGTTCATCTCTTTCCAGTGAAACACACTTCGGTGGTAAAAATTCATCTGGCAATGAATTACACGATAAGGACATAATGCGAAATATCCTTCGGCGCGAGATAGAGTTAGTCAACTTCCGTTTGAATCTCGCGAACCATTGAGGAGAATATACGAAAATGCCAAAGCTATACTGCGATTTTTCTAGGAAGGACTCTCAAGATAACTCAAATCCCATCTTCGCGATGGAATATGTCATGGCATTTCGCATCTTTCTCAGTCGTTCCGCTAGATTTTGCACGATCGCGACCGTATGAAGCAGTGCTAGCGATCATGCCACTTCTACCGGCAAGACCGAGAAAAGACGCGAAATGCCGTGACATATTCCATCGCGAAGATGGGATCTGAGTTATCTTGAGAGACCTTCCTAGAAAAATCGCAGTATAAAAGAGTGATAGAAACAGTGAATTCTGTCTTAAATGAAGTGGTCGAGACCCCAGACAGAGATCTAGATATTACTGAAATCAATCACATCATATATGCAACTGAATATCTAGTATCTCAGATAATTTTGGGGCCAGCCAAGAACACCGATGGCCGACAGCAAAACAGAGTAAACAGCTCCGTACCCCCATGGATGAACAGAATTATGAAACGGATAGCCGACACCCGGCGCAAAATATCACTCTTAGCTGAGGCATCTTCTAAATCAACGCACACCTCTAAAGTTCAACGAAAAATATTCAATGTTCAACAAAAATACCAAATTGAAAATGACACCAGCAGGCTAATGGTAGTTGAGAAGATAAAAGAGAAAATTCAAGCATGGGCTCAAAGATTTAGACGTTACAAACGTAGAATAGATTTCCGTGTACAGAACCGGTTGTTTGAAACAGACGCGAAGAGATTCTATCGCAATCTGAATCAAAAACCGAATGGCAAAGCTGTTACTCCTTCAAAAGATGACGTCGAAGCATTTTGGGCAGGAATCTGGGAGGAGAGCAGATCCTACAACAAAGACGCATTTTGGCTTCAATCTGAAGTTGATGCTGCCGATGAACTTGTAGAAACAGTGGAAGATGTTCACCAATTCTCAGAAGAGGACCTCTTCCAAGTAATTAAGAACATGGAAAACTGGAAGTCCCCCGGGATTGATAAGATCCAGATTTATTAGATTAAGAAATTAACAGCAATACATTCTCATCTAGCAAAGGCTGTTAATAAAATTTAGAAACCCCAAAGGAACTCCCGGAATGGCTCACACGCGGCATCACGTCAAAGCGGGAGACAGCTCTTTGGCGAAGAACTACAGGCCAATTACTTGTCTGCCAGTACTGTACAAAGTTATAACTTCAGCCATAGCTGACAAAATGTACAGACATCTAGATAAGAATCATCTAATGCCAGCTGAACAAAAAGGATGTCGTAAAGGCTCGTATGGCTGTAAGGAAATCTTGCTCCTGAATAAAGTCATCTTGAGTGATGTAAAGAAACGCAAACGTAATTTGAGCATGGCTTGGATTGACTACCAGAAGGCCTTTGATAGTGTACCAAACGATTGGATTTTGAAGACACTGGAGATCTATCGATTTCATCCTAGACTTACTGAATTTTGCAAGGCTAGTATGAAGTCGTGGAGTACCAGGTTACTAATACACAGCGGAAAGGAAGCAGTAGAAACCAGAAGTATTCAGATTAAGGTATTCAGGTATTTTTCAAGAAGATTCACTATCCCCGCTGCTGTTTTGCATTAGTTTAATCCCACCATCGAGACAGTTGTCGCAAGCTGACTTCGGTTTTTAGCTCCATGGTGATGAAAGGCCAGTATCACATTTGTTTCACATGCATGATCTGAAAATGTTTGCTAAGAATGAAGCGATTCTCTCCCAAATGCTGTCTGACATCAATGATTTTAGCAATGACATCTGCATGAAGTTTGGTCTTGACAAGTGTGCAAAAATCAATTTAAAAAGAGGGAAACTCACAACGTCTGATAACATTGAAATTCATACGCACACTGTGATTCAAGATCTTGAGCCAGGTAAAACTTACAAATATCTGGGCATTGAAGAATGTGAGACAATCTCGAACGACACAATGAAAGAGAGAATTCACAGGGAGTATTATTGAAGAGTGATACTGGTCCTGCAGTCCGCTCTGAATTCCAACAATAAAATATCAGCAATACGCTGGCGGTGCCTGCAGCCAAATACAGTTTTGGACCAGTGGACTGGACTGAGCAAGAAATTCGCATCATGGATCGAAAAACCAGAAAACTGCTAACAATGCATCATGTTTCCCACCCTCGAGCTGATGTACATAGACTTTATATGTAACGTAAGGAAGGAGGAAGAGGCCTCCTGGCACAAAGCAGTAGTCGGGATGGGACAGTATGTAGTCAGTCATCAAGATGACCCACTAAAGAGGCAGGTCATGAAATCTGACCGAAGAATGGGAAAAAGAGGCATTGTTAGTGTAGCAAGAAGCATGGGGAAGAAAACTAGGCAAGACACGTCGAATAACACAGACACTGAATTTCTGATGCTGCTAAACATGAAGTGTGAGACACAAAAATGTTAAAAACATCGTGGAGAGACAAATCACTCCACGGACAATACCTAAAAAGAATGGACAAGGTGCAGATCAATAAAGATCAATAATTTATGTGGCTTAAAAGGGGAAGAATGAAGCCAGAATCGGAAGCACTTGTAATAGCTGCCCAAGATCAGGCGTTGAGAACACGACATTATGATAAAGCGGTTCTCAAAATTTCCCAAGATGACAAATGCCGCATTTGCCTGGAGCAAGTAGAAACCATTGATCATATCGTCTCAGCTTGTCCAATCCTAGCAAAGACCGAATACCTTAAAAGACATGACAGGGTGTGAAGCTACCTCCACTGGCAGATCTGTACGCCCTCGAAGTTCCAAACACATGCCCCAAGTGGTACGAACACTCACCAAAACCGGTGACGTCTGTTGGATTGTGTACGATATTGTACGACCAACAAATTCAAACTGATCGCACGATAGCGGCAAACAAACCGGATATAGTTATCCGAGTTTTGGAGAAAAAATCGTGTTTACTTGTGGATGTTGCTGTACCTTGCGATCAAAACGTCGTTACCAAGGAGGCTGAGAAACGTCTTAAATACAAGCGTTTGGAAATCGAGATCAGCCGAATGTGGGGCGTAAAAGCACAGGTCGTCCTGATAGTTATCGGAGGTCTGGGATTTGTTCCGCAAAATTTGAGTATGAACTTGTCTATACTCCCAGGTAATTCAAAATACTGGGAAGTGCAAGAAATTGCTTTATTTGGAACATCCCACATTTTGCGTAAAGTATTGTAGAGGCACTGATAGTCACCGGATCTGCTCCTTAGGTAGCTGGTTGCAACCTGGAGTAGATTTTATATTCAGCCGACTCATAAGATCTTTAGTCGTGATGTAATGGAATAATAATAATAATAATAATAATAATAATAATAATAATAATAATAATAATAATAATAATCTATTGCTTGAAAGTATTTAATTTTCACACCCAATGTTTTACGATTTCAAATGAGTCTTACAAATGATGACTGAGATAATACGGAGAGAAATTATGGTATTAATCTTATTCAATATCCATTTCAATGGCGAGCTATTTCAGCACCACTAGTTATTTGGTCTTATTTTTAGTTTATTTCAGTTTAATTTTCATTATAAATTAATAAACATGGTCACTGAAAAATTAAATTTAATTTCCCATAAATTTTATTTTAAGAATGCTAAACCACTTTTAAATCATCGCATCGATGTATAAAAACATAGTTTTGATCGATGCTTTATAAAAATTGATGTATTAATTTTGAACATCGATAATTGGTAACATCAATGTGTTGTTATCGACGCGCATCACTTACTGGCATCACCAATAGAATTCCGTGCCAGGCGCCACTGACCTGAATTGTCGTTTCTTTCTTTACAGGAAAATTGTTGTTAAATTGTGTTATGTTGTTGTGGAATAGTGTAAATAATAGTTGTTGAATATGATATCTCCATTGTTTGCAGAGAAACACATTTTGATTCAATTAATTATCCTGCACAAATAATTGTCTCATAAAACGACACTTTTATGCCGCATTATTAATACAATGCGGCCTCGTATAAAAAGCAAAGAATTGATGAATTATACGTCGAGTCCCACGAACAAATCAAAGTAAAATTACAATAGTTACTGTTAAATATTGAGAGAATAATGAACGTAGCAGAGCAAACTAAAAAATTAAATTAATCATAACAGTGATAAATGCAATATTATTCGGGTAACAAAAACAAGGGTTTATTAAAATATGAGGTATTTCACAAATTAAATATAAAAAGAAACAGGAATATCTCAGTGTATATGCGTGAAAATTATAGATTATTATCATTATTATTATTATTATTATTATTATTCCTTGTAATAAGGAATTTAAAATTTATTGAATGTTATGGTAAAGTGCATATGCCTTTATTGTTAATTGCATGTTGTACGCATTGCATGTGGTAAAAGTATTTATAGGAAAATGTAGTTGACTTCAAAAATGAATAAAAAAACAAAATTAATTTCAGCTAATACAAATTGTTCATGTTTTCATCGTGTTATTCAAAATTCTTAATTCACCTTCTTGAGTAAATCAAAACTTACCAGTTAAACCTAGTAGATTGTTTGGAACTAAGTATACTTCCACGTTTAATTTTATGGAAAGAGATGGTTCTTGAGTTTTATTAGTCATTTTATTGGCCTGAGAAAACAGTGCGGTCCAAGTTCGGCTGCACTGTTTGCTGCAACTGGTTCGGGGTAGAAAAACAAACAAACTGATGTTGACAGCCGTTTATTCCAAAATGGTGTTACAGAAAGACCAGGTCAGTTACAACTTATAACTGGAGACCGGATTTTCATGCAAATGCATGTTTTTATTCAAGTTGCGTAGGGATTTTAAACTTTCTAAATATATGTTTCATGAAAAACTAGTTCAAAAATGCATACTTTTTTGCATATTTGCATGTTTTGGTAGTGTTTTGGAGAAATTCAAGCATAATGTATATCTGGACGTCATTTTAATTAATACTGCCTATTTACTGCATATTCAGATATTTATCTAGCATATTTAAGTACTTTCTTATTATTTCTCTGCAAAATTTGTGAATATTAGAACTGACGCAATTTTGTATAATATACATGTCTTAATTGTATAAAAGTTCTTAATTGAAAAGTTAAGTTTAAAATAATTTCTTCTTAAGCTTCGTGTGCAACACTTGTCAAACAATGAATTGGAAACAACTATTTTCTGGAGGACGGATTCAAATATAATTTATTCCAATTGTTGTAATAAAGAAGTAAGTTGACATTACTGTAAAAGTTAATCAATTAAAAATATATATCTACTGGCATTGTTTCCCTAGTCGAAATTTTAATGCACAAGTCTAAAGTTGCTGCAGAAATTATATAATTTGAAATACTTAACTCAGAAAAGGATAAACCAATACCAATGAAATAGATATGAAACGAAAAAAATTTAATTTTTATTGAAGTAAAAATAATTATAATTGAGATACTCTTAAAAACTTTTTTGCAGTTTTGAGATTTTTCTGAGATTCAAGAAATTGTTTTGTAGAAACTGTTTGGCGCATTGTTTTTAAATAATTATTGGGTGTACTAGAGTGCATATTCTTTCCAAACATTGTTCACAAGTTTCAGAATTTTACCTATATATTAATAATGTTATTGAAAATATGGAGTTTTTTCATATTTTTTCTTTTAATTTCGTTTGACATGCTAGTAGCATCGCTGTGTCCGTAAAAAGAATAATTTTATTAATAAGAGAAAGTAGTACGGCAAAACAAGTTCGTACTAACCATAATTTCTACGGCCATATCTGAAATTCGAGACTGTGTAATTTCTGCCCAGATAGTTCGAACCTGAACGTTTAGCTAAATACATTTTAGTAAAGCTTGTCTTAAATTAAATCTGACATTAATTTGCGTCAAAATTTGAGTTACATTTGTTTCAGAACATGGTAACATGGCAAAATTCTATTACTCTTCTTAAGAAATATGTAGCTGTGTATAATTTGAATTTATTCATGCAGATTAAATGTTCCAAAAAGTTTCAAATGGGTCAGACCCTTGCACCTACTTCACGTAGTGTCAAAGCTAGAGAAAGGAAAGAAACTATGTCACACTTAATGCAAACTGAGGCAACATTGAAACCTGTAACAAATCCACTTTTAATGGAAATGTGTGATTCCTAATTAAGGGCGAAGAGAAAGTAGATTCGAGAAAGTACCAAATCTAACATTTAAAGGGTTTGCAGAGAAATACACGAGACAGAGTATCCCTGGGAAGAAAGAAAAAAAACTTATATTCAGAAATTAGAATCAGTAGGTCATCCTCTAGTGGAGTAATTAAAAATTGTTGAAGACATTAAAGTGTCTGTAATTAATGTTTGCAAATATTGGTGAGACTGCTACGCGGAGTGTTAAATTTAAATTATGACTTGAAATTTCCCCATAATGTAAAAAAAACCCTCTGTTTGTGGTACAAAAATCAGAAAATGCAGGATTTGACTTTACATTTGCTTAGATTTCGTCTTTGAAGTATGCTCCAATTATGTCTTGTGACGTAAAAAGGTCATTTTCTGCATTCAAAAGCATTTTTTTTCCGAGAAAAAAAATGAATTTGACATAGAACAGTTTAGAAACATTGTTACATTTTCACTTTTACAAAAGACAATATAACTAAAAATTTAAATAAAATAAAATTTAGTTGTGCATGTTTTGCCCATTTTTATCCTGCATCGTGCATATTAGGCTATTTGATAGTGAATTTATGCGTGCATATTTTACCATTTGATAGTGCATATAAATCCTGTGTCTACTTATAACCAACTGTGCCCTACTTATCGCCGGGCGCCTCTCTTTAAATCTCCACCACGAGACGGCAGACTAAGATGCACGAGCCTCCGGCAGTTGCGTGGTGGATGATCCCCTCTTGCAAGTGACCCCCCGCGTACATTTGTGCTCAGGTGCCCACGTGCCAACGTGTGTGCTTTGACATGATACATCTCAGCCACTATTTCTTGAGAGCTGTGTTTCCAAAACCAAAACATTATTATAATTTTAGAATTTACACGTGGTTTCCGGTTTCTCAAAATGCGGTACTACGTTTTCATCAACGTTTTGTCTAACTGAAGCACAGGAAATACTTCTGCGAAGGAATACAAATATAAATGGTCATGAATAATTATTTATTTAATCTTATGAACAATTATGCAACTCAAATATTGACGATTTGGGTTTTCTGCGAAGATGGTAACGTAGAAACAGAACTATATTCGCAGGGTTCTTTTCACGATGTCCTAGTGACTTTATTTACTACAAAGAGAAAATGTATATATTTATCCAAAGATCATGTGCTTAAATCACATTGAGTTTACACAAAACTACTACTTTTTTTCGAGACCATGTCTTCGTATAATGTATGTTTTGTAAATAATATCAAGGTGTATTTTTTACTCACCATCATCTATGAGATCCAATGAATCAATGGTTCGAAGTTTTCATACATGTTTAAACCTTCCGTTCTTTTGTGTCTATTCCCTGACCAGAAGCATGAGGCAAGATAAGTGACGAAATGTGCTCAGTTTCCCATTTTCAACCGACATGTGAGTGATTAGTATGGAGTATTTATGGTCTTGTGTTAAAATAGGTTGTGATAGCATATTTATACAGATGCATTGTTTTAAGTGTGGCAATTAGCTTTCTAACGGGCAATGAAGGTCGCTGGTAGAGAATCTTTTACTGGCATGAATGCTCGTGCTGCTCCATCTCATCCTTTTCAGCGAATTGTAGTGTCATCCGTCAATTGAAGCCCCAGTGAAGCGGCGTCAGCGAACAGAGGAGCAGTGTATCCTACCAAAGCTATGAACAGCAGGCGACCCTAGTGAAGCGGAGAGAGAAGCAGTCTCTCTCGCCAAAACACTTTACAGCAGGGAATTCGCAGTGCAAGGGGCGTCAGTGGAGAGATGGGCATGGAGCCTTGCGGCGGAGTCGTGAGCACTGGCGAGAGCAGCACCTGTTCCACCATGCCACCTCTGCGATCCACGCCAGCGCCGCCGCCGCTAGCCCCGCGCCCAGGCACAGCAGCGGCCCAACGAGCTGCGCCACGCGCAGCGCTCGCGGCCGCCGCTTCTCCTCGCCCCCCACCAGCACGCCCTGCGCCACCATGCGCAGCCGTTGCGCGCGCAGCCACTGCGCCGGCAGCCCGGCCTCCACGCAGTGCTGCGCGAACGCGTTCACCAGGGTCGTAGATGGGCGAGTCCAGCGCCACCAACAAACCCATGTGGCCTGGGCTCAGCAGGCACTCCGCCGCCTGGTGCAGCATCACCTGCCCGGCGCGTGTCAGGTTGCGCATGGAGCGGAACACGTCCAGGTGGAGCTCCGGCACCTGATAAGCTGCGTTGCCCTTCTCCACGATGTTCGCAAGATCGGACTGCACGGTGTCAGGCGAAACAAACTTCATCTTGCTTGCTAGCTGCTTAAAGGCCGCTCCGCCGCCAGGGTCTTTCAGGATACTTACAGCTGGGTGTGTGAGAAGAGTGCGCACAGCTGCCGCCACCTAGTTGAAAGATCATTGACGAACCTCCTCAGTAATTTAATATATGAAAAATAATGAAAGACTTTATAAAATCTATGTCTATTTTTTGACGCAAATACATAGTACGTGGTATCTTAGAATAGGAGTTATTGTTACAAACCGCGTGTATTCTCTCTGTCGTTTTTCGCCTGTATTGGTGTGTGCATCCATCTTTCTTAGTGTCTGTCAGTGTTGATGTTTCCTTGTGATAGTGTTCGTTCGTGTAGGTGACTCGTACATAGTGGGAGTGCGTCTTATTGTCGAAGTTGGCCGAGGATTTAATAATAATAATAATAATAATAATAATAATAATAATAATAATAATAATAATAATAATAATCAGGAATCTGGGAGGAAACCAGATCCTACAACAAAGACGCATCGTGGCTCCAATCTGAAGTTGATGCTGCCAATGGACTCGTGGAAACAGTGGAAACATGTTCAAGGATTCTCGAAAGAGGACCTATGCCAAACAATTAAGAATATGGGAAACTGGAAATCCCCTGGGGTTGATAAGATCCAGATTTATTGTATTAAGAAATTAACAGCAATACATTCTCACCTTGCAAAGGCTGTTAATAAAATTTTAGAAAACCCTAACGAACTCCCCAAATGGCTCACTCGCGGCATCACGTATTTACTACCCAAAGGAGAAGACAGCTCTTTGGCGAAGAACTGCAGGCCAATTACTTGCCTGCCAGTAATGTACAAAGTTATAACTGCAGCCATTGCTGACAAAATGTATAGGCACCTAGAGAAGAACCATCTGTTGCCAGTTGAACAGAAAGAATGTCGTAAAGGTTCCTATGGCTGTAAGGAAATCTTGCTTCTGAATAAAATAATTTTGAATGATGTAAAGAAACGAAAACGTAATTTAAGCATGACTTGGATTGACTACCAGAAGGCCTTTGACCGTGTACCACACGATTGGATTTTGAAGACCCTGGAGATCTATCGATTTCATCCTAGACTTGTTGAGTTTTGCAAGGCTAGTATGAAGTCGTAGAGCACCAGGTTACTAATCCACAGCGGAAAGGGAGTAGTAGAAACAAGAAGTATTCAGATTAACAGGGGAATTTTTCAAGGAGATTCACTATCCTGTTAGCACATTTTGCTCGGCGCGGACAAGTTCCTGCGACTTCCGCCCACCTGGGCACTCTTTGGAGTGCTTCCCGCTAAATTATGGGAGTTCCATGCTAGACCAGGGTGTCATGGGGGCGCCAATTCCAAAATTCGCGCGTCCCACTTAAAAAAAATCCATCATCAATCAATCAATCAATCCATCAATCAATCAATGAAATGGAATGAAGACATTAATTAAATCATTGTTTCCCCGCGCCTTGATGCATGTGACAGTTCTTCCGCCGCCCTGCCAGGTTGCAATGCTACCCTCACCACCGACACCGGTGACGTCACTACATCACCACCGTCACCGCCGCCACCAACACCATCGCGCCGTCGCGCCCGTATCTCTCCCCCCGCCTACGTCCGCCCCCCGCCGCCAGCTAGCCGGCTGCCCGCCCCTCTGCGCCCTGCCCGGGGTTCCCCGGGGCTGAGCGCCAGAGCATGCGCGGACAGCGGGCGTCACAGCGGGTGGAGTGTGGGCCAAGCGGATGGAGCTATGGTGGACCGGGAGCATGAAGCATCCACGGCGGTGAAGGGCATTTTTCACGATTTCTGCATTTGAGACCCTCTACTGGACAGCGGTGTGATTTGTAGGAGCGGTGGTGCTGTGACAGTGGTGTGGTTCGACAACCCAGCCATGTGTGCCTCGTAACCCTTCAATGTTACATTCATTTGGTTTTTGCTTGCTGTGTTAGTCAGGTAGCATCGCTTGGTCAGTGTGTGCCTTTAATTTTGTGTTTCGCAACACTGCAAGAGTTTTGTGAAATTGTTAAAGTTTTGTGAAATTGTTAAAGTTTTTTTTTGTATTCTTTGACAATCCCCTCTGTTGTTTTGCATTTGTTTGATTCCTCTATCAAGACAGCTGTCGCACACTGACTTTGGTTACAAGCTCCATGGTGATGAAAGGCTTGTATCACATTTATTTTACATGGATGATCTGAAAGTGTTTGCTAAGAATGAAGCGATTCTCTCCCAAATGCTGTCTGTCATCAATGATTTTAGCAATGACATCTGCATGAAGTTTGATCTTGACAAGTGTGCAAATGTCAACTTAAAAAGAGGCAAAATGACAACGTCAGAGAACATTGAAGTTGATAGACACACTGTGATACAAGATCTTGAGCCAGGTAAAGCTTACAAATATCTGGGCATTGAAGAATGTGAGACCATCTCGAACGACACAATGAAAGAGAGAATTCGCAGGGAGTATTATAGACGAGTGAGACTTGTCCTGCAGTCCGCTCTGAACTCAAGGAATAAAATATCAGCAATAGGTAGTTTGGCGGTGCCTGTAGCCGAATACAGTTTCGGACTAGTAGACTGGACTGAACAGGAAATTCGCATCATGGATCGAAAAACCAGAAAACCGCTTACAATGCATCATGTCGCCCACCGCCGAGCTGATGTACATAGACTTTGTGTCACGTAAGGAAGGAGGAAGCGGCCTGAGACAAATTGAAGCCTCCTGGCACAATGCAATAACCGGGATGGGAAAGTATGTAGTCAGCCATCAAGATGACCCACTAACGAGGCAGGTCATGAAATCTGACCGAAGAATGGGAAAAAGAGGCATTGTTAGTGTAGCAAGAAGCATTGCGAAGAAAGTAGGCAAGACACGTCGAATAACACAGACACTGAACTTCTGATGCTGCTAAACATGAAGTGTGAGACACAAAAAATGTTAAAAACATCGTGGAGAGACAAACCACTCCATGGACAATACCTAAAAAGAATGGACAAGGTGCAGATCAATAAATATCAATCATTTATGTGGCTTAAAAGGGGAAGAATGAAGCCAGAATCGGAAGCACTTGTAATAGCTGCCCAAGATCAGGCGTTGAGAACACGACATTATGATAAAGCGGTTCTCAAAATTTCCCAAGATGATAAATGCCGCATTTGCCAGGAGCAAGTAGAAACCATTGATCATATTGTCTCAGCTTGTCCAATCCTAGCAAAGACCGAATACCTTAAAAGACATGACAGGGTGTGAAGCTACCTCCACTGGCAGGTCTGTACCGCCCTCGAAGTTCCGAAACACATGCCCGAAGTGGTACGAACACTCACCGAAACCGGTGACGTCTGTTGGATTGTGTACGATATTGTACGACCAACAAATTCAAACTGATCGCAGGATAGCAGCAAACAAACCGGATATAGTCATCCGGGCTATGGAGAAAAAATCGTGTTTACTTGTGGATGTTGCTGTACCTTGCGATCAAAACGTCGTTACCACGGAGGCAGAGAAACGTCTTAAATACAAGAGTTTGGAAATCGGGATCAGCCGAATGTGGGGCGTAAAAGCACAGGTCGTCCCGATAGTTATCGGAGGTCTGGGATTTGTTCCGCAAAATTTGTGTAAGAACTTGTCTAAACTCCCAGGTAATCCAAAAGACTGGGAAGTGCAAGAAATCGCTTTATTTGGAACAGCCCACATTTTGCGCAAAGTATTGTAGATGCACCGAGAGTCCCTAGATCTGCCTCCTTAGGTAGCTGGTTGCAAACCTGGAGTAGATTTTATATTCAGCCGACACATAACATCTTTAGTCGTGATTTAGAGGAATAATAATAATAATAATAATAAATAATAATAATAATAATGTCTTTATTTCTGGCGAGGCTCAGGCCATATGGCCTGATCTTCCGACTAACCACTTTAATATTTACATTTACAATAATTACAATTAAGGAATTCGGGTGGAAACAATGGTAGCTGACATTTCACGTCACATACGAAAGTGCAATGATCGTATTAGCTAACGGAAATGTGCTGCAAACAACTAATGAAACATAAAGTATGAATATATTTTCATTGGTAATTTTTGGACTCTAAAACTAACATGATATAAAGATAGCCCATGCTTCTTATTTTCAAGAAGGATGTCGAATTTTATAATTGGACTTTCGCAAATGTCAGAAATTATTCCCTACAACCTACAGGATTTGGAGTCTGCCCCATGTCGGTTTCTGCCCCCGTCTTAAGGTCTGCACCCCGGTGGTGCCTTCTCCCGGATTGGTGTTTCCCGTATGGTCGGTATCTACTTCCGGTTCGGCATCTGCTCCCGTTCTGTGTCCGTCCCATGATTGGTGTTTGCCTCCGCGTCTATATTCGATTCCGTGTCGGTGTCTACCCCTTGACGTTGTCTGTCCGTGATGGTTACTGTACCCATGTCGGCATCTGCGGACGTGGTTGGTTTCTGCGCCCGTGTCATTATCCGTCCCTGTTCTTTGTTTGTCCGGTGTCGGTTTAGGCACATGTGTCGGTGTCGCCGACTGTATAGGGGCCTGCGATGTTTTGTCGTGTCGGTGTCCATTCGTGTCGGCATCTGTGAACGTGACGGTGCCTACGTACCTGTCGGTGCCAGCGAACGCGTCTTCCTGATCCGTGTAAGGAGCTTCTCCCGTGCAGGCACATGCCCCTTGTCGGTGGGGTCTGTATTAAGAGCCTTCAGTGACTACAAACGTAAAGGTCTCTACCTCCTTGTTGGAAGCTGCCCTCGCTGGCAGTGCGGTCCGCATCGGCGTCGGCCTCGGTGTTGGTGTCTGCGGTCGTGTCGATGAAGGTGCCGGTATCAAGGCCCGTCTTGGTGTTCGTCCCTGCCGGTGTCAGCCCTCTCGTCTGTACTTGTTAGTCTTCTGTATCTGTTTCTCGTGTACATTTCTGTTTCTCTCTCTACCTGTTTGTCCCAGAGTCTATGTATGTACGTTTATACAGTCAGTCCATCCACTCATTCGTTTGTCTTGCGTTTTCGATATTTTTCCTTTTTAATTCCATATGACTATAACCGCTAGTGAGAGATTAGTTATGGTTTTTGCCTAGGGAGACTTCAAAGTTTTTAACAACTGATGATGCTAAACTGATGACTGTGGATCATCTTCAAATTGTTGAATTCTAACGTTTTACTTTATCGACATATTTCGTAAACTTTTTGAACGAATGATACTAAATATACTAAATAACATGTCATTAATGTCATTTCGATTTCTTCCTTTTTTAAATATGCAAATATAATTTCTTTAACATTTGTGTCCGGTTGTCCGACCGGGAGCATGGAACGAAAAATTGAGTAGTAGAGACGTTTACGGTTGGATAACCTCAACCACCTGATAAATCGTTAGAAGTCGATATAATTACGTCGGAGAACATGTGCAATGCCTGTAGTTCCGTATTGGCTTTGGTTACATTTTCAAATACGTATTATATAAAAGTATTGATGTTCTTGTTCTAATATTGAGTAAACGAAACAACAGAAATGGGAAAATGATAAAGGAAAAGTTCAATGTTAGATATCACTTGGCACAAAATTGGAAGTCCTTCCCCGTACAAAAGGAAAATGGTGTTCATTACCATTTAAGGGCCACTGTGCAGAAACAGAAAAAGATAATGGGACATAGAATGAGTACCTCCTCGAGGGTGTTGGGGGTCTGACAGGCGTGGTGGCGCGGCCAGGAAGCCCAGCAGCTGGCCGGAGTAGGCGTTGCCCACCACCAACGCCAGCAGCAGCAGCCCGGCCAGCAGGAGGCGCTGCGCGGAGGCGGGGGACGCGACGGCTCTCGCCCCCGGCAGCATCACCTCCACGACGTCCCAAGAGCGAGCGCTCGAAGCCCGGCACTGCGCATGAGCACGCGCACCCAACCGCATCAGCGTTCCCTCTCACGGCACTTTTATTTTCTCATTTTGTACATGCACACGAAGTGAAGATAAAGTACAGTAATGTTGCAACGAAGAGTGTCGGAAAAACCATTCTTGCTTCTATAAGTAGAAATCGCTTTCTCGATTACGAAATATAGTCAAAATCCAGGTTTTTTGGGGGCCGAAATTTGTTGAATAACATGAGCTCTTCTGACTGTGAACTATTAATACCTAAGCGGATCACAAGTTTTTCTCCAAAAAATATAGTAAAGATTTCGTTTGTGACTGCCATATTAATTTACAGGAGACTTTTCGACAAAGTTTAAATTATGTTTCCGCGTACGTACGCATATACGTAGTATAGGGAAAGTTATGTAATGGTGCGGAAAATCGATTTCGAGATTTAAACAGAAATGCACGTCTTGATTCCCCGTGAAAACGGAAATGCACGTTTCGGTATCGGTCCCCTGATACTAAAATGTGGTTCTTTTCAAAACTTCCGTGCGCCCGTCCGTCCCACCTTCCGTCTATCTGTCTGTCAGTCTGAACAACACTAGCGCGTACACCGTACGTACGATTTGTTCCAAATCGATTTTCCTGTCGATTCGCTTCCACTCCAAGTGCCGCGAGAAACGGAAATTCAAGATATAGTGAGAAGTGAATTAGTCTTTTATCAGAAAGGGGCGTAGTATTGCGACATGCATAGCCCCATCTATCGCCTTGTTTATTCTATGCCGGCTAAATGCTTAATAACCTAATGCTAGACTCACCGTGCGTGGCTGCAGCGTCTGTCTGGCGGAAGAGCGCGCGGGGGCGGAGCAGAGCAAGGAGGAGTTCGGGGCGGTGGACGACGTGCCAGGCGGCGGCGGAGACTAGCAGCGCCCCGCCCAGCGCCGCCCACACGCGCGGCCGCAGCGGGATGTGAAGCACGGCGCCGAAAGACATCTGCGGAGCGCGCCGCATGGCCAGGCAGAAGCGGTTCTGTATCACGGGCATAGTCAGATGCGCCACCCTCGCCGGCCCTACTCGGTAATAAGACGGGTTGAATGACACGTCCGCAGTCTTGTTTCTCAATGCGGCGAACATTTTATGCCAGGAATGGTTGTCATTTGGCTTCAGCGCCACCTGTCTATCGAACCTCACGCTGCGCGACGCCACTTCGGGGAAGAGGCGCGCCATGTGGGCGAACGGACCGTCCATCACCTCTCTGCCCTTTTCGTCCCACGAGAAGTGGAAGATGTGGGAAGCGAATGTGTATTGAGAATATTCCTTCTCCGTCTTGTTTTCGGTTATGAATAGCGTGTCGTCTGTGATGTCGCAGAAATCATTCATAGTTGCTCGTGGTTTCTCATCTAAGTGTCTGTCTTTGGAAAGGACTTTATGTGCTTCACAACTGCACAAAAGGAACCTTTCTTTCGCCATCCCAGAATGCGGTAACAAATATTGTTTATTATTATTATTAGTCCCCATTTCTTCCAAAGGGGCAATAGAGTTCTCGTTCGTTAAGTCTACAACAGCAGTGAATGGCGTGGCGTTGGCCGGGGCGTAGACGCGCAGGCTGTCTGCGAAGGCGTGCACGTGGCGCCAGCCGGCGGCGGCGAGGACGTGGCGGCGGCGGCGGTGCGTGGGGCGGAGGGCGAGCGGGCGCGGCGGGGCGCGGGCGAGGAGGAGCGGGGCGGCGGCGGCGGGGTGCAAGAGGCGCGAGAGGGTGCGCGCCGCCTCCCCCGCCCCCGCCCCCGGCCCCGCCCCCAGCTGAGCCGCAGCTCCTCCTTGGGGCCCCGCCCCCAGCGCCCGCCCTCCAGCACGGAGCGCTGCAGCCACGGCGCGACGGCGCCGTCCTCGCACGCGCACTGCACTCTGGGGAAGGAGGCTCTGCACGGGGCGGGACAGCGCACTCGAAAGCACGAGCACAAACACCACCAGCACTCTCTCCGCTTGCATCATTAATGGTCGGCCACAAATTGTTTCAACTGCGAAGTCCATCAACTGAGCGCTATTCTGTGGGATACATCGAATCTACAAATATAATTCACGTTCTACTTTAAATTATGTATTTAAAAACATGTTCGTAAATGTTTTATTTGCAATTTATAACTTTTCAATATATTTTATTGTATTCCAGTTCACCGTAAATTATTAATATACCTCTCTACAATTTCAATCGATACATTTCGTAAAAATTGTGAAAAAATGTGTCATAGAATCTTCAGTCAAACTTTTTCAATTATTTATTTGAATTAGTTATTTTGAAGCAATACAGATATGTTAGGTATCATTACAAATTTACAAATACACATTATCTCACTTGATTTTACTTCAGATGCCATTCTTAGAAGACTGGTTTTATTGCATTTGTAGCTACAAAGACGATGACACTAGACAGTGGCTTAGTTGTTGATTTCTTGAGAGAAATTACTATTCCAGTTCAGAGATCATTCATCAATCATATCTGTATGTATTATGCACATGCACTTGTCTGGACCGGCGGACGTCGATCTTTTTAAATACAATGCGTGGGATTGATGGAATTGCTGAAAGAACCATTGCACCCTTGGTCGCAGGCAAGCCTCATTGAAGACATTGCTCTGTGAGAAAGTAGCGCGCATACCAATGATTCCTCTGTCAACGTTACGGTTGAGCTGTGGGAGAAGTTTGCCTACACTGCTCAGACACTACACTACACTGCAGACACTACACTGCTCAAAGGTAGTGTGGCATTATAGTTAGGAACTGAATTATCATTCTAACAACGCCAAGAGCAACTTCTCACTGTCGCAAGTTTGGAACGTATGAGCATCACGGTACTTTAATAGATTCTACCTCTTCTAAGCCCGCTCCCTAGCCACTAGATTTCATTGGAGAAGGTCATGAAATCCACTGGACTAAACTCTTGTGATTGTGAATTGTTTGTGGTCTGCGACTATCATTCTTCAGAAATGTATAACTTGTATGCTGAAGTTATGTTTCCATCTGGAGGACACCATTCACCAGATATTTTAAGTTAGTGGTGAAAAAGACGTATTGTCGAAAGCATATTTTTAGAGCTTTCACAAAAAACGCTCTTTTTCATACTCATATCGATAGGCACATAATTATAACAGACAGTCCCTCCAGAATAACCCTTTCTTGAAAACTAATGCTTGAGATAGTCACTTGTCTAGCGGCAAAAGAAACATCATCTAGGAATCCTTTCTAGGAGCCATGTATGTTTTAGTTTTGGTTGTAGTGATTTTTGTGCGGTTCCTTTCTTGATTTACACACAAGAAACACACTGGCGCAGATCACCTGTGCAGGGGACATTTTGCCGTCACACAATAAAAAATTTGTGGTAAAGAAGCTTGAGGGCCCGTTGTTCAATAGTTCGACAAATGACGCCCCTTGTTTCTAGTACCAGTATTATACTAGAATTTAGTGAAACGACTGTGTATTTTTCTTGCATGGTACTTTGCATTTTAATGCCTTTAGAACTAATTATCTTTTGGTTAATAAATAAAATGTAGATTTGTTTGCTTTCCACTGAAGTTGGATATGATAACAAACACGCCATTGAAAAATCGTTTCGTGACTCGTCACCTACGTCTAATGTTACTTCATCCATTAACAAAGAGTTCGTGCCCTCAAAGTCACTCAAAGTAACCTCTAAATAGAACTATTGATGTGTTACTCTTGAACTATTTTAGTGCTAAAACAGCCCCTACATTATCGTCTTTAGTATGTGTTATGTAATGCTATTTTTATACCACAATTTCTCTCCGAATTAACACATCTCAGTCGTAATTTTTTGTAAAATCATTAGAAATTGTTGAACATTTGGTGCAAAAATCTAAATATTTTCAAGCTAATATCAACACAAATTTGACAATAATAATTAGAATGCATTGATGAGTGTGCGTCCTTCAGCGGCCCCATCCCGGCCGGCAGCTTGCGCGCACCAAACCCGAGAAGAAAAATAGCTTATGGGGTTCTAAATGCTGTACAGAGTGCTTTAAAGTCCAGTGACTTCCAAACCCGTTTTGATCTCAATGGCTAAGCCATTGAATTCAATTTTTTCGATTTAGCCAAGTGGTGAGTGTGGCCTTCTGCTCAGGGTAGGTGCGACATTGCAGTATATATATATATATATATATATATATATATATATATATATGAGTATGTGTGTGTAAAGAAGGTATACTTTCCTTCATTTCATTGATAACCGATATGGCGGGAGAAGTACGACCATCATGAGTGCACAGTAGACCAGAGAGGAGTAAGTGTTGACAAGAGTGTGTGTTAGAAAATACAGAGAGGTAACTTTGCAATAAGAGAAACACATTGAAAAGAATCAAGTTGTGAAAATAGAGATGCTGTGATTTAACCTGAATCAGTGACGGATGAAGGGTAGTGCCTGTGCTCCATGGCACCACCCACAAAAAGGAAGGAAAATAAATTTTTCACCACAATGTGTGAATGGAAATGTCTCTTTATAGTAAACCATTTCAACGAGCACTTAGTCATTCGATGCTCTATGAATACCTCAAACACACAGGGCCTAATACTATCTGTCGACCTCCTCCTGAGCATCAGAACGTTCGGAGCAAGTTTTGTGTTTCCAAATCAAAACAGTATTATATACTTCTAAATTACAAGTGGTTTCCGGCTGCTCAGGATGCGGTATTTCGTTTACATCGACGTTTTGTGTAATTAAAGAACATTAAATATTAAGTTGCTTCTGCGAAGAAATACAAGTAGAAACAGATAAGAATAATTTGTTTAATCTCATGAACAATTATGCAACGCAAGTACTGACGAGTTGAGTTTTCTCGGTAGATCATAACGGAGAAGCAGAACTAAATTCGCTGAGTGCTTTCCGCGATGCCCTAGTCACTTTTCTTACTACAAAGAGAAAATTTATCTATATATCCAAAGGCCATGTGCTTAAATCAGATTGAGTTTATTCAAAACTACTACATTTAATTCGAGACCATGCCTTGGTGTAATATATGTTTTGTAAATAATATCAAGGTGTATTTTTTAGTCACCATCATCAATGAAATCCAATGAATTCATGGTTCGAAGTTTTCGTACATGAATGTTCCTTCCTATGTACCTTCCGTTCATTTGTGTCTATTCCCAGACCAGAATCACGAGGCAAGATAAGTGACGAAATGTACTGATTATAACAATTTCAACAGAAATGTGAGTGAGTAGTCTGGAATATTTATGGTCTTGTGTTAGGATAGGTTGTGGTAGCATATTTTACAGATGCATGGTTTTTAGTGTGAGAGTTAGCCTTGCAACAGGGAATGCGTTCGGTACTGACTGTCGCTGGCAGAGAATCTTTTACTCGCATGAATGCTCGTGCTGCCTCATCTCAAACTCTTCAGCGAAGTGTAGTTTCTCCCGCCTAGTGAAGCCCTAGTCAGCGGAGAGATGTGCTGTCTCTCTCGCCGAAGCAGTTAACAGCATGCAAACACTAGTGAATTGGCGTCAACGGAGAGAAGCATTTTCTCCAGCCAAAACACTGAGCAGCAGACGAGTCCTAGTGAAGTGGCGTCAGCGAAGAGAACTGCAGTCTCTCCCGTCAAAGCACTGAACAGCATGCGAATCCTAGTGAGTGGCGTCAGCAGAGAGAAATGCAGTCTTTCCCATAATTAACAGCAACTGAGCCTTGGTGAAGGTGCGTCAGCGGAGAGATGGGCATGGAGCCTTGCGGCGGAGTCGTGAGCCCTGGCGAAAGCAGCACAGGCGGCAGCAGCACTGGCGAGAGCAACACTGGCGAGAGCAGCACAGGCGAGAGCAGTACTGGCGAATGCACAGCCTGCGCCCCCACACCACCTCTGCGATCCACGCCAGCGCCGCCACGCCCAGCCCCGCGCCCAGGCACAGCAGCGGCCCAACGAGCTGCGCCACGCGCAACGCCCGCGGCCGCCCTTTCACCTCGTCGCCCACCAACACGCCCTCCGCCATCATGCGAAGCTTCTGGGCGCGCAGCCAATGCGCCGGCAGCCCGGCCTCCACGCAGTGCAGCGCGAACGCGTTCACCAGGTCGTAGATGGGCGAGTCCCGCGCCACCAACAAACCCATGTGGCCTGGGCTCAGCACGCACTCCGCCGCCTGGTGCAGCATCACCTGCCCGTCGCGCGTCAAATTGGGCATGGAGCGGAATATGTCCAGCGTGAGCTCGCAGATGTGGTAGGCATCGTCGCCCTTCTTTACGATGTTCGCGAGATCAGACAGCTCGTTGACAGTCTTCACAAGCTTGATTTTGCTGAACAGCTCCATGAAGGCCTCACGACCGCCGGGGACTTTCAGGAAAGGTGCGGCTACTAGGGGTGTGAGAACAGAGCCCACAGCTTCCGCCACCTTGTAAAAATAGATCATTAACCAACCTTCTCAGTAAATTACTTTAGGGGAAAATTATAAAGGGATTTATAAAATTTATGACTACATTTTGACACAAATACAGAGTAAGTGTTATCTTAGAATGAATAGGAGTTGTTGGTGTCCGTGAGTGTTGATGTTTGCTTCTGATGGTGTTCGTTCGTACTGGTACATAGTGGGAGTGTGTCCCAGTGTCAAAGTCTTCCGAGGATTCGGAGTCTGCCCCATGTCGGTTTCTGCGCCTGTGTCAGTGTCTGCACCCCGGTTGGTGCCTGCTTCCAAATTGATGTCTCCCGTATTGTCAGTATCTATTTTCGGTTCGGCTTCTGCTCACGTTCGGTATCCTTACGATGATTGGTGTTTGTCTCCGCACCTGTATTCGATTCCGTATTAGTGTCTGCTCTCGTATTTGTGTCTTCCCCATGACGTTGTCTGTCCGTGACGGTTACTGTACCGGTGTTGGTATCTTCGGACGTGTTGGTGTCTGCACCCGTGCCGTTGTCCGTCCATGTAGACCGTGTTGGTTTAGGCACATGTGTCGTGTCGCCGATTCTATAGATGTCTACGCCTTTGCCGATGTTTCGTCGTGTCGGTGCCAGTCCGTGTAGATATCTGTGAAAGTGACGGTGCCTATGTATCTGTCGGTGCCCGGAAACGCGTCTTCCTGATCCATATAAGGAGGTTCTCCCCTGCAGGCATATGTCCCTTGTCGGTAGGGTCGGTATCTAGCAACATTTCAGTGACTGCAAACGTGAAGGTCTCTACCTCCTTGTTGGAAGCTGCCTCTGTGGCAGTTTTGATCCTCATCGGCGTAGGCCTCGGTGTTGGTGTCTGCGGTCGTGTCGATCAAGGCGCCCATATCGAGGGTCTATGTCCAAATAAGTGTCTTCGCCCGTGTCGGTGTTTGTCCGTGCCGGTGTCAGCCCTCGTGTCTGTACCTGTTAGTCTTCTGTTTCTATTTCTCATCAACAATTTTGTTTCTCTCTAACTGTCCCAAAGTCTATGTATGTACACACTACTTTCACAGTGAATCCGCTCACTCATTCGTCTTGCGTTTTCGATATTTTCTAATTGTTTATTCCCGTATACCTATAACTGTCTGTGAGATATTAGTTATGGTTTGCCTACGGAGAACTCGACGGCTTTAACAACTGATAATGATTATCTGATGACTGTGGATCATCTTCATATTCTGAACTGTAACGTTTTACTTTATTGACATATTTCGTAAAATTTTAAACGAATTATAATAAACATACTAAAAAACATATCATTTCGCCATTTTTAAATTTATTCCTCTAATGTTTCTAAAATACACAAATGTAATTTCTTTAACATTTGTGTCCGCTTTTCCGCTTGGGAGCATCAAACGAAAAATTTAGTAGTAAAGAAGTTTACGGTTGGATAATCTCAACCGGCTCATAAACCGTTAGTAGTCAGCATAATTATGTCTGAGAATAGATGCAATGCCTGTTATGCTATATTGCCGTAGGTTATATTTGCAAATTAATATTATATAAAATTATTGATGTTCTTATTGTTTTATTTAGTCAACGAAATAACAAAAGTTGGAAAATAAATTGTGTAAAAGTTCAAAGTGTGAGATATCACACGACAGAAATTTCCCCGTACAAAGAGTCCCTCCCCGTAGAAAAGAAAATAGTGTTCTGCAACATTTCACGGCCACTGTGCAGAAACAGAAAAAGAGAATGGACTGAGAATGAGTCCTCCTCGAGGGTGTTGGGGTCTGGCAGGCGTGGTGGCGCGGCCAGGAAGCCCAGCAGCTGGCCTGAGTAGGCGTTGCCCACCACCAGCGCCAGAAGCAGCAGCGCAGCTAGCAGGAGGCGCTGCGCGGAGCGAGGGGCGCGACGGCTGCTCTCCCCCACCAGCGCCACCTCCGCCACGTCCCATAGCGCGCGTCCGAGGCCTGGCAATGCGCATGCGCACCCAACCACATCAGCGCTCCCTCTCGCGGCAACTTTACTCCCTCGCCTTTACTTCGTAGGAAGAGGAAGCAGGAAGCGCTGCGCGGAGCGAGGGGCGCGCCGGCTGCTCTCCCCCACCAGCGCCAACTCCGCCACGTCCCATAGCGCGCGTCCGAGGCCTGGCAATGCGCATGCGCACCCAACCACATCAGCGCTCCCTCTCGCGCAACTTTACTCCCTCGCCTTTACTTCGTAGGAAGAGGAAGCAGGAGGCGCTGCGCGGAGCGAGGGGCGCGACGGCTGCTCTCCCCCACCAGCGCCAACTCCGCCACGTCCCATAGCGCGCGTCCGAGGCCTGGCAATGCGCATGCGCACCCAACCACATCAGCGCCCCCTTTTGCGCACCTTTACTCCCTCGCCTTTACTTCGTAGGAAGAGGAAGCAGGAGGCGCTGCGCGGAGCGAGGGGCGCGACGGCTGCTCTCCCCCACCAACGCCAACTCCGCCACGTCCCATAGCGCGCGTCCGAGGCCTGGCAATGCGCATGCGCACCCAACCACATCAGCGCTCCCTCTCGCGCAACTTTACTCCCTCGCCTTTACTTCGTAGGAAGAGGAAGCAGGAGGCGCTGCGCGGAGCGAGGGGCGCGACGGCTGCTCTCCCCCACCAGCGCCAACTCCGCCACGTCCCATAGCGCGCGTCCGAGGCCTGGCAATGCGCATGCGCACCCAACCACATCAGCGCCCCCTTTTGCGCACCTTTACTCCCTCGCCTTTACTTCGTAGGAAGAGGAAGCAGGAGGCGCTGCGCGGAGCGAGGGGCGCGACGGCTGCTCTCCCCCACCAACGCCAACTCCGCCACGTCCCATAGCGCGCGTCCGAGGCCTGGCAATGCGCATGCGCACCCAACCACATCAGCGCTCCCTCTCGCGGCAACTTTACTCCCTCGCCTTTACTTCGTAGGAAGAGGAAGCAGGAGGCGCTGCGCGGAGCGAGGGGCGCGCCGGCTGCTCTCCCCCACCAGCGCCAACTCCGCCACGTCCCATAGCGCGCGTCCGAGGCCTGGCAATGCGCATGCGCACCCAACCACATCAGCGCTCCCTCTCGCGCACCTTTACTCCCTCGCCTTTACTTCGTAGGAAGAGAAAGGAGGAGGCGCTGCTCAGAGCGGGGGACGCGATGGCTGCTCTCCCCCGACAGCATCACCTCCACGACGTCCAAGAGCGTGCGCTCGAAGCCCGGCACTGCGCATGCGCACGCGCACCCAACCACATCAGCGCTCCCTCTCGCGGCACCTTTACTCCCTCACCTTTACTTCGTAGGAAGAGGAAGCAGGAGGCGCTGCTCAGAGCGGGGGACGCGACGGCTGCTCTCCCCCGACAGCATCACCTCCACGACGTCCAAGAGCGAGCGCTCGAAGCCCGGCACTGCTCATGCGCATGCGCACCCAACCACATCAGCGCTCCCTCTCGCAGCCCCTTTACTCCCTCGCCTTTACTTCGTAGGAAGAGAAAGGAGGAGGCGCTGCTCAGAGCGGGGGACGCGATGGCTGCTCTCCCCCGACAGCATCACCTCCACGACGTCCAAGAGCGTGCGCTCGAAGCCCGGCACCGCGCATGCGCACGCGCACCCAACCACATCAGCGCTCCCTCTCGCGGCACCTTTACTCCCTCACCTTTACTTCGTAGGAAGAGGAAGCAGGAGGCGCTGCTCAGAGCGGGGGACGCGACGGCTGCTCTCCCCCGACAGCATCACCTCCACGACGTCCAAGATTGAGCGCTCGAAGCCCGGCACTGCGCATGCGCATGCGCACCCAACCACATCAGCGCTCCCTCTTGCAGCCCCTTTACTCCCTCACCTTTACTTCGTAGGAAGAGGAAGCAGGAGCCGCTGCTCAGAGCGGGGGACGCGACGGCTGCTCGCCCCAGACAGCATCACCTCCACCACGTCCAAGAGCGAGCGCTCGAAGCCCGGCACTGCGCATGCGCACGCGCACCCAACCACATCAGCGCTCCCTCTCGCGGCACCTTTACTCCCTCACCTTTACTTCGTAGGAAGAGGACGCACCGCCCCAGCCGGGACAAGCTGAAAGCTCCCGACCGGTCTCCCGGCATGTGTGGTAGTGTAGTGCATGTTAGTGTTAGTGTGTGTGTGTAAGAGGACAGGATAGGACAAAGAAGGGGAAGGAAAGATCGCGCGTGATCCGTGGCCCGTTTGTTAGGGTACTGCTCCGGCATTCGCCTGGTGTTGATCGGAGAAACCACGGAAAACTACCGATCAGAGCAGCCGGCCGCTAGGATTCTCCTCCAGACAGCGATTGAATTCGACCTAGGTGACAAGCTAGTGTCGAAAATCCTGCCGCCGTTGGGACTCGAACCAAGGCGTTCCCGGTCAGAGGGACTGCAGTGACATCAGGTTGATGCACTGAGTCATCTCTCCGGATATAGTCGACAGATTCGCAGAAATCTGAGTTTTCTACATAAGACTCGGCAGAATCATTGTTGAAACTAGTGGTACTACTGAATGGCACAGACTTTCCCGTATTAGATTCTATTTGCTTTGTCCTCGGCTAGCTAATCGGAATTGCCATATACTTTTCTCCGCTACCATCTATCGCCGTCCAAATTACGTTTTTAACATTTTCTTAATTTTTCGATTTCATAATACCAGAACGGAAATATTATTTTAAGAATCTTTAAGAACAGTGTAACATTGTCCTATATGACAATTTTCCTCCTCGAAAAATTTGAAGAGAATGACGTTTTATCGCTATTGTAAATGCGAATTTGAAAAAGCTCTTTTTCTCAGAAATCTTTTGTTTTTTTTAAAAAAAAAATTATTCGATGTCATTAACACATTAACTCACATTACAAGAGTGCAAATTGTGAGAAACGTTCATGTTAATGGTGTGAGAAATCTTTCAAAATATTACATTTGTGTAATTTTTTAAAGGAAAAGAAAATGAACATTACGTCAGATTAAAGAGTGCAAATTCGTTCCAGAATTTTAAAGAAAAAATTTGGATCCTTTTTTGAGATAATGGTCTTTGAGGGTTTCTGAAAAAGCGGATTTTCGAGCTACTTTTCACAGAAAACATTTGACATTTCTAGAAACTATCTGACATTATTTAAAGCACATATAATAATAAATTTAATAATTTGAACAAATCGCCGCCAACGAAAATGTTAACGACGTGAGAGACAAGCCAAAAAAAATTCGTTTTGTAATTAAAAAAACAACCACAGACCAATATGGCGGTTATGTCATCTCACAGACTACATTAGGCACTATCCACACAAAATTTTAAAGAAGAAATTTGGAGCAATTTTTGAGAAAATTTTGTTTTTATAATTCTTTTAAATTGCACATATTGCACGCAAATTGCGCGAAAACGACTAAAATTTTCAAAAAAATGTACCTGACTTTAAAGAAAGAGCTAACTATGCAGAACAAATTGTATTTCAAGGAAAAATCTCTATTTTCATTTTTGTTGTTGGAGGAAGATACCGAAAAATGTTCAAACTTTTGTAAGTTTCAAAAAGAGTTGACTGTAGAAATCGGACCTAAGCCACCAGTGGATTTTACTATATTCTTACACAAAGTTTAAAGAAAAAAATTGGAGCCGCTTTTGAGAAAATTTTGAAAATGTCTGGGGGGCTTCATGTAAAGTACCCCAAATTTTTTAGAGAGGTTTTCAAAATCTAAAAGCTTTGACAGATGGACAGCTGATTCTTCAATTCGGAAAAATTGAACGCATGGTTTGGGCACTAGTGGTATTCACAGACGGATGGACGGACCGACGGACCGACCGACCGACGGACTGAATGACGGACGGACAGACGGACGGACAGACGGAAGGACAGGCGGACGGACAGACGGACGGACAGACGGACGGACGGACGGACAGACAGAAGGTTGAAAAGACGTTGAATATTGGAAAGAAAGTAATATTTTCCGAAAAGGAGAGAGTCCTGCTAGGTTTAGTAGTCTAAACAAAATTCCATGTTGTGTTTCTCTCCACAAAATCGGTAATCAGAAAAAAAAGATCTTATGTCTATGTTAGGGTAGAGGGATGTCAAGTATCATGATTTTTATAGGAAAACGTGTTCATAAAGTGAAAGAAAAGTGGAAAAAATACTTGTTTTACTTGTTTTTGATTAAAATAATTGTTTCCAACAAACAAAATATAATTATAAACTTAACTAAACCGTTAAAAAATTTTCATGATAAGTCTTTGAACTGTTTTTCTCAAAATATTGCTTTTGGTACATATTTTTCTTTTTCCCTGTCTGTTATTCACTTGATTCTGCTAGCAAAATTTGTGGGCCCAATGTAGCCTGCGATTAGATGACTTTAATGTTGTTTGGCAACTCCGTGCTGACGTTTGACAAAGTTTGGCCCAACAGTCATTTCGGCACCACTGCCGCTGCTAAATATTATACCGAATTGTACAAAATAGTATACTGTTGTAGTCCTATTAGTTTCTTATAAGAAAGTGGTGTATTGCGACAAGTACCGCCCCGTCTATCGCATTGTTTATTCTATGCCGGCTTAAAGATCGATGAACTAATGCGAATCTCACCGTGCGCGGCTGCAGCGTCCGGCGACGGGAAGAGCGCGCGTGCCCGGCGCAGAGTGTGGAGATGGGGCGGATGCAGGGGCGGCCTCGGCATGGGGCGGTGGACGACGTGCCAGGCGGCGGCGGAGACTAGCAGCGCCCCGCCCAGCGCCGCCCACACGCGCGGCCGCAGCGGGATGTAGAGCACGGCGCCGAAAGACATCTGCGGAGCACGCCGCACGGCCAGGCACATGCGGTTCTGTATCACGGGCAAAGTCAGTTGCGCCACACTCGCCGGCCCTTTCCGGTAATAGGAGGGGTTGAATGACACGTCCACAGTCTTCTTTTTCAATGCGAAGAACATTTTATCCCAGAGAAGGTTGTCCATCGGCTTCAGCACCACCTGGCTCTGGAACCGCACGCTGCGCCGCGCCACTTCGGGGAAGAGGCGCGCCATGTGGGCGAAGGGCCCGTCCAACACCTCTCTGCCCTTTGCGTCCCATGAAGAGTGTAAGATGTGGGAAGCGAAAGTGTATTGAGAATATTTCGTCTCCCTCTTGTTTTCGGTTATGAATAGCGTGTCGTCTTTGATGTCGCAAGAGTCACTCATAGTTGCTAGTGGTTTCTCACCTAAGTGTCTGTCTTTGGAAATGATTTTATGTGCTTCACAACTGCACAAAAGGAATCTTTCTTGCGCAATCCCAGAATGCGGTAACAAATATTGTTTATTATTATTATTAGTCCCCATTTCTTCCAAAGGGGCAATAGAGTCCTCGTTCGTTAAGTCTACAACAACAAAGAATGGCGTCGCGTTGGCCGGGGCGTAGACGCGCAGGCTGTCTGCGAAGGCGTGCACGTGGCGCCAGCCGGCGGCGGCGAGGACGTGGCGGCGGCGGCGGTGCGTGGGGCGGAGGGCGAGCGGGCGCGGCGGGGCGCGGGCGAGGAGGAGCGGGGCGGCGGCGGCGGGGTGCAAGAGGCGCGAGAGGGTGCGCGCCGCCTCCCCCGCCCCCGGCCCCGCTCCCCGGCTGAGCCGCAGCTCCTCCTTGGGGCCCCGCCCCCAGCGCCCGCCCTCCAGCACGGAGCGCTGCAGCCACGGCGCGACGGCGCCGTCCTCGCACGCGCACTGCACTCTGGGGAAGGAGGCTCTGCATGGGGCGGATAGCGCACTCGAAAGCACGAGCACAAACACCACCAAGCACTCTCTCCGCCTTTCATCATTAATGGTCGGCCACAAATTGTTTCAATGCTGAAGTCCATCAAGTGAGCACTATTCTGTTGGATACATCGAAAGGTCTACAAATAAACACTAGTTCTCCTTTTAAAAATGTAATGAAAACCATGCCTTTTCTTTTATATTTGTAATTGATACTTTTGTAATGTATTTTATTGTTGTACACTTCAAATTAAAGTGTAAATATCTAACTCTTAAATCTCGCCCGATACAATTGGTAAAATATGTAGTTGAATTCATTTTCTATATCTGTCTGTTCCAACATAATGTTGCTTCAACTTGTTAACCGTGATAACATCTTCAAACAGTTTTCAATCAAGTAAGATGTTTTAAATCAATTCGTATGTTATGTGTAATTTCAGACTGACAATTACAAGTTTTCTCTTCTGATTTTGCTTCAGACGCTTTATCGTTTCATGTGATATGTAATGCAATGAAAAGAAACTGGTTGCGCTGTGGAATTCTTCAAGGAGATTATTGTCAAGTTCTGAGATAGTTCATCATTAATGTGTATTATCACGCGAATACCATACGTCAATTGGACAGTTGTCTTTTACGTGATTCTACACAGCCGGTTCAGTAAATTAAAAGCCATCACCACTCAACAGTGCCGAAAACATTTATTAACAGATTTTCCTAAAAACGTTTTCTTTCCAAACATGCACTTTAGAGTTTGGTCGCAGAAGCTCTGAAGCGCCTTGGTAAATTATGGGCTAGAATTGGTTTTTGGAACCAGTGGCACTTACGTTTTCATGGGCCTGGGGTCTGGGTCTAGTTTACTTACAACGAGGATTGAAGGAATAGCTGTTACAGCCCCTGAAGTCTTCGTCGTAGGCGAGCCTCATTTAAGGCATTACTCTCTGAGACACTAGCTTGCATGCCAATGATTCAGCTGTAAACGATACTGTATAGCGGTGGGAGAACATCGCCTGCGGAAATACTATTCCAAATCAAAGGAAATATAGTAGTAGAGTAAGGATGTACATTATCATTTACATTATCTCTTCCCAGCTGTGAGTTCGGCACGTACGAGCGCAACGTCAGAAGAATCGTTGTCACATCGTCTGAGAGAGCTCTCTGGAATAATAGATGTGAGTTTGGGAAAAATAAGTGAATTCTACGAGAGCAAAATCATACGATTGTACAATGGCGTTTGAATTCTGAGACTATCTTCTGTCAAAAACGTATAGATTCGTGTGGTTGGTGTGTAATTACCATGTACAGGACAACGGGACTCATGAATTTTAGTGATGGAAATAACGAATTCCTGAAAGCATATTTTTGAGACCTTTCACAAACAATCATAGTCTGCCCGTGCGCACGTGTAGCAGATGAACTGTCCCTCGGAAATGTCTTGGAAAAATATCGCTTCTGATCGTCACTGGCTTAGCGTCACGAGAAGCATCGTTTGGAAACCTGTGGCCATTCCTGAAACGAAAAAATTTCAGAAATACCTAGTCGTCATTTGAACTATCAAATCCATTCATATTTACTTAATTTCATAGTTTTCAGTTTTTGTTTTAATGTTTTTATACGGTATCTGTTCACTCACATGAAGTACACTGACGTAGATCAACGTGCAGGCGATATTTATCCATCTACTGTCATGCCACACAAATATTACATTAGATAATCTTGAGGGTTCGTAGTTAATAGTTCGAGAAATGACACCCCTTCTTTCTCGTACAATAATAATATTGGGATTTAGACAAACAAATGCCTATTATTCTAACATTGGACTTTGGATTTTTCTTTATTAGTGTCATTATATAATTATCTTTTAGTTAATAAGTTATATCCTTAGTAGCTTTTAAAGAGAAGAACGATCTGATAAGAAACACACCATTTAAAAATGTTTCGTGACGTTTCATCAACGTCGAAGATATCTCGTGCAACAACAAACGTTTCGTGCCCTGCAAAGCC
Organism: Acheta domesticus; assembly: GCA_031308135.1. Lineage (NCBI taxonomy): Eukaryota > Metazoa > Arthropoda > Insecta > Orthoptera > Gryllidae > Acheta > Acheta domesticus. The sequence continues at coordinate 28,911,114 of JAHLJT010004567.1, read as the reverse complement.
TCGGGCTTCTGAAGCAGGTAAAAAGAATTATTTATCTATGTTCACTCTTCAACTTTATAAATAGACTTACCACACAATAATTACGTGTAATATAGGTTAGGTTTGCAACTCATTGCATAAAGCCTCTAATTTTTAATCAATCGAATTTTTAATCACTCTAATTTTAAATTTTTAACATACGTGAAAAATAATATATTATCATTATTATTGTTAATATGGAATTGAAAATTTATTGAATGTCATGATTAAGTGCGCATGACTTAATAGTTAATAGTGTATTATACATATTTGATATTGCAAGAATATTTATTTTAAAATATACTCGACATCGAAAAAAAATTAAAAAATATAATTTCAGTTATCCCAAATTGCTCATGAGTTCTTTGTATAACCTTAGAATTCTTAACTCACGCCAATGAGTAAAACCAAGCTTAAATGTACACTAGAATTGTTTGGAACATAGTATCTCAGAGTGTTTAATTTTAAGAACTAAGTTGGTTCATGTACGCTCCTAGAAAAATTTGACTGCCTGTTAGCCCAAAAAAAGATGGTCTTTGCTGGATAAAGCCTCTTGTAATGCGTGTTAACGTTTCTGTTTCTTTGGCTGCAACTGGGAAAAATGTCAATAAGTAGAATTCATTCCTTTTCCTTTCCTAAAAAGAAAAATTTGGACCGGAAGAGGTGACTCAGTTTATCAACTGATGTCAATGCAGGGTCTCCGACATGGAGTTCCTAGTTTCGAGTCCCGACGGCGCGGCGGCAGGATTTTAGATACTAGGTTGTCAACCTAGGTCGAATTCAGTCGCTGTCTGGAGGAGAAATTCTAGGGGTCGGCTGCTCTGATCAGTAGTTTTCCGTGGTTTCTCCGATCAACACCAGCCGAATGCCGGAGCAGTACCCTAACAAACGGGCCGCGGACCGCGCGCGATCTTTCCTTCTTTATCCTTGTACCGTATCCTCATCCCTTAAACAAACACACACCGACAAACATACACATACACACACGCTACACACACACACTAACGTGCACTACAGTACCACACAAGGTCGGGAGATAGAGGTTAGTGCTTCTCCCGGCTTCTACTATATCATGACGTTCACTATATCCGATGATGTTAAAATTCAATAGAATTTCTTCGCAATTATTATTTTTATTAATATAGAGATACAGCAAAATGCATTAAGAGCACGAACTGAAATTTTCAATGTCTTTAATCTTTACTTAAAAAATGAATTATTTTCAACCGTTTGCTTCGTACATTTTTCATTAGTAATTTATTTTCCAGATCCTTCTCCAGAGTTTGTATCCTCTCATACTTGATTCTGCATTGTCCTGTGTCTCTATCGTAATGCAGTCTTGACACTTTTCAATGCCTCTTGCACTGTTGGAACACCGTCCCACACTCTTTTAGGCCCTCTTACTCGCCTATTACATAGGACATCCAATTAATTTCTAGGATTTATTTCCTACGTTCACAATGACCAAAGTTCAGGTTCACTATAACCGAGGGTTTACTATATCCGAGTTCACTGTAACCAGAGTAGACTGTACGTTTAAACTGTCCATTCTTTTGTCTCCATTCCCAGACCAGAATGAAAAGGCAAGATAAGTGACGAAATGGGCTCAAAGAACCCAACATTTTAAATAGAAGTGATCGTGAATATAATGCCTGGAGCGTAATGGTCTTAGGTTACAATAGGTTACTGTGTCCTGTTTATATGGACGCACTGTGTTAAGTGTGGGAGTAGGCCCCCCTCACAGGGGAATTTATTCGTTGCTGACAGCCCCTGGTCTTTTATACGTTGGGATACGGCTGAATATACAGCCTCATCTCTTTCAGCGAAGCGCAGTCTCCCCCGCCAAATCACTTATCAGCTGGCGAGCCCTGGTGAAGTGGCGTCAGCGGAGGGAGGGGCATGGAGCCTTGCGGCGGTGTCGAGAGCACTGGCGGGAGCAGTACTTGCGCCCCCACAACAGCTCTACGCCCCACGCCAGCGCCGCCGCCGCTAGCCCCGCGCCCAGGCACAGCAGCGGCCCAACGATCTGCTCTAGGCGCAGCGCCTGGGGCCGCCCCTTCTCCTCACCTCCCACCAGCACACCCTGCGCCACCATGCGAAGCTTCTGGGCGCGCAGCCAATGCGCCGGCAGCCCGGCCTCCACGCAGTGCTGCGCGAACGCGTTCACCAGGTCGTAGATGGGCGAGTCCAGCGCCACCAACAAACCCATGTGCCCTGGGCTCCACACGCACTCCGCCGCCTGGTGCAGCATCACCTGCCCGCCGCGCGTCAGGGTGGGCATGGAGCGGAACACGTTTAGGTCGTGCTCCGGCAACTGGTAGGCGGCGTCACCCTTTTCCACGATGTTCGCGAGATTGGAGAGCGTGTCGACAACCTTCACAATCTTCATCTTGCTTCGTAGCTGCTCTAAGCCCTGTCTTCCGCCGGGGACTTTCAGGAAAAATTCGGCAACTCGGGGTGTGAGAACAGTGCGCACAGCGGCCGCCACCTGGAGAAAAAAAACATTGATTTTTACGTCCTCGTAAATGTAGTTCTGAGAAAGGCAAGTAGTGCTTCAAACATTTATTGGCCGAAGAACATTGTTTCAAATTCGTCGTTCTGTTATTACATTTATATCTGTATTTTATGAGAGTACCTCAGCGCGTATTTCATGATTTTGTACGAACATTTTATTTCGAAGCCGTTGGCTGCGTGTTATCAAATGGACCTGGAACCGCACCTTGAACCTGTACTTTCCGCGCTTGTCCCAGTGTCTATTGCGGTGTGACGAAGAGAAATCCCACACTAAGGTTATGAAGACCATATATACAGTGAAGGAATGTCATTGTGCTAACCACACGAACCCCTTATCCCATGGCTGAGAGGCTGGGTCACCGCTGGTCGGCCAAAGCCTGTAGCGGGCTGTCGAGGCACAGGACAGGACAGTTCTTTCATTATCAGGACTCTGGAGATGCAATGCGGACATTAGCTCATATCTGCTGCGTTAAATCCAGTGCCGCAGCCCATCACATCTCACTGACCTCCCCAGTAGAGCCTATAAACGCATGAAATTTGTTTGCAAAAGTGCTCTCCCAATTGTTTGTACATAAATTCTGTAGTGGCAGCAGAGATCTTGTGGTATTTCAGAATTAACATTTCAGGATATTAGAGGTATCAACCACAATTAGTAGGCTATATAAATTTACTATGCAGAAAATTCAGCCATACACGTGTTTGGGGAATTTTCTCCCATCATCAGTGGCTCTACCATACTAAAATTGAATTAAGAAATTAGCACAAGAATAAGTACGCCATACAAGGAAGCACATAATTTGATTGAACTTTAAATACAGTACTTACCCATGTAACATAGAGTAAACACCACATTAAGTAAACGTAGTGATCAGGCCTAGGAGGCGCCATTTTGTGATTCGTACAAAGTACGGAGACCGATTGAGGGAAGGTGTGGGAGGAAATAAATATATGCTAAACCTAGTCAATTAATACATTTATTGGTCGGCTGGATTTTAATTGTGATTGTTCATTAAGACATATTAGATTAGAAATTTTGAATAATATGAAATTTTCTAAATTTTCCAAAATATTCAATTTGTTCCCTTTATTTTCGAAATGCAGAATTTTGAGTTGGTATCCGGGTCGGTATCCTGGTCGGAAGTGAGTGATTTGTCTTTAAGTAGGTGGTAGGCAAATGTGAAGTATTCTAGTTTCAGCCTCGATGATCTAGATGTTCATTTAGTCTACAGGAAAACTTCCTACATGTTTGTCCTACATAAGCAGAAATACAATTGTTGCATTCTAACATGTAAACTCCAATTTTTTCCGCTTCCAAGAGACACAAAAGAAAGATAATTTTTGTTCAAATAAACTTTGTCATCCATCGTAAGTTCTTTCATTAGGGCCATGTACATTTTTTGGAAAAATTTAGTAGTTTTCGTGCAACATTGTGTGCAATTTGTGCAATTTTAAAAAATTACAAAAATCAGATTTTTCAAAAAACGGCTCCAAATTTTTTCTTCAAACATTTGTTAGGGATAGTGCCTAATGTAGTCTATGGGATGACATAATCGCCATATTGCTGTACATGCTGTGCGGGTTCATAAACCCTTCCTCAATTAACACAGGTATTGATGGAATTACTTTCTTTCTTCCCAACCTGGGCAAGTCAGACCTATTTGTGTTTATAAAATCATGTAGATAAACAGATATATGTTTTGGCACAATGGACACCGAATCCACAGGACAAGTTTCTTCGGCGATTTCCTGAAAGATCAATTGTGTGTGACGTGCACATCCCTATCTTCCTATCAATAACGGGTCTATCTGTTTACTTACGAATTGCAAGCTGTGACATATTATTTCAACTCTACAATTTCATCATAATGTTCCATTATCGTATAGATTTCTATCTTTTATTTGGGTTCGCAAAGTACTTCCTATACAGGTAACAAATTAATATCATAGCTGATTTTGGGGAACCTTAATGTCTATCACATTCTTTTCCCTGCCATTTGACTTCTACAATCTACTAAATTGACTGACAATTTCGAATACACTCCATGATCTAGTGATATATATATTGGAAAAATATTAGAAGAATAATGGTTCTCCATATGGACTACGCTTAAAAGAAGTGACCTTCATCAAAACGTAACCAGTTTCTAAAGTCTTAATCATAATAGAAAGCTTAATGGAAAGGAACAAGTGGCCATAAGAACACGAACACGTTACTGTAATCTAACCCATCTCTATTTGATTGACGGATCCAATCTTCCATCATGTGACAGGGGCAATACGGCTTGGTCCCTGTCGCACATAGTCAATCATTGCCCTATTTTCCAACACAACAGACAGAGGTATCTTTACGACACAAGTTTGGAATGTAGACTTGAATCTGAAAAGTATCAAGGAAGGATTAGACAATTCTATAAGAAGAGTGGAATATACAAACAAATATGTATTATATGGGCAATTTCGAATACAATACAGGACCCAGAAAAATGGTTCGTCACCTGACAACTCTTAAAGATGTTCGACAAGATACACACTTGTTCTCTTTCCATGAGCATGTTATCATCCTGTATACAATCTGAATAACCGTATTTTTATACCATATCTGTAAAACAAGAATGGTTCCACATCGGATCAACAGTTCAAAGAAGTGGGGCTTATTTCACACTACATCACCTTCTATGTAGTAGGATATTTTGGTCATACTGCCTCCCCCCAGAGTGCTTGTTAGTATATGTAACAAATATTATATCAAGTGTTTTAACTTCGTTTTTCATGCACATTCGTATAAATATTATTGTTGCTGCTCTTTCCTTTTTTGCAATCGTGTAAGCATCCAGTATTAATGCACCTTGTACTAAATATGTAAACCTTCCATTAATCATGTGTGTATCATTATTGTAATGTACATTTTGTGAGTCGCTAATGACTTAGCTGTCGATGCGACGTTAAATGAACAAAAAAATTGTAGAAATGGAAAAATGTCACTAATTGTAGAAAAATCACTAATTGTAGAATTGGAAAAATATCGTGTAGAGCGTAGCTGAAGAATGAGTACCTCCTCAAAGATGTCGGGGTCTGGCAGGCGAGGCGGCGCGGCCAGGAAGCCCAGCAGCTTGCCGGAGTAGGCGTTGCCCACCACCAGCGCCAACAACAGCAGCCCGGCCAGCAGAAGGCGCTGCTCAGAGCGGGGGACGCGACGGCTGCTCGCCCCCGACAGCATCACCTCCACGACGTCCAAGAGCGAGCGTTCGAAGCCCGGCACTGCGCATGCGCACGCGCACCCAACCACATCAGCGCGCCCTCTCGCGCACCTTTACTCCCTCGCCTTTACTTCGCAGGAAGAGGAAGCAGGAAGCGCTGCTCAGAGCGGGGGACGCGACGGCTGCTCGCCCCCGACAGCATCACCTCCACGACGTCCAAGAGCGAGCGCTCGAAGCCCGGCACTGCGCATGCGCACGCGCACCCAACCACATCAGCGCTCCCTCTCGCGACACCTTTACTCCCTCGCCTTTACTTCGTAGGAAGAGGAAGCAGGAGGCGCTGCTCAGAGCGGGGGACGCGACGGCTGCTCGCCCCCGACAGCATCACCTCCACGACGTCCAAGAGCGAGCGCGTGCCCTCGATAAAGAGAGTGGATAATTCGTTTTACTTTCTATTGAAAGGACCCAGTCCCTCAACGCGTACCAGCGTCGTTCAACGTATCCAAACACCTGTGAATTCTACGAATAGTTAAGGCACTAGACAGACTGACCAGCGCACAGACGGAGTATATTTAAAAAAAAAGCTCTTGATAACAGAAGACCCTGTTGGGGCTTCGAGTATAGCTTGAGTTGTTTGGGAGAGCTTCTGAAAAGGTCGTGCATGTAACGTGTATACGTGCTGTGCCAAATGGCACCCCAGCACTTGTACCGTATTAGGGGACCGAAGTGTCAGGGTGAGCTCCTAGGCGTTAGCTTCTATCCTCACCCACATCAGGTGTGCCAGTACACCTGACGAACATCCGATTCTCGTCGGAACGCAGTTAGCTTTCGCGGCAACATCCCCATACAATGCCTGGGTTTATAGCCCCCCTGCCAGCTCGAGCTACTAGCTATCCGGGCTAGTACCGGAGCCCGGATAGCCCGGATTACATTTTAGACACAATATTCACAATATTTCTGCGGAAACGATTGAGTTTATCGTCATATAAATTGCATATATTCTAATTACTGTATTAACATTATTAGTCAAGCGAATTAACATAATTTTGACAACACTGCGATGGAAACAGTCAGTTGTTTGTTTCTTGGTTAAACTGGACGATTCCAAATAATAGCTAAGATGTTAGTAGCGCAGAAAATGCAGTATTTTAATATGACATAGCTGATTCCAAAACCGCCGGAAAGTATGTGCTGTTGTAGCACCACTAGTTTCATTTGTGTTCGGGTCCACACCAAAGCAAAACAAATACATTTTTATTTCACACAACGTAAGGCAGAACGGTTGACCTGTAACCGTCTAGCGCGCGGCCGTTGCGCCGATACATCACTCCACCGGATGCTGCACACGGGTTAGAAACGCACGTGTGCCCAGCGCCCTCCTTTGTCCGTTAACCACTGGCAACGGACAAAACCTCCAGAAAATTCTATCGCCAAATTTAAATGGCAGCTTGTGATAGGCCATTCATATCCCTTCCCCGATTCGTTTTAGCGCTCGCAATCCTAACGACGCTCTTACCGGTAGGCCACGAAATCAGTTCCGCAGAAGGCAACGCGAGACACACACGTCTGTGGTACATGTCGGCGGCTCCGTGTGGAAATGGAGCTTAGTCTCAAAGCTTTTTTGTGCACCCTCGGGCTGTTCCCAGTTCACACGGCATTTAACAGGTTTTCTTGACCCTTCAGGCGGCATGCGATACGTGCGTCTGTCACGTTCTTGTAAAGACTACACAGGTATCAATTGTGTGTACAATCGTGCAACTCAGGACTACTTCCGGTTAGCACGCGTAAGATAATTACCATTGGTAGAGTGTGAAGCGCCTGCATCAGACTGCTTGGACAAGGTTTTAGCTGGTAGTGCGCTCCGAGTGTATTTTACTGTGATCTATGTGCTGTGCTCATGTAAGCAAGAACTTAAGTGATGCGATAATTAAATTTAGTTTGTGCAAGAACTTTTTTTGGTAAACCCAGAAAACTCTTGCACTAATATTCCATTTAAGCTATCAAAGAGTTTCGGGAATGCTGTGCTCCACTCTTACTATATGTATACGGTCCACTAAAATATTCCGAAGTGAGTATAGCACCCCGAACAATTTGCTTCTGCGGGTGCTATTAGGAGAGCGGTGTTACAAGTCGTATATTCTCAATATATATTCAGCGACTAAATGTCACGCCTACGGACAGTACGGCACCATCGCCGCAGCTTCATGTTATAAAGTGCACTTTACAAAAGAAAAGCGTAGTATAGCGACATGTATAGCCCCATCTATCGCCTTGTTTATTCTATGCCAGCTAAGTGCTTAATAACCTAGTTATAGTTATAGTTATAGTTAATGCCTTATTTTACGGAGCCGGGCCATCAGGCCCGCTCTTCCGTCTGACCACGCAAATTTCGCTACGCTCCTTTCACCTAGCGGAGAAAGAAGGTATTATCTCGGGCGACGAAACAGGCGATTTGAATTTAGCTCAGAGGCGTCATTTAGGCTTGAGGATCTTTTACATGCAAGTAAATCTACTAACATGGGCCAGCCGGCTTTACTTCCCCTCCGCGGAAGGCGTACGAAGGATTTTTTCGCCCTTAAAAATCCACGGCTTCGATCGGGTTTGAACCCGCGAACTTGGGTATGACAGTCCGGCACGCTAACCGTCACACCATCGAATCCTAACCTAATGATAGACTCACCGTGCGCGACTGCAGCGTCTGTCTGGCGGAAGAGCCCGCGTGGGCGGAGCAGAGCAAGGAGGAGTTCGGGGCGGTGGACGACGTGCCAGGCGGCGGCGGAGACTAGCAGCGCCCCGCCCAGCGCCGCCCACACGCGCGGGCCGCAGCGGGATGTAGAGGGCGGCACCGAAAGACACCTGCGGAGCGCGCCGCATGGCCAGGCAGCAGCGGTTCTGTATCACGGGCATAGTCAGATGCGCCACCCTCGCCGGCCCTACTCGGTAATAAGACGGGTTGAATGACACGTCCGCAGTCTTGTTTCTCAATGCGGCAAACATATTCATCCAGCCATTTTTCAGCGGCCGCAGCACCACCCGGCTCTGGAACCTCACTCTGCGCCGCGCCACTTCGGGGAAGAGGCGCGCCATGTGGGCGAAGGGCCCGTCCATCACCTCTCTGCCCTTTGCGTCCCACGAGGCGTGGAAGATGTGGGAAGCGAATGTGTATTGAGAATATTCCTTCTGCGTCTGATTCTCGGTAATGAATAGCGTGTCGTCTCTGATGTCGCAGAAATCACTCATAGTTGCTCGTGGTTTCTCATCTACGGGTCTGTTTTTGGAAATAATTTTATGTGTTTCACAACTGCACAAAAGAACTTTCGCTATCCCAGAATGAGGAAACAAGTATTGTTTAATATTCTTCGGTTTTGTTGTACCCAAGGAGGCGTCATTGTTTTCGTGAGATAAGTCTATAACAGCAAAGAATGGCGTCGCGTGTGCCGGGGCGTAGACGCGCAGGCTGTCTGCGAAGGCGTGCACGTGGCGCCAGTCGGCGGCGGCGAGGACGTGGCGGCGGCGGCGGTGCGTGGGGCGGAGGGCGAGCGGGCGCGGCGGGGCGCGGGCGAGGAGGAGCGGGGCGGCGGCGGCGGGGTGCAAGAGGCGCGAGAGGGTGCGCGCCGCCTCCCCCGCCCCCGCCCCCGCCCCCCAGCTGAGCCGCAGCTCCTCCTTGGGGCCCCGCCCCCAGCGCCCGCCCTCCAGCACGGAGCGCTGCAGCCACGGCGCGACGGCGCCGTCCTCGCACGCGCACTGCACTCTGGGGAAGGAGGCTCTGCACGGGGCGGATAGCGCACTCGAAAGCACGAGCACAAACACCACCAGCACTCTCTCCGCCTTCATCATTAATGGTCGGCCACAAATTGTTTCAACTGCGAAGTCCATTAAGTTAGCAATTTTCTGTCTGAAACACCGAATCTACAATTGTATATCAAGTTCTATTTTTAAATATGTAATTGAATTCATGATCGTTAATTTTATGTTTGAAATGTATACCTTTTTTAATATATTGTATTATCCGCTTCTACGTAAATTGGAAATATCACTCCCTACATTCTCGCCCCCATACAATTCATAAAAATCTTGTTTAATACATTTATTTCTACCTGTTCGAACAAAATTTAACTTTAATTTGTTAACTGTCGTGGAATATTCAAACAAATATTATGCAATAAAGTAAGTTCTTGTGAAATAATTCGAATGTGTCATTGCAAGGTTATAATTACGAATTATCTCTCATGATTTTGCTTCAGATATGCTTCTTTTGCGTGCGATTTCTTTGGATCTGCAGCTACGAATGCGATGTCATGTGGCAGTAGCTTCGCTTATGAATTTCTAAGAGAGAATAAAATTCCAGTTCAGAGATCGTTCATCAGTCATATTCTCACACGAATATCCTGCTTCGGTGGGACGGTAATTTTATTTTATGGATTTTACGCAGCTGGTTCACTAAATTTAAAAAAAAAACATATCGGAAACATTTATTATAAAGTTTGTTTCCCATATGAGTTTTCTCTCTAAGCACGCACTGAAGTGTTGGGTCATAGAAGCTCTGAAGCGCCGTGGAAACATTATTTCGTTGGATGCGCTGCTCGATTGTCACATGTGTTTGTGTGGATCTGCGGGCTGAGACCTCTTCACATACAATTCGTGGGATCGACGGAATAGTTGAGGCATCCCCCTGCAGTATTCGTCGCAGACAATCTCTTTCGCGTCTAAAGCAGCGCTCTCTGAGTGACGCTCACTTGCATGTCTGCGATTCCGCTGTCAACGTTTCTGAAGAGCGGTGGTGGCAGAGAGCCCAAGCCGACACTACACTAGATCAGTAGATCAATAGAGTTAGCAACTGCTTTACCATTCTGGCCATGCTCACGGCAACTGTTCCTTGTTGTGAGATTGTAACATACGCGCGGCTCACTTGAACCTATGACATATCTTGTAAGCGCGCTCCCTAGAGAGCAGATTTGAGTCTGCTGAAAGGGCATGGACTCCACGAAACCAACGTTTTGCGATTGTGCAAGGGCGTTTGTGGTCCGAGACTATCTTTCGCACAAAAGGGGTAGGTTAGTATACTTGTATGGAATTACTACGCAGAGAACATCATTCACCGCATTGATTAACTTAGTGAAGGAAACGACGAATTCCTGAAAACACATGTACATGAAGTGCTTTGAAAGAAACATCCTCTGTCATATTTTAACCAAGAGTACGTAGTACTGATGAATAGTCTTTCGAAAAATTTCCTCCGTGAAAAAGTATTGCTTTGGATATTCACCCGTCAGCGGCAGTCTTGATTTAATTGTTTTTATGCTGTACCTGTGTCATTTGAACACGTAAAACACATGATGTGTACAGGCGACATTTTGCTTTATTGTCACTCCACACAAATTTTGTAGTAGGGAAGTTTGATGGTCCATATTTCAAAAGTTCAGAAAAATACACCACCTGTTTCTTGTACAAAAATAACATTGAGACTTAGTGGAACGACTGTGTATTTTCATTGTATTTCAATTGAGAGCAAGTACTCTGTATTAGTGTCATTATACAATTATCTTTTAGTTAATAAATAAAAAGTATTTTTGGTATCTCTTCATCAAAAAGAAGATCTGATAAAAAACACGTCATTTAAAAATGTTTCGTGGCACTTAACCAACCCCTAAAGTCACCAGTACGTCCAGCACGTAAAACAAAATATTGATTGACCCTACAGTTCAAACAATATAAATAGACTAGTTTACTTTACAATAATTACATAGCAAAAGATCAGGATTGAACGTAATTTATTTGCCCATCTCGCCTCATGAATTTACTTTATAATGAAATATTTATTAAACTGATTTTAGTACCATCTTCTTTGTGGGTATCGACGTACAAGATGCTACATTTTACCTTGCTGCATGCGGACGTACTGTCTGTAGAGATCCGCAACTTCTGGAAGTTTTGAGTATTTTTACTTTCCCGTATACGTACGCGCATATGAGCCATTCCACGTCAAATCGCACAAAAAATACCAAAATTTGACCTTCATATTTTTATTTATTTTCTAATTTTTTCTATTTGTTATATGGATCAAATAAGTGAACACGTGTATTTTTATTTTTTTCTAACTTTATTATTTTCGGAAATATTGTATAATGAAATTTGCTAAAAATGACGCGCATCACTAACTTAAAAATATCATACATTTGAATACACCAATTACAGAAATTCCCTTCAAATTCCATTCGAAACTTAAAAACATGTTTAATTTTTAAGAATTTACAAAATATTTAATTTTTTGAATTTTCAATTTTTTTTAAAAACTGAAATTTTGAAAATTGAATATTTTTGAAAACTCGATGAGCTAAAAATTTTTAAAAAATATTTATAAACGAACTAAAGTATTGATAATAAGTCCAGAAAAAATCAAAGTGGGATCTCAGTAACTTTAAAAGATATTAATATTTTACGAACCAGTGTGTAATAGATTGCTGCAATAGAGGTTTTTTGCGTTACTGGTCGTCGGTTTCTTTGGATGAAGCAGTAATTTAAGTACTTCTTGAGGTGGTGAAACTTCATGATTGAATTTTTAAATAATAATATTAATGTGTATTAATATACATTAATACATATACATTAATACATATAAATAATATTAATATATTTATAAATAATTTATAAATTTATAAATAATTAAATGACAGATTCTTGATTCAGATTTTGACTGACATTTTGAAATTTTCTGGTCCCTCACAACTCACTTTAAATACAAGTACTCGCGTACTATAGAATTCCTGAACTTTCGTCACAATGCACAGTTTTAATGCCTTACCGAATTTACTTCAGTTCTGAACAAAATTCCATTTTCTTCAGCCAACGTTTTACACACTTTTATCATGCGTTCGGTTGCTGCAAAAAGTCGTTTAATTTCATTGTATGTCCAACTTTCAAAAATTGTCAAAATTTAAATTTTCAACGTCATGTCATCGAATGAAAGTAATCGATAAGTTACTAAATAGTATCTTTGTCTGATTTTTCGATGGACGTCGAAGGATCTTCAAAGTGAAAAAATTTATCTGTGTTGGCACTTTGTACTTTCGAAAATTTCTCATGGGGATGCCATTTTGTTCCAATTTTCTTTTCGTGGAGGGGGTTTCTCCTATTGGAATTAAACTGATTTTTATCTTCTCTTTATTCATTTCGCAGACACTTGACGAACTATCTGAAGAGCTTAAATTGTCACTTCCTTGATTTCCACTTTTTTCACTGGACGTTCCGCTACTTTCGTTAATGCCACGGGAGCCACTGATCTCGATGGTATCTTCATTAAGAAAAGGCCGTTTTGGAAGCCGATTCCCTTTCTTCCGAAATGAATTACAAATTCGCCAATCTAATGACTCCTGTAAATTCACCAGCAAATCGTGGTTTACGCGTCTTGGAGATTTTCTTTTTTGAAAATCGTGATCAGAAAGTTAAAATGGATTGAAACATCTATCTCATACGCTGAACGCCACTCATGTTGCACAGTGTACACACGATTCATAGAACAGATACTAGCACTCTTGTCTTTATAAGTATTGCGTATTGCGACTAATGTTGAGAAAATTTTACCATGTCCCTCGACAAGTGGTCGATTGTTCTTCACGAGCAAGGTCAGGAGGGCACCCCGTCCCTAGGACGCAAAGGGACTCGCAGTAAAATTCGTTTCGCTGACACGAGGAAAAGCATTCGTTTTGCTGTCACCCATCCCTTCTGGGGAAAGAGTGAACATAAATTTACTGATGTTTCTTGAAACCCAAATCAGGCAGAGGGCCATTATTTTTATTGTTCGTCGGCATTAGTATCCAAGACTGATCGAACACAATTCGTTAGTGCAGGAGCAGGAACCACACGCCCGAATACTATAATTACAATATTTTTATCTATACGTGTTGAGGGCCTAATTTTTTCTTGTTATATTTTGTAGAAAATTGAATAAGAAATATGCCTATTTTTTCAAATTTTAATCTGAGAGAGTTCGGAAAGAAATTTTCGTTTTTTAAAAATAATTACAATTTTTTAATGAAATATTTATTTTTTGAGAAAGTAATTTACAGATGAATAAAATACACATATCAAAAAATTAAACGAAACAAACCAGTAATTTTTATGTCAAGTACATTCAGAGCGTCAGTTAATCATATTTTGCAAAGTACGCGTAAATTTCAAAATTTAACTACACAAATAACAATTTTCAGGTAAATAAAAAACACACGTCTTTTTCTGATGTCCAAAATGAATGCCATATATTCGTGTCATTTATTTTTGTTAAATAGTCGTGTCAATTCGAGTGCGATTTGACGTGGAATGGCTCGTATTTCAATTCGTTTCGCTCTCACCCATAAGAACATAATGACCCACAAATCACCCACGATGTTACCCACAAAAACATGTATGACACAATGTCATACATTCTAGGGGCAGAGTGAAAATCTGAAATACTAATAACTCTTGAAACCCTTATCAGGCAGACGGTCATTCTTTTTTTAGTTCTTCAGCACTTGCATCAAAGACTGGCCGAACACAATTCGTTAGTGCATGGGTAGGCAGAGCGCGCCCTCATACTTACAATTGATTTTCTTAGAACTGTATGTGTGAAGTGCCCACTTTTTTTCTTAATGTATTTTATAGAAAATTGAACAAGGAATTCGTATATATTTATTTCAATTTTTTATCTCATCGAGTTTATATAGAAATTTTACTTTTTTTTGAAAAAAATACATTTTTTAAAGTGAAAAAAATCTTTTTTGAAAAATTTATTTACAGAGGAATAAAATACACATTTCAAAGTATTAAATGACACAAACCAGAAATTTTTATATTTAGTCCATTCGGAGAGATAATTGATCTTATTTTGTGAAGTATCTGTAAATTCCAAAATTTAATATAGCCATAACTACACAAATAATCAATTTTCAGGCAAATAAAAAAATACGTGTCTCTTTTTTTGATGTCCAGACTTTAGAAAAAAAATATCGTACATTTTAAAAAATGTCGTGTCAACTTTTGTGCGATTTGATGTGGAATGGCTCATATACAGTAATATACCTAGAATAGAGAAAGTTATGTAATGCTGCGGAAAATTAATTTCGAGATTTTAACGGAAATATACGTTTTGGGGCCACCTGATACGCAGAACGTCAGTCAGAAGTGACATTAATTTTTATGTAGTTTAATGCACCACTTTACATGAAATATAATGTATCGTGTACATTAAAATAATATGAATGTGCATGTATATGTCTGTTGATGTGTAAATTAAAATCAATGTAGATTTAATGTATTACCGTATATTAAATTTAATGTACTCTGTACATTAAAACGAGATTAATGAGCTTGTGCATTACATTTAATGTTAAAATTAAAATCAATATAGATTTAATTAAGAACTACATTAAGCGTAATGTACTTTGTAAATTAACCGAGATTAATGTGCTGTACATTAAATTTAATGTTTAAATTAAAATTCACGCAGATTTGAAAAATAAGTATGAAATGTTTGGAACATAGATACTGTTTAAAAAATTAGAAATATTTTCTTCAACTATTTCAACTTATGTATTATAAATTTAAAATATATTTTCAACATGTATCCAAAAAATAGATTTTTAAAATTCGGATTTACAATCAAATTGGTAACAAAAAAATTATAGAAATCTAAAAATAAAATTTTAGCAACCAACATAGCACCTTAATTCTTTAGTTAACAAATTTTCAAATTAACCGAAAATATTAAAATTTTTTCAAAGAATTGTCACTATAAAAAAGTCAGAATTTTGTCCTCTTTACGGCTACGGAACATATTTCCGAGCATAACAGTTGATGAGCTTCCGAGTAAACAGTTGATGAATAATTACCTGTTTAGGACAATTATATATCTATACTAATGTATAAAGACACAAGGAAGTTGTTTTACAGCGAATGTACTGAACCAATGCCGATGAAACCTATGTGCTAGCTTCCTTGGAAGTTCAGGAGTGCTATAGGCTATGATTTACAATCAGAAACCTTAACATATTCACAAAATAATTAGTTCTCTGGACTTCTTTCGCCTAACATCGCATCAAAGATTCAAGAGTGTGTCAATGTCAATAGTTAAGCTGCGCGCCACCAGAGGATGACTACTGAGATCTTTTATTGAGTTCATTAATACACAGAATTGCATATATTTTTAAGATAGGTGAAAAATGTTGATTTTACCGTCAATTATTTAATGCGAAATGTTTATATTTAAGAATATAATGTGAACATATTTAAGAACGGTTCTGGTTTTTTCACTCTATTTATAAAAGTAACTTGGATATTGATTTTATTGCGTCTAGGCGTAAATGTATTAAGTGTACAAGGGAGAATTATACTTATTCATATATGATTTTTTTTGAAAACGACATTTTGCTGACGGCTGTTTGATATTGTCGTAAAAAGGTACATACGATTGAACATATGTGTTCTACATGGAATAGTTATTAGTTTTAGAACAAGTACGATTATTACGTATTTGCGAAGTAAAAAAGCGAAATGAAAGTTATGAATGATGTATGAGTTAGATTGAAACTGTGAATTTTTGTAAGGGTTTTATTACAGTGAAAAAACTGTACCCTTTGCTGGTGAAGAAATTATTATTTAAATTAATGAAAGTAAGTTCGGAAAGAAGTATAATTGAAGCAAAAGAGTAGTAAGAAATTGAAGGAATTGAATGTGTGTTAACCCTGTTTTTCAATGTTGTTGAAAATAGAACAAAAGAATTATTAGATAACAGAAAAAACTTTGGTTAAGCCTAGATCCACTGTGTGATCTCGGATTTTTGGAGATATTACAATTATGTAAGTGGTGAATGGCACCTTTCCGTCGGCCACTATTTATCGAGAACCCTAAAACGCGTAGTCGAATTCAATTAAAAGCATTGTATATTTCAATTGACTCGACGTGAGAACAAATATCAATGTCAAATTTTTCTGTATAAATTCGAGAAAAGAAAAATTATGAAAATAGGAGTCTCACAATGTTGCAACTGATTGAAAGTATGGGAATAATACATAAAATTCCACAAAAATAATATGTGAGTGTTTGTATGTTATTTTTGGTGGGAAGCCCAGTTTTAAAAATGTAAACATTTTAGTGAGAAAGTGAGTGAGAAGAACAAGAGTATTTTCAGGTGGGAGCAAGGCAGAGAGAGGTTGGGCAAGATTTAGCGGGGATACATCGCACAGCAGTAAGCTGTAGGAAAGTTAGGACAAAAACACTGCATATCCACAACAATATATAAGTTCCGTATTTAATAAGATTTTTAAGGCCGATAAATCTACACAGGACAGTTTTCGTGTAGATTGGACGTACAGAAAACATGCAGATCTGACTGCACGATTTCTACCTGAAAACTTTTGAGAATGTTCGTAATATTTCGTGCAGAAAGCCTAGTTTGACTCAAGCGTCTCTAGCGGCAAAATCGTTCACTAACCGATTTGTTAACCCAAGCGACGGTAATCGGCCATTTGAATTTTGTGGTTCTGCAAGTCAAAGTGCGATTGTCTCAAGTGATATTATGATAAATTACCCCTTTCCCCATTCCCACCTTCTATCAAAGAAAAGGAATAACCTTTAACAATTTGCAAAACTCTTACAATGTTGTAGTAGAAGCTCGGTAATTAGGCAAGGCTGCACGATTGATACAATAAACAAATGAAGGTTGAACTAGTTTAAGCATTACAAAGTATTCTAGAGCCTTCAAGGCAAAAATGAATGGTTAATCTAATCACGTGTCATGACGTTACAAAACAAGGCTACACTCATAATAAAATACTCATCTCTCGCTATAGCTATTCAGTAGGGGGGGGGGTCTAAATGCACTCGAATCGCCGAAACAAATACCCGCGAGATGGTTATCTCGCCGTGAACTGTACATTCGTGGACACGGGGTTTACATTCCCCCTGTCCACTGCCATTGCCAGCACGCCCGCACACGCGCACGCACGCACTCACTCCCCAGTTCCCCGCGCCGCACGTTCACCCCCTCATGCCCCGCCAATCACACCCTCGCTATCACGCCCCGTCGAAGCAAAATGAACTCTCTCCGGGCGGGCGGCGGAGGGGGCAGCCGGCGAGCGGGTGGCGGCGGTGGAAGGGCAGAGAGGGGGCGGCGGCGGCGGCGGCGTGGTTCCTCTTGAGCCAGCGAAGGGAGGGAGCGGTAGCCGCGCCTTTCTGCCCCAGCCTCCCGTGCGGGAGCGCAGATACTCCAAGCGCAGAAGCGGGAAAATTTAATTTATTAATATTTTTTGGGGACGCGCGAAATTCATATTCGCGCCCCCATAACGCACTGCTGCACCATAGAACTCCCATAACTGGCGGGAAGATCCACAAAGAACGCCCAGCTGGGCGGAAGTTACTGTTCATTGGGCGAGCCGGGAAAATGTGCTAACATCTTCCTGTTGTTCTTCTCTATGCTAAACATGGTTAGTTTGTTAAATTTAGTGGCGAAAATTGAATTTGAAAACAAATAATTTAATGCGATCGCCAGCTACCAATACGTGGCAATTAAAAATCAGTAATTTGATTTCCTAACCAAGACTCGGAATAGCAAAGAAGACAAGGAAAGTGAATCTGACACATATTCCTTTAGGAAATGGGCGAAGTAACATGAAACCCTCTAGGGAGATCGTCGATCGTCACTTTATTCATACAGAGTTTTTTATAACTCTTCTGCAAGTATCGACTGAAGCTATATGCCAGGTTGCTATTCAGGAATCCTAGCAGCAGGAGACATGTATGCATACATTTCCATGTAACAACATTTATTAATAATTAAGTAATATGCATAAGGCATGTACATCAAAATAGTGTTGCATACCATTACATACAACTACA
Source organism: Acheta domesticus (assembly GCA_031308135.1). Classification (NCBI taxonomy): domain Eukaryota; kingdom Metazoa; phylum Arthropoda; class Insecta; order Orthoptera; family Gryllidae; genus Acheta; species Acheta domesticus. The sequence goes on along the minus strand of JAHLJT010004567.1, from coordinate 28,892,515 downwards.
CAAGTCTCATAGCCGAATCACATTTGGGAAGACCTGTGATCGACCAACACACATGCCGTCTCACAACTTCCAATCCTGATGGCTGCAGCTCTGCATCCAATGACTCGACCGATGGGGTTACCGGAGCTGTCACGGAGCCGACATGGACAGATCCATTTCGTGTAAATCACTGGGATCTTTGGTGGAATGCCACCTCCTCCAGTACGGGTTTTAATATCTGCCTCTTTGTGAAAAGTTTTAACAATACATTAGTTGAAAAACAAATGACATCACGTATGCCACAACCACGGCCGAATCCAAGTGGCCTAGGCTGGGCACAAAACATCGATGCGCGGAATATCCTACGCAACGAGCAACATACATAAATACAAGCAGAGCTGCAAGAAACAAAAAATTAATACATTACACAGCAACACATTATCAACATAAACATATACTCATTGCCACAACAAATTTAAAGTACCCAGTCGTGGGTATAAGAGAAAACCACTTCTACCACACCATTAAAATTTAAAACATTTAATTAAACATGTATGATTTCCGTACGAATCGCCACAAGAGTTTGCTGGGTTCTTCGGGGAAACCACTGAATTGCGCCTAATAAAGTGGCTGTGCGCATTAGGGATGCGACATCGATGTCAATGATTTCAAAACGTAGATATTTTAAACATACATTTCTTGATACCAAACTTTCAGTGGCAATATTTCAGTGTGTGCGTTCTTGCTGTGATCTTTATAAAGTATTAATTAACCATGAGGAGCATAAAGAAAAAAATAGGAAGGCGGGAATGGGGAAAGATGTAATTTATCACATCACTTAACACAATAGCACTTTGACCCATATAACCACAAAATATAAATGGCCAATTACACAGGCCGACGTCAGTTTAGTTACAATAAGTAAAACCACTGATTCCGATTAATTTCAGGATGCTGCATTCGAAATGGACACCCGTTTTTCTAGATTAGCTCGTATTTTTTAGTAACGCATAGTTGCCAGTTTCTACCATTTAGTAGGGACAGCTTCAGTTATCATCAAAGTAACCATGTCCACAATGTTACTTGAGTGAGAAATAAATAGTATTTCACTCATTGGGTGCTATGTTATATGTGGGTGTTATATATATATGTATGTGTATATATGTATGTGTATATATGTATATATATATATATATGTATGTGTATATATGTATATATATATGTATGTGTATATGTATGTGTATATATATGTATATATATATGTATGTATATATGTATGTATATATATATATTATATATATATATATATATATATAAGATTAAGACTGTAAGATTGAGGATCAGGATAAAAGCTGGGCCCGTCTTGTGCGTTGTCTGATGTGTCTGACGGCATAGCTTAAAGGAACCAAGAAAAGTATGCCTTTTGCTGTTCCGACGATATGGAGAGAACTTCAGAATCTCTACAGTGACTTATTTCTGAATGACCAAGCAGGAAGTAGCAAGAAGGAACAGCGTGCCCTCGAATATCCAAACTTGCAATCCGTGATCAGACCAGTGCCTCATGGAGAAAATTTACCTGCACCTACTTTCCGAACGATTAGGAAACCATTGATATTGCAGCATCTACGAGAACCGATGAGGACATTAAATATTTGATGATCTGATAGTCCCTTCCATTTAAAAGATGAGACTTATTTCATCCTTCAACATTGAACGATTTAGCGAGAAACTTACAACTTACGAAAGAGCTCAATTCTTGGGTGCTAGACTCCAAGAATGGTGTTTACTGGCTCCCGGAGCTACTTACTCATCACTGGAAAAGGAACGAGCCTCTTTCAGAATATTACAGAATGAAAGATTCCCTTTGCGTATGCACGGACATCAATGGTCTGATGAATGAATTTGGAATCCAACACAATCCATCTTATTGGTGTCCTTTCGTAGATTCATGTAAGTACAGTCTGAAAGCAGTTTTGCTTCGTAATGGAAATAAGCTGCCGTCTATTCCAGTGGCACACTGTTCCTATGAAAGAGACTTAAAGAGAATCTCGCTCTCATTTTAAATCGTATCAATTACAAAGATCATGGTTGGCAAATTTATGAAGATCTAAAAGTATTTGCAAAATTATATATTTGTCTGGAAGGTGGATTTACAAAGCACTTTTTTTTCTTTTTTGTGTCTTTGGGACTCAAGAAATACAGGAAAAATTTCTCACGAAAGGAGTGGCCCCCCAGAGAGTCATTTAAGCCCGGTACCAACAACGTCAAGTATGAGTCTCTGGTCGATCCAGGCATGGTACTGCTTCCGCCTCTGCACATTAAGTTGGACTTCATGAATTTCGTTAAAGGAATAGACAAAGTACGTGAAGGATTTAAGTATATTAGATAGTGTTTTTCAAAACTAAGTGATGATCTATATACATCTGTGAGCATTATACTTTGTAAACTATTCTGAGTATGTAAATGCTGAAGTACAGTTTTTAAATGCTAGTAAACTAACTTAATAGTTTTTTAATTGTTTAGATTTAATAAATTAATTTACAGAATTTTAAAAATTGATTGTCTTTGACACGTGCTAAAATGAAGTTGATTACCTTTTTGCAGTCAAACAGCTCTTTCTCCGGTACCTTCAAGATACCTCATTACGCCTATAACGGTAAATTAGGCAACTATGCGTTACACAAAAATACGAGCTAATCTAGTAAAACGGCTAACATATTCGTATTCAGCGATCCAAAATTGGTCAGAATCAGTGAGTTTTGTTTCTGTAACTTTTCAAAAGTTTGAAAACGTCGGCCAGTGTTACCGTCGCGTGGGTTAACAAATCCGCAAGTGAACGATTTTGCCGCTAGAGACACTTGAGTCAAACTAAATTTATGCATGAACAATTATTAACATGCTCAAATGTTTTCAGGCAGAAATCGTGCAGCCTGGTCTGCACGTGTTCTGTACGTCCAATCTGCACAAAAACTGTACTGTATGTACATTCCGGCCTTAAAGATCTTGGTAAATACGAAAGTTAATTATTGTTGTGGATATGCAGTAATTTCTGTTCTCGCTTTCCTACAGCACTTACTGCTGTGCGAAGAAATCGCACGGGTTCAGCTAGTATGTGATGTAATTTGGTTTTCAACTAATGTATTGTTGAAACTTTTCACAGATTAAGAGATCTATAAAACCTGTCGTATACTTAGTAGATTAAAAACAAGCACATTATTTAATATTGAATTTAATTTTGTATTGGTACAATTTATTAATTTATAAAATTATTGAAATATTTTTCAACAATTGATGTTTTCACAAAGAACAAACAGGGGGAAAATGGAATTGGAGTTAAAAAGTTTAATATACGGTGAACTGACCAGAAATGAAGGCTTTACAGCTCCTTTCTCTTCATTTAATATAATTGATCAAAATGTAGTATTTATAATAAAATACATAATTTTAATCACAATAAAAATTAGGAATCACCTAACAAGGACTCTAAAAATATTCTATTGGTGATGTTTATGAATTTATTTGTTCACAAATTTTTATATTTCAACCGTCTAGAAAGAATTTATACAAATGTAATAATTAATTCAAAAAATAATCTATGGGATATTTTTGTCTAATCAACTACACATAAAATTTCACCTCATTTTAACTCATGACAAAAATAAACGGGGTTATAAGGAATGGACCAAATACAAATTTTATAACCAAACCAAAATATTTATTTTAAAAATGTAACAAGTTACATTTACAATTTACAACTAACATTTCAATGGCTGTACATAATGTCTACAAAGAAATATGAAATACAAAAAATCAAAAGTGGCAACAAATTTAATACATCAAATTATTTTATTTTTGATAAAATATACAAAATGTCATCACTTTTAACTTTCATGTAAAGTTATGAATGGAAATGGAATGGAAATGAAAATGGTATACTAACAAGTTACCTTTAACTTCCAGTTGTTGCAATTCATAACCAATACATTATCTCAAAACTTAACATTTAGCTGTATTTATGACAAGGTCTTGGGAATTACAGAATAAGAAATTTTTCTATGCATCTTTGCCGTAAGAAATTAATAAAGAAACATGAAGTAAGTAACAATTTCTACTTTAGGGAGAAAAAAATTAAAAATGTTAAACGCATTGTGGCAATTGGTACCTTGCCCCAGATTTTTAATACCATCCTCTAGAACAGGGCCGCTCAAGCAGAGCAAATCGGCAGCGCGGAGCCGTGTTGTCAGCCGAGAGCGGGACACCGGAGCCCGATTGTTGCGCGCCTTGCGATAACCTCTGATACAGTGTCCCGGTAACTCCAGTCGCGGAAACATGGAAGACCACGCGAGCACTTCACAGACAAGAGCACCTACACCGACAATTTTCAATGCAGTATGGGAAGAAAAGTATCTTTTCGCCGACTACGGCAGCTATGCCAAATGTTTAGTTTACATAAAGGGTTTCACGTGAAGAAGTTTAATTTGCAACGACATTATACATTAATCATGCTGATGAAAATGACAAGTACGCTGAAGAAGAACAAAAGGAAGTTTTCAGTGTTCTGAAAAACAATGCCTCACTAGAAGTAAGTTTTGGATGTATTTTGATGCTCTTATATTGTTTTGGCAGTAAAATAACACAATACAAAAGAATTTAATTTCATTGCATACCGATACTACAACTTAAGCATTTAGGAAAAGAACTTCCTACAAAACCGTTTTCCAAAACTGCATCGGAGTACCCCTCGATTGTTAAGTACGTTTGGATCAACATACAACTGTGAGCAATTTTTTGCTTCTTTGAAAATCTGTAAATCTCGAATGAGAAGTACAATTACAGATCACAATCGGAAATGCATGTTACGGCTCAATAGCACCATGCCATCTCTTCCAAATATAGAAAGTATATTGCGAAAAAAACACTTAAAAGGTGTAATTAGAGTATTTGATTTTGCAATCAACTTCATTTTTTATGTTAATTTCCTTTACTTTTAGTATTTTTATTACTAGTTTATTAATAACATTTTTTGTGCAACCTTTATAATACTTTTCATTTTCAGCAGCATGATAAACTGTGTAATGTCACCGCTATTAAATTTCTTTATGTTATTGAGCACTTGTTTTGCAACTAAATATTTGGCATTGCCGGCGCAATCTGCAAAAAGATACTTTTCTTCCCATGCTGCATTGCAAATTGTCGTGTTTTAATTTCCAAATCACACTAATATGTTTATATCTAGTAAATGTTCCAATAAATGTTACAAAAGTATTTTACTGTTTTTTTCTGTCGTAATATCCTTTCCCAGAGCAGTGAGACTTTTTCATTCCGAACAACGGAAAAGAACAACGGAAACCCCGTAGAAATACGACGCGACCCACTGTGCCACACGTCACCGATCGATATTTGATGACGTCATTTGCTCTTTCTGCGGCGGAAGAGGAGAGAGCAACCGACTGCTCCTCCTCGGAGCAAATGGTTGAGCGGCCCTGCTCTAGAAGAAGGTAAAGATCAATATGTTAGTTCATTCTTCAAAGTTTCATTTGCTTATATCCTCTTCAGTCCTGAGGTATCATATATGATACCTTCGTCTTTTATTTTTTCTACGCGATCCTAATCCACAGAATGTTTTTGTAACTGTGGTATCATATACTTTAAGGTTGTCGCTTCTCGTCGCTAATTTTTTGCGTTCATTTGGGTGACAGTAGATGGCAGTACTACGCGAAAAGCTTGCGTTTCCTCAATGTGAAGCATGTCTCATTTGAATACAAGTAATTATCACTTATTTCATGAAATTTGCATGTTTTTATGACTACTTCTATCTTCTTATACTATGTTAAAATGTTTACAATAATCTTGCATCTTATAATAAAGCATATAATCTTGCATCTTAAAAAATAATTAATATAAAAATATTTTAAAATAAGGTTGAGGGATCTGTTCCAGTTTTGTAGTACCGTAACGTTCTAGTTTTGTAGAATTGGAAATGCTCCACCTTTGTAAATTGTAATGTTCCAGTTTTGGAGGATTGTAAATATTCTAGTTTTGAAGTTTATTGTAAGAGTTACTTCGTATTTTTTCTAATTCAATACATTTTTTTCAATAAATATGGATCTTCCCGCCTGTTATGGGAGTTCTATGGTGCAGCAGTGCGTTATGGGGGTCGAATATGAATTTCGCGCGTCCCCAAAAAATATTAATAAATTAAATTTTCCCGCTTCTGCGCTTGGAGTATCTGCGCTCCCGCACGGGAGGCTGGGGCAGAATGGCGCGGCTACCGCTCCCTCCCTTCGCTGGCTCAAGAGGAACCACGCCGCCGCCGCCGCCGCCCCCTCTCTGCTCTTCCACCGCCGCCACCAGCTCGCCGGCTGCCCCCTCCGCCGCCCGCCCGGAGAGAGTTCATTTTGCTTCGACGGGGCGTGACAGCGAGGGTGTGATTGGCGGGGCATGAGGGGGTGAGTGCGGGGAACTGGGGGGTGTGATTGGCGGGGAACTGGGGAGTGAGTGCGTGCGTGCGCGTGTGCGGGCGTGCTGACAATGGCAGTGGACAGGGGGAATGTAAACCCCGTGTCCACGGATGTACAGTTCACGGCGAGATGACCATCTCGCGGGTATTTGTTTCGGCGATTCGAGTGCATTTAGACTCCCCCCTACTGAATAGCTGTAGCGAGAGATGAGAATTTTATTATGAGTGTAGCCTTGTTTTGTAACGTCATGACATGTGATTAGATTAACCATTATATACATAGTGACGGTACTTCGCCACAATAATCCTAATTTATTTTTTAAGAACCTGAAAAGGCGCAGGGGTCTTGGCAGGGAGAAGCCATGATTCGGAATCGCATGTGATTCAATTTAACGACAGCTTCTGATAATAAGTCAGGATTTATTCCATCTAAAGATTCCAAATAAAGGAAACATAATGACAAATGAAATTATAGCATTGACCGTTTCAAATACCTTTCAGAAACTATTCACCAGCTATTTATTCAGGCCTGTGCAAATGGGATCCCACGCAAATTTACTGGCAATACCAATTACTGCTAATTTACACCCAAATTTAACATCAACTTTGACCCAATTCTTTAAACAATTATTTACACAGAAATTTCCTCTTTGTTCATAATCGCATTCAACATAATTTCCCATCCAAAATTCTTAAAGCTATTTTACAAAAGAAATCCCTCATATTGAACAAGAAATATTACATGTTATCAAAATTCGATTAGATTTTAACTTTGTGAATATGTAAAGGTTTCTGATTGTAAATCATAGCCTGTAGCACTCCTGATCATCCAAGGAAGCTAGCACATCATCCCTATTGAATTATTTTGCTACATTGTGAATGCGGACTACAAAAATGGGTGGTATTTGAACAGTAGGGTTTGTATGGTCAACATTTGGTTCATGTAAAAGAAATCCATTGTCCTCGCGATTTTTACCTTCTTCGCCGAGCTCAGCGAATGTGTTCTGTCTTATATTGGAGCTCGGTGAGGCTTTTTCAGTTTCCATTCGGATTACCGCTGTTCCGAGAACAAGAAAATACATCTGTATCACTTTCACTTTTACTGACTGACTTTCTCTTTAGTATCTGAGGAGGTAGTGGCGACACGTAGTTCTGACTGAAATTGAAAAAGATAAAGTTGATTCGGCCCTCGTTGCTAATCTGTACTGGCGTTGGTACGAAGCCAGTATCTATGGACTCGCTACTTCGTCGAATTGGCGACACTTCACGAGCGGCACAGTTTTCACCGTTATTTACAGTGAGCAGAACTTCGGTTATTGTCTTTCCTGCGGATTGGTTAATGGCATAAGCCACATATTTTTTCTTAGTTATATTCCGACAATCGAGAACTTTTTGAATCTTGAGACACCCAATACACAGAGAGTTCCCTGCTAGATGACAGTGGTAGGCGACTGACGTAGGCTCTCCGCGCGGAGCAATATGTACTGGGATAAGCGTAGCGAACTCCACTGTACCGTGGTCGAGGTGGGAATCAGGCACAGCGGTGAACACTGCGTGCGCACAACCGATCTGAAAGTCATTCGCGTACCCTTTCACTTGAAGGTTCTGATGAAAATGATTCCGTAATAACTCTTCCACATATTTTAAGCGACTTTTGCTCTAAACAATAAAGCAGGAAATACAAATGTATATACGGTACACTAATAGAAAAGTACGAGAAGAATTAGGTATTAAATTTCATGTTGACTTATGCAACTGGAATATTGACATGTATTGATGGGTAGAACATTAGATAAAAAATAAGTAATTCTGAGGGATCTTTCCGTGCTGGCTATAATTTCCATTCTACAAAGGAAAATGTGTGTATTCACTAAGAGATCTTGTTTTTAAATCAGATTAATGTTATCTTTTATTTCGGGACTTTAACACGATGTAATGCATCTTTTGAAAATAGCAATAAAGTGTATTTTCCGTATGCTTTCTTTACGATGTCCAATGAATCAACGATTCAAACTTTTCGAATCTAGAACAGTCTATTCTTTTGTGTCGATTCCCAGACCAGAAGAAAGACGAGAGACAATATTAGTGGGGATACGTACTGAGAGAGTTAAACATTTCAAGTCGATGTGCGGCTGCAGAGTATTATGTGTGAAGTACTAAATGATCTCATGTAGAGTACTGATGTGGAATATTTTTGTATGGGAAAGGTATTAAGAGTGAGAGTTGGCCTCCTCATCGGGAGATGCGTTTGGGAAGCTGACGGTTGCTGATAGAGAAACATTCCACTGGCCGTATGAGTGCATGCGCTCCCACATCTCAGCACTTTCAGCAAAGCACATTCTCTCCCGGAAAGCACTCAACAGCAGGCGAGCCCCAGTGAAGCGGAGAGAAGAGCAGTCACTCCCTCCAGAACACTGAACAGCACCAGAGACCTAGTGAAGGTGCGTCAGTGGACAGATGGGCATGGAGCCTTGCGGCGGAGTCGTGGGCACTGGCGAGAGCAGCACCTGCGCCACCAAATCAGTTCTGTGCCCCACGCCAGCGCCGCCGCGCCCAGCCCCGCGCCCAGGCACAGCAGCGGCCCCACTAGCTGCTCTACGCGCAGCGCCCGCGGCGGCCTCTTGACCTCGTCGCCCATCAGCACGCCCGCCGCCACCATGCGCAGCCGCTTCGCGCGCAGCCAATGCGCCGGCAGCCCGGCCTCCACGCAGTGCAGCGCGAACGCGTTCACCAGGTCGTAGATGGGCGAGTCCAGCGCCACCAACAAACCCATGTGGCCGGGGCTCAGCACGCACTCCGCCGCCTGGTGCAGCATCACCTGCCCGTCGCGCGTCAGGTTGCGCATAAAGCGGTACACGTCCAGGTCGCGCTCCGATAACTGATAAGCTGCGTTACCCTTCTCCACGATGATCGCGAGATCGGACAGCACGTTGACAAGCTTCTTTATCTTCATCTTGCTTCCTAGCTGCTCAAAGGCCTCTCTGCCGCCGGGGACTTTCAGGAACTGGTCTGCAACTTTGGGTGTGAGAACAGTAGGCACAGCGGCCGCCACCTGGTGAAAAAGAACAACAACAAAAATTGATTTTACGTCCTCGTAAATATAGTTCTGGGAAAGGCATGTAGTGCTTCAAACAATTATTGGCCGAAGGAAGCTAAAGTACCCTCCCAATTATTTGTACTTAAATGCTGTACTGGCTGCAGAAATCTTGTGCTACTCCAGGATTAACATTTCAGGATATCAGAGGTAACAGCCAGAGTTATAATATTTACTGTGACTATATACATTTACTATGCAGAAAATTCAGTTATGTATGTGTTTCGAGAATTTTTTCCCATCATCAGTAGGTCTAAAATATTAAAATCGAATTAACAAATTAGAACATGAATAACTATGTCATACAAGGAAGCACATAATTTGATTGAACTTTAAATAGAGTACTTACCCAAGTAACATAGATTAAACACCACATTAAGTAAACATAGTGATCAGGCCGAGGATGGCGCTAGGGAAGGTGTGGGAAGAAATAAATGTATGCGAAAGCTAGTCAATAAATAAATTTACTGTTCGGCTGGATTTCAATTTTGATTGTTCATTAAGAATATTAGATTAGAATTTTTGTGTAGTATTAAAATTTCTAAATTTTCCAAAATATTCAATTTGTTCCCTTTATTTTCGAAATGCATAATTTTGAAGTTGGTATCCGGGTCGGAAGAGTGATTGTCTTTAATTAGGTGGTAGACAAATGTGGAGTATTCTTGTTTGAGTCTCGATGATCTGGGCTGTTCATTTAGTCTATGGGAAAACATCCTACCTGTTTGCCCTACATAAGCAGAATTACAATTGTTGCACTCTAATATGTAAACTCCACCTTTTTTCCTCTTCCTAGGAAAACAGAAAATATAGAATTTCCGTTCAAATAAAATTTGTTCTCCTTAGTAAATTTATCTTTAGGATCGTGAACATTTTTTTGAAATAATTAGTAGTTTTCGCGCAAAATTGTGTGCAATTTGTGCAATGAAGTAAAATAAGATTTTTTTCAAAAAACGGTTTTGAATTTTTTTTCAAACTTTTGGTAGGGATAGTGCCGAATGTACTCTATGAGATGACATAAACGCAATATTGCTCTAATCATTTGTTTTTTTCAAAATTAAAAAATGAAATGGATTTGACTCTCACGTCGTTAATATTTACATTAACGGCTATTGGTGCTCATTATTATACTTATGAGCACATGTTGTAACGGTTGATAAACACTTCCTCAATTAATGCAGGTAATATTGAAGGAATTACTTTCTTTGTTCCCAATCTAGGCGAGTCAGCCGTATTTGTGTTTATAAAATCACGTAAATAAACAGATATTTGTTTGGCACAATGGCCGCCGAATGCACGGGACTAGTTTATTCGGCGATTTCCCGAAAGATCAATTGCGTGCGACGTGAACACCCCTATCTTCGTATTAATAACGGGTCTATATGTTTAGTCACGAATTGCAGGCTCTCACCTATTATTTGAACTCTACAATTTCATCTCAGTGTTCCATTACAATACAAATTATATATTTTATATGGATTCGCGAAGTCGTCCCTATACAGTTAACAAAATAATATTGTAGTTGATTTTGGGGAGCCTGAATCTCCAACATATTCATTTCCTTGCCATTTTACTTGTACACTTTACTGGAAATAAACTAACACATGTGTTAAACAATGTTGTCTAATCGAAATGTCGGCTGCTATTTATTTTCACGATTGTTGTCTCGCCAAAATAACGATCAGCAAATCCAATTATCGTTCTAATTTACAGAACGTAACAACAAATGCATGTTTAAACTCATTGACATAAAATAAAAATTATCTTAACAAAAAAATCTACGTAGCACTCACACATTCATACTGTGACGTTACAGAATAATCTAACATACGCGGATAAATCTGTGTCCGCTCAATCGTTACACAAGGAGTTGTGCTGAAGAATCGCGTCCGCTGCCTCCCTTTCGGCGGCACGAGGGGCTAATTCGTCACGGCGCGGCGCACGTGCGGGCCGCTCCCTGCGACAGGCCGGCGCCATCCCGGGGAAGAACGAACCTTCGTCGTTTTCGGGACAGGCACAAACCCATGGGATCTTCCCAGCGGAAATTTCCACTTGGCCCGGCGACCTCGCAGCATGTGTTTATCACATTGCTAGAGTGAGAGCGCTCTGTGGAAATTTCCGTTGCTTAAGTGTGTAAAACGCACGAAGCGATTGGTGCTTCAAGAAAAAAGTCGCAATAGCTTCGGGACAGTAACGCTCAGTCTTTAAAAGTTGTTATAAAATGTCCTACAACTGTTTGGAAATAAGGAAGGGGAGAAAGGAGCTTGCTCCAGTTTTAACACGTAGAAGGAAATTCCGGTGAGGACCTCCGTGGAGGACAGTCGAGTCGTGGGGGACAGCCTCTGAGTGGGACTCGAAGGCGAGATCGCGATTTTCCCTCGTTTATTTCCTAATGTGGCGAGTGACCTTCAGTGAAAATTCCTGGAATGTGAATCTCGCAAAGTGCTGGGACTGAATTTTGCTAATTGCAGGGCGAGCGCCCATTCATTACGCACTATTCCGCTGAAAAATTAATTCAGCAACGCGATCTATCATCCGGCCGCTTCTCGATAAGCTCGGGGAGTATGCCCGACTGTTTAATCGCCTGGACACCAGTTTGTCGCTTCCGCCTACACACCAAAGACGGCGTTTTTTTCTGCCTGAACGAGTGAGTCCCTGCCGACGCCCCGTCTGCAGTGAGTGGAAAGGAACATACCGGACATTCACCCCCCAGAGGTTGACGCCCGTTCTGGTGATTGAACATCGCGGCCAAGCTTCGGTCCATTGACATTCGCCTCCGTCTGGCGACCTACTGAACCTGAGACCCTTTTCTTTTGCACGTCGTAAATTTTTCTTTGCATTCGGAAATCTCCTGTTTTAAAAGGCTATGGTTATGTCCTGCGTTGCAAACATGTGTTTACATGTTTTTTTGAAGCGTGCTTTTCTTGTGAATCCAGTTTTACGTGTTCACAGAGAATTCTTTTGAAATAGTTAGTGGGTTACGAAGTCGTTAGAGTGATATCATGGTTAAAGCGACTAGATAGCTTAAGAAAGTAAAGAAAGTCAAAGTATTTAACATTTCTTCCTAAAAATTAAACAGAACAGAAATTGAGGTTAATAATTTTGTAGAATGTGAACTGGAAACGCGTACTTCTGATCCGGAAACTCCACTAAAGGAATCAAGACGAAAAGTGGGTGGAGTGCACTTTTTGATGTCCGAACTTCGCAGAAAATAATCTCCTTACCAGGTAAATGGTTCGGACTTCGCAAGCAGAAGCGACACTCAGTCTTTCGTTCTCTTCCTGTGAGCATCGAGAAGAATAGAAGAAAATGGAATTCATTTACTGCCAGCGCGGCAAGAAACTTCTCATACAAGGTGACTATAAATGAAGTGAAATGAACTGTAAGAACCGTGCCGGGTGATTCTCGAGAAGAAATTAATCACTCGTGCCACCCTAATCCCTGGATCAACCAAAACCGGAAATATGAATATTTTCATACATTGCGTGAAATGCGATCCGTTTCTCCCAGTAACAAACAAATGCAAAGAATAGACAGAACTTTAATATTTTCATTGAATCAAATTTTATTTATATGAATAATATTTTATAAGAATCCCTAGTTATAAGTAATTCGATAAAAAACAATCTATTTGCTGGAAAACTAACTTCACAGTTGTCCCCTAGCCTTCTCTATTGGAGCGAGTGTATATAATTCAAAAAAGCGGGTTTATAACCACAACAGGTATTATTTTTACGTGAGCTCTTTTAAAATAGACTTTCTTTTTTTTCGGGCCTCACTCAAGAAATCTTCCTTCGAATCATTCGCCTATTTCATAAATATTGCTTTAGCAAGAGTCGGATTGTTAAATTTAAATAATAATTATTCTCCCTAAAACGGATGCACGTTTTTATTTAATTTTTCGTCGTATGTAACAAAGAACTAAATATGAAAGTGCTGGTTTCATTTCGGCGAATTCTATGTTTTCAAAAATTGCAAAGAAACAAAATCGAAATTGGAAAATCAAATTTTTTCCACGCTTCTTTGATTGGTTGTCAGTGCGAAAGTTGAAAATTTTTTACGAAGAAAGGTCTTTTGTTAGCACTAGTGAATTGTATTGTTTGAGGCCTGTTATTGAACGCTGCCCAGCGTACCATTTTAAATTAATACTTTACCTCGTGTATCAGTGTATTGGTCTTCGTTTTGATTCAGAAAGGAAGTGAAATAACATTAAACGTGAGGAGAATATAGAGTTAATGGCTGTATAGCAACTTTCAAATTATTAGGCAAAAAATCGTAGTTCAAAATTGCTGTTCCTTAAAAGAAATTGTGGTAAAAGGAATGGTGTTCATTAACATTTAACGACAATTTAATGTAGAAATGGAAAAATATGTAGAGCGTGGTTGTAGAATGAGTACCTCCTCAAAGGTGTCGGGGTCTGGGAGGCGGGGCGGCGCGGCCAGAAATCCCAGCAGCTGGCCGGAGTAGGCGTGGCCCATCACCAGCGCCAGCAGCAGCAGCCCGGCCAGCAGGAGGCGCTGCGCGGAGCGGGGGACGCGACGGCTGCTCGCCCCCGACAGCATCACCTCCACGACGTCCAAGAGCGAGCGCTCGAAGCCCGGCACTGCGCATGCGCACGCGCACCCAACCACATCAGCGCTCCCTCTCGCGGCACCTTTACTCCCTCGCCTTTACTTCGTAGGAAGAGGAAGCAGGAGGCGCTGCTCAGAGCGGGGGACGCGACGGCTGCTCGCCCCAGACAGCATCACCTCCACGACGTCCAAGAGAGAGCGCTCGAAGCCCGCCACCGCGAATGATCACGCGCACCCAACCACATCAGCGCTCCCTCTCGCAGCCCCTTTACTCCCTCGCCTTTACTTCGTAGGAAGACGAAGCAGGAGCCGCTGCTCAGAGCGGGGGACGCCACGGCTGCTCGCCCCCGACAGCATCACCTCCACGACGTCCAAGAGCGAGCGCTCGAAGCCCGGCACTGCGCATGCGCACGCGCACCCAACCACATCAGCGCTCCCTCTCGCGACACCTTTACTCCCTCGCCTTTACTTCGTAGGAAGAGGAAGCAGGAGGCGCTGCGCGGAGCGAGGGACGCGACGGCTGCTCTCCCCCCCAGCGCCAACTCCGCCACGTCCCATAGCGCGCGTCCGAGGCCTGGCAATGCGCATGCGCACCCGACCACATCAGCGCTCCCTCTCGCGGCAACTTTACTCCCTCGCCTTTACTTCGTAGGAAGAGGAAGCAGGAGGCGCTGCGCGGGGCGGGGGGCGCGACGGCTCACAGTGGGGCCAGAGGGGGGAAGTTGGTAAAAATTCCAAAATCAGAATGTGATTCAGAGGCTCCATTTCACGTGAAAAGGGTAGTAAAATGTCACCTTCATCGTTCCTCGATTGGTTTAGGGTGTGGGAATCACGACACTCCTTGCTGTGCAAGTTTGAACTTGCGCAAGCGGTGCACGGCGCACTTCGTCGCTCGCGCAGTACGAAGAGAGCTGTGATTTTGATTGCACAAAGTTTTGCTCTCGTGGGTAGCAGAACTGAATGTGCCATACATGTGATATCTGGAGATATTTACTTTAAGTAATATGTTTTTTACTCGTACAGAATTAAAGAATTATTTAGAAATTTCGGTTACAAACCCCACTGTTACAACGAAATAAAAGTTTTAAAATCCGGGTTTTTTCATACTGTCTTTTAGTTACCTTCCGGGCATTTCCGCGCTATCTTATTAATTGAATCGGATTCTGTAATTCATCTAGTTTTCAAAGCATTAATCAAAGTTTGCCCATGTTTGCCCTATTTTGCATGAAGGCGCATTGTTTATAATCATGCGCACCTCGTTTTGTAAGCCTTTCTACAGACAATATTATATTTGTTTTTATTTTTCCTTCAGGATCTGGCACTGATAGCTCTGAATTAACAAGGGGGGATCTGTATGATGCTATTAAACACACCGGTAAGGAAAAACGGAAAAATTCAGATTTTCAAGAAGTTCTTGGAAAAACATACTAAGTGATCCAAACACGGAAAGACGGATTTAAATAAAGTTATGTCAATTTTATGGCCAATTTTAAGAAAAAATTGCAAGATTCTAATTGCAGAGAGGATATATTTTTGCAAAAAAATAAACATTGGTATTCTAATAAAAACATGAACAGCTTTTATTAGAACACCAAATTCGACCTCCAAGTTCAAAAAAATGGGTCGGCCACGGATGCTCTTTTAGAACGTGTCTAATAGATCTAAACGACAAGAACTACACTTTTATGGTCCAAACATTCTACCACAGAGCTATTGCATGCCGCCCAAATGAGTTTTACGTTGCTAAAAAAAAATCATCAAAATGAAATTTTTTACATAATTGAAAAAAATTAGCTCTATACTTAGAGATCGTTTGAAGAAAAAATCAGGAGTTTTTGAGAAAATATTGATTTTAATATTTTTAATTTTGCTCAAATTTCACTCAAAATATGGAGAAAAGTACTAAAATTTACATATATTTTACAAGAACTGATTGTGAAGAACTAATTTCATCTGAAGAAAAAAATAACCTTCTTCAAAATATTGGTAGGAAGATGCCGAAAAATGTTACACTTTGACAATTTTCGAAAATTCGGCAGTAAACAAATATAGCAATTATACCCTCTTCAGACAAGGTAAGAATTCTGCGAATAGCAATACTGCGAATAATATTCTTCAAAAAATAGAAAAAGCTCTTGATAATAGAAGACCCTATTGAGGCTGCGAGTATAGATTGAGTTGTTTGGGAGAGCATCTGAAAAAGTCGTGCAGCAATCCATTGATGTAAGTGAAAGTTCTGAAAACGACAATAATCAAGACGGATGGCACACCGCGCCGTAAGAATCCTTACGTATAGAAGAAATTGTCAATTTTACCTTTGGGCGCAAAATATTTTTTCCTATTATTCTGTTTGTTATTTGTGCATAAGCATAGCTCCTGTTTTAGCGCGCTACAAAGCACTCTGCACAGAAAATACGTACCCATGGAGGACGTAAATTCCGCGTATCAATCTTCTATGTCCAATACAAGTTTACAAACCTTTTGTATTATATTGTAATGGGACGGTCGCGCACGTAACAATGTTGGCGTGTGCGAAAATAATATTTTATTTAACGGGGAGTACTGGAAAACTTGGTGTCTAGAAACGTGCGCTTTTCCGCTACCTGAGCGGTGCGAAGGGTAGGCCGGCCGCCGATGGGCGCGGCTCCCCTTTGTTCAGAAACCGTTCGACGCACCTTGGTATTTCCGCGCGCTGTGTCAGCGCAACCCCGCGTCTTCTCGGAAATTGCAGTGACATGGACCTCCACTCGAAATCGGTTTCCAACCTCCGTTGACCGATGGCAATTGGTCGGCACGCATCGCGCGATTCGGCTGCTCCAATAGACGTGAACTAGGCGGGGGCGAGACACGTGATCCCGCGAGCGAGGGAGGCAGTTGCGGGGGTGATATTCGGCCATTCCGATGTGAACGACGACAGCAAGAGGTCTTTCCGATCTGGGCGACTGTAGCGAGAGGTCTTTCTGATCTGGGCGACTGCAGCGAGAGGCCATTCCGATGTTGGCGACCGTAGCGTGAGATCGAGCTTTCCGATGTGAGCGAGAGCGAGAAGTTCGGCCGTCCTGATGTTGACGACGCTAGCGTAAAGGAGAGCTTTCCGGGGGGATAGAGAGAGGCCACACCATCGCCGCGAGGCGCTAGACCGCCGCCGGCAACGCATCGCCGTCACGTCGCCACCCGCTCATGCGTCGCCTGAAGGGAGAGGCGGAACACTGTACGAGTGTGGGGACCTGAATGAACGAACTTGGCCAGAGGGCCGGCCGCCGCTGAAGGACGCATTCGAGCGGCGCTTCTTCGCCGCCGCCGCAGCCGCAGCCGACGCCGGCCGCGCGCCAGCCCCGCGCGCCCCCCTACACCGCCGCCGCCGCCGCCGGCTGCCGCCCGGTCCAGGGGACGGGGGAACGCTGCCGCTCCGCCGCCTGACCCCACTAGGGATGCCGCGCCTGGAGGGGCGGAACGCCCGGGCGATGACCCAGGAGGGTCGGACTTTAAGCTAAGTTAGTTGTAAGTTAGGTTAAGATATTGTTATAAATTGTAGGAGGCTTCACCCCGTTGATTACCTTTTTTATTTTGTTTTAATTAAATTCAGAAACTCAGGAAAGAGTGTTTCACTGCCTAATGCATGAAAATGCCCAGTCACGCATGCGTCCTGTCCAAATTTCTGCCGGGCGTATGAGGCAACAGATGAGTGCAGACAGAAATCCACAGGTGAGTCGGATCACGCCCTGAGATCCATCCCGCCGAACTCCATGAGAGAGGGGCGGGGTGTTACAATATTTTTATGCAGTTGTAGAAAAAAAATGTTGTACATATTTCATGTGTGAAGTTCCGTTCCTCTCACGGTCTCGATTGAGAATTTTTCCTCGACCTCGGTCTTGACCGTCAAACAAAAGGGAAACTTTCCTCACTTAATATCAATATAACTATTTTATTACACGCGTTTTGTACTAGGGATAAAATGATTACCTATAAAAATGTAAACCATTGTTAACTATTTTTATTTAATGGATGTTCTTTGTTTTAAGCTCATGTATTGACTATTTTACGTGCATAAAGTTAAGTTCATGGTTGCATGCATATTTTTTAGATTTTTAGGGCATGGAGTTCCGGAGTCTAGTTATGTACCATTAAATATCATCTAATCCTTAACGAAATTTACTGCTTGTTGAATAAAAGAAAAAGTATGAAACGATATCGGAACTGTTATCTTACGACAAAAGGCAATTCAGGAGTAAGCAGCCAGCATTTTCGTATTTATTTTAACATTCTAATTGTATACATTATAATTAGTGTATTAACATTATTATCCAAGGGAATTCACGAATTTTTGACAACACTGCGGTGGAATCAGCGAGTTGCTCGCTTCTTGGTTGAATTGGACGTTTTCAAATAATAGCTAAGATGTTAGTATCGCAGAAGATGCAATATTTCAATAAGACATAGCTGTATCCAAGAACGCGGGAACGTATGTGCTGTTGTAGCACCACTAGTTTCATTTGTCCTGCGAGAGCTGTTAGAAGAGCGGTGTTGCAAGTCATGTGTGCTCAATATATCCAGCGACTAAATGACGCCCCTACACACAGTTCGGCACCCCTGCCGCCACTTCATGTTATAAACTGTACCTTACAACAGAATTTCCTGTTGTAGCCGTATAAGAAGGTGGTGTACTATTGCAAAATTATAGCCCCACCTATCGCGTAGATTGGAACACTCAACCATTATTAATTCCATTGACGCTCACTGACTTAATGCGAATCTTACCGTGCGCGGCTGCAACGTCTGCCGACCGGAACTGAGTGCGTGCCTGGCGCCGATTGAGGACGTGTGGGGGATGCAGGGCGGGCCTCCGGGCGGGGCGGTGGGCGGCGAACCAGGCGGTGGCGGAGACTAGCAGCGCCCCGCCCAGCGCCGCCCACACGCGCGGCCGCAGCGGGATGTAGAGGGCAGCACCGAATGGCACTTGCGGGGAGCGCCTCACGGTCAGGCAGTAACGGTTCTGTATCACGGGCATAGTCAGTTGCGCCACCTTAGCCGGCCGTTCCCGGTAATAGGAAGGATTGAATGACACGTCCGCAGTCTTCTTTTTCAATGCGGCGAACATATTAATCCAGCCATCGTTCAGCGGATGCAGCTCCACCTGGCACTGGAACCGCACGCTGCGCCGCGCCACTTCGGGGAAGAGGCGCGCCATGTGGGCGAAGGGCCCGTCCAACACCTCTCTGCCCTTTGCGTCCCACGAGACGTGGAAGATGTGGGCAGCGAATGTGTATTGAGAATATTCCTTCTCTGTCTTGTTTGCTGTATTGAATAGCATCTCTTTACTGATGGCGCACAAATCACTCTCTATTGGTCGTAGTTTCACATCTTGCTGATTCCCTGTTGCAGTGCTATCATGTGCTTCACAACTGCACAAATGGAACTGGGTTTTCTCTACATGTAACTGAGCAAACAAATTGAGTTTGGTATTATTACCCTTCGGTTTTGTCCTATCCAAGGAGGCGTCGGAGCCCTCGTTCGTTAAGTCTAGAACAGCAAAGAATGGCGTCGCGTTGGCGGGGGCGTAGACGCGCAGGCTGTCTGCGAAGGCGTGCACGAGCACAAACACCACCAGCACTCTCTCCGCCTTCATCATTAACGGTCGGTCACAAATTGTTTCAACTGCGAAGTCCATCAACTGAGCGCTATTCTGTCTGAAACATCGAAGCTACAAATATACTTCTAGGTCTCTAGTTTACACGGAAATTGTAGAAAAATAATTTTTTCTTCCTTTAACCATTTTACTACTTTATTACTTGTTCCAAATGATTTATGTATGTTTCATAGTACATACATCTTTTTTGTATTTTATAGTAGAATTTCGCATTTATTTATATCTTAAACCAAAGTACAATGTACAAAATCTTTATCACATATTCTGCAGCAATGTAACTAGGAGAATCTTGATTTCTCGTTGAACTTTTAATGCGTCCGTATATCATGCCGACTCAATGGCGCTATAGTACACTGGAGATAGCTTGGCGGGTCGTTTATCCATTAGGAAATATTCTTTTGGCATTTACCTCCCTATTTAAAAGGAAAGTGTCAAAGCATGTCCTTCGTGTGGCATCTCGTGATCACGTTTTTAACGTTTATCCGAGGAATCTAAAAATCCCTCTCGCTTCCATCAAGTAATAGAATGTAAGATAATAGAATATGACGATCTATAAATGTTACATTATAAATGAAAACATGTAATTATGCATGATAATATTAATTTATATTCATAATAATTTTCGTTCGGAAAAGGTCAGTTACAAAGATTAGCAGTAATATTAAAAAACAAAACATGTCTAATGATGAAGTTGAGCACTTTGCCATGACGTTTTTAACAAAGAGATCTTAATTATCTAAATTTGTAAAGGCGTCATTTGACTTACTGAACGTGATGTACAAATAAATTTTTTAAATGGACAATTTTTCAATTAAAATGTTCAATTGGTGTCACCTCTCGGATGGTATGACCATCAGCCGACGGCCACTAACTAGCTGCCCTTAATTTCTTAATTACGTCAATTACGCGTTTGTCTTTAGGAGGTTGTATATTGCATTCCGTAGTTGTAGTTTCTATATCGCTTTCATATTATCAGGCAATTATTTGTCAAAGTTAGAGGAGAAAAGAATACATTTAAAGAAGTTTCGTGACGCTCTGTATCGCGTGTCGTTTGAATGAATGCCACTTAGCAACCCCGTAAAACTCATTATTGATGAACGTTACGTTTTAAAAAGCGTTAGTAGATGCACTGTACAAAAGCTTTGTGCTAAGTAAAAAACTCTCTACAGAATAACGCTCTCAGTTCCCTGGTGAATTTTATGGTCAGTCCTTAATATAAAATTCGTAAAATATTTTGTTAACAGAAGCCCGGAGGGTCATTCCATATTGAAACGAGTTTCTATCTCTATCAGCCCCACGTTGGGTTGCCATTTGAAACTAATTTTAATATGCAATTCATTATTAATGACCCTTTGAAACGTTTATCAAATGCAAAATATACATGTGTCTATTATGGAAACGTTGGGCTTCTATCGTGGGTTCGAATATGCAAGGGGCACAATTCGGCTTACCTCATCGTTCGACCACAATCTCTTCCCTGTAGACTCGCTTCCATGCGGAAAATGACAAAACCTGAAAGTGATTTTAATGATGTTCCAGATTGCACAATAATAATGAAGTTTGTTTTTTGTACTTTCTTTCGCACTAGACAGTATGAATTTATTGTAATTAACGATTTCATTTAAATCAAAACAACATCCTTTGAAAATTATTAGCTTTTGTCATGAGCCTGAGAAATAAAAAATTGTTCGTACGAACGTTAACCTGGGCTCTCTTCCATGGTATCGTTGGATGCATCGTTAGGACGCCGCGTATCTCCACACCATCACCTTCGACCAGTCTTTATGCCTTCTATCTTATATCTTCCGGCAATCCACGAAGTCACTTCCATTCACATAATGTACCAGCCTCCCATATCACCATCAGCACTCGTTCGACAAAATAACTGCAAGTTCATTTAGCTTGGTTCTTCACCTTCGTCGCTGGTGAAAACTAATTAAAGTTGTCAATTCTAAAAAAAAATCCTCCCTATCAGTAAGAAAATATTCCAAGTCAATGCACAGCTTCACCAAAATGTTTCAATGTTCCACTTTCACTCGCGGAAGAAAAAAAGTTAAAGTCCCGAACTTTATCTCTGGAATTTTTTATAAGCCTCTACTTTCGATCACAAAACATAAACCAAGTCCGAACTCGGACACGCACCCCCTAATTCACAAATGACCTCTCGCTATGAGATCTGAGCTGCAACAACTAATTTTTTCGTTCTTCAATCCAGGAAAAACTGGTGTTCATTGTTATCCAAAATTCTTTTTTACATTCCCTACCAACGGATTCTTATTAGGTATTCACTCCTCTAACCAAGGTGCACTCTTGGGCGAAATTTCCACTCTTACACACGCATCTTTCGACTGATTCTACCTTACATCCACGGGCTCATGAATTTCTTTACCTCTGTTACTACGGTGCCCGTTTACCAAATATCGTGACGTGTTAAACATCGGCGTCCACCCTAGTAACCTGTTACTATGGTGCCTAATTCTAATTTAAATTAGCATTAAAGACTTAAATTATTTAATTTCGAATGCCCTCCCGCATTTGGTACATCACAATATGAAAACAGTCAAAAATGTCCCTGATCCTTTAATTTCTTTATATATTTTATACACAATTAGTTTTAATGTAAAAATAAATATAGCAAGAAGTAGTTAACTTTTCAGTTGAACTTTCTCATGGATTGCAGTGTTGTACAGAGCGTACAATTCAGTGCCCAAGCTAGTCGCGGCCGGATGCACAAACGCCAAACGTCTAGCGTCTCGGAGAGAACTGGACTGCTTGTCATTAATGTGCTGTCTTAGGGCCAGTACCCGTGTTTCCTTGAGGCGCGAGGTAGTTGAATCTGGTACTTACGTTATCGCTTCTCATTTAATTCCTCTTTACCGACGCACATATTTTTAATGGAAAGGACACATGGTAAGAGTGGGCATCTTGTATTCTGATTAAAATGAATAGTTTTTGATGGTATAAAATGTTAAATGTGATAAGATCCAGATTAATATTATATTAATTCAGCAGAGTGGCGTAAATCCCAATGATCGCTAGTCCGAGTTTCACGCCAGTCGAGATGACCTGAAGTGGGCCGTCACTAAACACGCAAACTAGCGGCAATAATCATGAGCTTGCTGGATGTTGACGAATTGACCACAATGCATCGAAGGCAAGTGTCGTGTGGTGAAGGGCTTTGTTTGGGTATGCAACATAATATATTGGCATACCCAAACTAAAAACTTTAGTGTGTAAACCTTGCAAACCTTAGTGTGGTTACAATATATCGCCGGTAAGCCACTCATTAGTTTCAAAAAGTTGGCAATTAAATTTCTTTACCTAGGTTTCTCGAAGTAATGGAGAAGTTTTTTGTTATCCTTCAAGTTCCGCGAACAAAACTTATTATAGAATCTCAAATCACGCACGTGTGTCCGTCTACGCCGCTGCGTGAAGTAGAAATATCCATGTTTGTGCTCTTCCTACCGAAATACTAGTGGACGCACACTTACTGATTGCGTACCCTAGAATATAACTCACATGATATTTCACTCATAACTAGAGGCCGGATATTTATAACTAGAGACCGGATATTACATATTTTTTGTCTTTCTACTTACGCTCCGAACCTCAATCAACCAATAAAAATTTGTGAAATGCCGGGTGTTTCTGCTAGTTCAATGAATACATTTCGTTATTTAATACATATTTACTAATGATAAATAATTTTTATCAATGCTTCTTCTCTGCTATTCCACTTTTTTTTCGAAATCCCTGTTCATCCTCTCTGAAAAGGCTGAGCCTTAGTCATTCCATGCGTCGAGCCGATCTGAAGGTAACTCAGTGCCCCTTCATTTGAAGGTCCTACAGTACGTTATGCTAATGTACTTGTAAATGCTCAACGATGTATTTTATTGACTTTTGTTTTATATGAGGCATGCATAAAATACAAAGTTATTTCTGCGACAATATATTAATAGAAATTTACAACACGCATTTTTTCATTTAAAGAAAAGTTATGCAACTCAAATATTGATAACTTGAAGTTAATACGTAGAACATTACACAGAAACAAAACTAAATTCCCAGGGTTCTTTCCGTGGTGTCCTAGTCACTTTGCGAGAAAAGTTTTCAGATTGATTTTACACAAACTTGTATTTTTTATTTCGGGACCTTGTCTTAATTCAAAGTATATCTTGAAATATAATATCCAAGTGTGTTTTTCTACATTCCATTTTCTCGAGGTCCAATAAATCAATTTTTATCGAAAGTTTCATGTACTGTCCGACTCCGGTTATAGTGAACTTTCGGGGACAAACATGATCGGTTCACTATATCAGAGGCTCATTATATCCGATGATGTCAAAATTAAGAAAGTTTATTTCCTTCACAATTATTAATTTTTATTAACACAGACATACAGCAAAATGTATTAACAGCGCGAACTGGAAAATTTCAATATCTTTATTTGTCTTTTAAATATGAATTATTTTCAACGTCTCTTTGTACACTTTTCATTAGTAATTTATTTACCAGATCCTTCTGCAGAGTTTCTATCCTCTCCATACTCGATTCTGCATTGTCTTCTGTCTCTATCATAATGCAGTCTGGACACTTTTTAATGCCTCTTGCACTGCTGGAACACTGTCCCGCATTCTGAAGACTCTTTTACTCGCCTATCACATGCGACATCCAATTAAATTGTGGTATTTCTTTCCTACGTTCACAATGGCCAAAGTTCAGGTTTACTATAAACGAGGGCTCACTGTATCCGAGTTCACTATAACCAGAGTAGATTACACGTTTAAACTGTCCATTCTTTGGTTTCAATTCCCAGACCAGAATGAGAAGGCAAGATTAGTGATGAAATGTGCTCACAAAACTCACATTTTAAATAGAACTGATCGTGAATATAGTCTGGAGCGTTAAAGGTCTTAGGTTACAATAGGTTACTGTGTCCTGTATATATAGACGCAATGCGTTTAAGTGTGGGAGTTGTCCCCCTCACAGGGGAATTTATTCGTTGCTGACAGCCCCTGGCAGCGACTCTTTACTAGTTGGGCTATGGCTGAATATACAGCCTCATCTCTTTCAGGGAGGCGCAGTCTCGCCCGCCAAAGCACTTATCAGCTGGCGAGCTCTGGTGAAGGAACGTCAGCGGTGGGAGGGGGCATGGAGTGGTTGGGCGGAGTCGTAAGCACTGGCGAGAGCAGCACCTGCGCCACCAAATCAGTTCTGCGATCCATGCCAGCGCCGCCGCGCCCAGCCCCCGCGCCCAGGCACAGCAGCGGCCCAACGAGCTGCTCCACGCGCAGCGCCCGCGGCCGCCCCTTGGCCTCGTCGCCCACCAACAACGCCCTCCGCCATCATGCGCAGCTTCTGGGCGCGCAGCCAATGCGCCGGCAGCCCGGCCTCCACGCAGTGCAGCGCGAACGCGTTCACCAGGTCGTAGATGGGCGAGTCCAGCGCCACCAACAAACCCATGTGGCCTGGGCTCCACACGCACTCCGCCGCCTGGTGCAGCATCACCTGCCCGTCGCGCGTCAGGTTGCGCATAAAGCGGTACACGTCCAGGTCGCGCTCCGATAACTGGTGAGCCGCGTTGCCCTTCTCAACGATATTTATGAGATTGGATTGCACGCTGTCAAGCTTGACTATCTTCATCTTGCTTCCTAGCTGCTTAAAGGCCTCTCTGCCACCGGGGACATTCAGGAAATATTCGGCAACTCGGTATGAGAGAACAGTGCGCACAGCGGCCGCCACCTGGTAAAAAAAACAAACATTGTACCTTCCCGTAAATGTAGTTCTGAGGAAGGCATGTAGTGCTTCAAACAATTACAGTCGTCGACAAAAATAAACTTTTCTCTTTCCCTACAATGAAAATAACGGATTCTAGAAGTATGTTTCATACTGAATTTAAATATCATTTTAGTTTTTCCCCATCAAGCAGGAGTTTTGTGTGATATTGATTTGGACTTTTATAATTTTTACTTTTCCGTATACCATACGTACGTGTTATATAGGGAATGTTCTGTAATGCTACGCGAAAAAACGTCCGATTTTCGGCAGGAAAAAATTAATTGCCGGCCGTGATAACGAAAAGGTGCATAAATCCAGTTGCTAAATTAAGAAGAAAATCTCATAACACGAGGTGCAACCAGAATCCCTTTTTTGTGGGTCCTTCATACCGAAAAAACCATTTGAAAGCAAAAACGTCCGACCTTCCATCCGTCTGTCTATCTGTGAACAACGCTAGCGACTAAACCGTTGAGCCTATTTTCTTCAAACGTGATGCTCTCCGACCGATCTGACTGATCTCGTGGCCAATTGAACTTGAAACCGATATTTTAATTTTGGGGGATACTTTAGATGAAGCCCATGGGACATTTTCAAAAGAAGTTAAAATTTTTCTTTAAATTTCTTCTAAGAATAGAGTAAAATACACCTATTAAGATTTTCATGATTAACTTTGAATTTTCGAGAATTCCGGAAGTGTGAATTTTGATGGGCAACCACCAATGCAGAGATTTTTCCTTCAAACAAAATTTGTTCTTCATAGTGAAGTGCATCGGAAAAGCCCTCAATTTTCGTGCACCTTAGTACGTAATTTAGAGTGAAAAATAATACGTAGAAATATGAGAAAATGAAATATATTTAATTGAAGAATGTTGGAAAATAGTTTTATTCATAAATTATCACGGAAAATAACATAAACAAGTAGGAACATTGCTAACTAGAAGAGACCAGTCATTTGTTGATTTGATTAGCAATAACATAGGGATTAAAAACACGAGAAGGACTACGTGACAAGAATAGAAACAAGAGACATTGAAAAAAAGAACAAGGTAGAACATTTTGGAATTTACAACATTTCGTGTCAGGATCTGGTAGCGATAGGATGTAGGTTTCCGTACTCTAAATTTATAGTTTCTTGAGACTGACGCGTGATAGAATCGAGATGTACGAACTGTAATCGTCATCTTTGATGATTAATTGAGATTGGAACTCGATGTGAGAATTATATAGGTAAATTTTAGTAATATCGGGATTTTTAGTAGTATCGGGATCATAGGAAGTTTTGAGACTAGCTAATTAACTAAGTGTGGATTGAAGAGGACATCGGAATCCAGAAGAATATATGGTGCTGTGAAGCTGACTGGTATTCAACTGTCAAGTGTGCTGACGCCGAATGGACAAGGAAGTATTTCCGCGGAATCCCGAATTCGAGAAAGACAAAACCAGCTAAATTTTGATGTACAAGGCCGAAGAATAATTAAAATTTTGGTTAAAGCAATAATTAAAAATTAAAAATTGTAACAATTAGTTGATGGCCATCATTAGGGAAATTAGATGTCAGGTTTAGATAATATGACAATGCAAAAAAGGTCATGAAAGAGATTAATTAAAAATTTCTAATAATAAAAAGAGACGTACGACATTTCATGTCGTTACGTGCATATATAAATTTTCGTTCATTAAATACAAATTAGGTATTTTCAATATTATTCCCTTGTATTATTGGTAACCAAAGCGTAAGTATAAGATCCATCGACCCAGTCCTCGTAGAGTGGTCTTTTCAGCCCACAACAAATGCAGAGAGTAAGTATTATTATTTTTCAAGAGCATCCAGTGGATGTGTTGTCGAGCTAGCCACCCACATGTACCACGTTCACGTTTCCAATGAAGGCTACATAAATTAATAAGATATTACTGAAAATAAAACATCTCATTGGCAGCCCAACATGGGGGTGAGATTAAATAATTAAGCTAATTTACTTAGAAATTATCACAGTTGATGAAGGTATCACAATAGTGAGTTCTTTTTTAAGGTCATGCATTTTTTGACAATTTTAGTTTTCGCGCAATATTGCGTGCAATATGTGCAATTTAAAAAATACAAAAACAATACTTTCTCAAAAATGTATTTCAATTTTTTTTCAAATTTTTGGTAGGGGTAGTGCTAAATGTACTCTTTTAGATGACATCAAGGCCATATTGTTCAATTCTTTCGTTTTTCAAAAATTGCAAAAATGAAATGGTTTTTACTTGTCTCTCACTTCGTTAATATTTACGTTAGCGACGATTTGTTGACATTATTATATTAATGATTACTTGTGGTTTGAATAGTTTCAAGTAAAGTTTCTCGAGAACTCAACCATTTTCTGTGAAAATAGCTCAAAATGCCTAATTGGCATTTTGGGCTCATAAATAGCTCCAAATTTTTCTTCAAACTTTCGAACGTATAGTGCTACTTGCACTCTTTAATATGACGTAAAGTTTATTTTGAGATGTTTTTCCCCAAAATTACACAAATGTAACTTTTTTGAAAGATCTCTCAAATATTCAATATGCACATTGCTAGCAATTTGTAAGCATTATTATATCTGTGAGTGTGTATGCTTCAAATGACTTTAAATAAAGTTTTTTGAAAACTCAAATATTTTCTGTGAAAAAGAGCTTCAAATTTCGCATTTTTAGTAGCGCTTAAACGCCATTTTCTTAAAACTGCTACAAATTTTTAAAAGAAAATTGTCATTTAGGGCGAGGTTTTTGTGTTCTTTATTCTATAGTCTATTCTGTATTCTAAAATTAATCTTTGCGTTCTACCAATAGGAACCGAAAAAATTGAGAAAATGTGAAAAAGTACTTACGGCGGCGATAGTTGGAGGGCTGGTTTCTCAATGAAATGATTTTATTAAAACTACGTATTCAAATAAGGTCATGCCTAATTTTTGAAAATACGTGTAGTTTTTTCTACAATATCGTGACAAACATAATATCCCGCTACAAATTTACTGCGCTTGAAACAGCCAGATGCGTCGTAAATTAGAATTTGCAATTTTTTTATATTATTTCTTTCGTTTCTTACATTCAACCTTTTCTTATACATTTACACATTAATCTTTTAAAAATATTTACTTTGAAATATTTGAAATGAAATTATACTTCGGTTTTTATTTCATGGCGCGTGGGGCGTCTCTTTACGATGGAATATCTCACGGCATTTTCGCGTCGTTCTCAGTTATGCCGTTGGGAATCGTATGATCGCGACTGTAACGAGCAGTGCTGACGAACATGCGACTCTTAGCGGCTTGATCGAGAACGACGCTTAATACCATAAGATATTCCATACTGAAGACAAGGCCTACAGCCAAGAAATAAAAACCCATGTACGGCTTTTTAAGGGGGTATCGACAATGCCGGGAATGCAACAATGGGATCCCTTTCTCTGTCGCGAATTTCTGTGAATTATGTGTCATTGTTTTGGCTTGCTGTATGGTATCAGGCTTCTTTTTTTTTCCAATACAAGTTTACAAAGCTTTTGTATTATATTTTTATTGAGTTGTTGAATTCACATAGTTTTGACAACACAGCGATGGAAGCAGTGAGTTGTTCGCTTTTTGGTTCAATTGGATGTTTTCAAATAATAGCTAAGATGTTAGTAGCGCAGAAAGTGCAATATTTCAATTCTACGTAGCTTTTTTCAATAACACGGAAGAGTATGTGCTATTGTAACACCACTAGTTTTTAATTTCTGAAAGAGACCCAGAAAATGGCGTACTATTTATTCCCTCTTTCAAGAAACACTCGCAAATATAACAATAAATTATAATAGATGGCTGGAGATTTTAATGGCTAATTCTCCACATATCTATCAAGAATACATTTTCGAACATTTATTCTTCTAGCCATTCACGTTGCACGCCATCATGAAACGATTTTTAATCGTCAAGATTTTAATAATAAAATCTTTGTAACATATTATTATGTTATGTTTGACTTCTGTAATTTTTTCGTTTTGATAATCCAATTGCATTTATTGATTCCTTCGGCTTATTTATTTGTGACATTAAATAATCATTTAACTGACATGCCATTGAATTGAACCCTAATTAAATTAATTAACGTCAATTTAAAATGCCTGTACTTTAGTGAAGGATTACTGTTACCTTCTTTGCAAAGAAGTAATGTTCGACTGTCTTGTACGATGTCCTCCTTTTTGGGATATCAAACTTACGAAGACGATATTCGCTTCATAGCCGCGTTGTTACGTCCAAGATTTCTGCAAAGATCCCCGTCTTCTCCCAACAATCTTCCATCTTGACGTCGACGTCTTGTTCATGTTATTGTACTAAATTCAATGTTACATATCTTACAATATTTCGTAACTAACAATCATCAATATCCCAAGTGGACATTCCTGCTGAAGGCCAGTTCATTTACTACAGATGCTCTTTCTATCCTTGCATTTGCGCGCGTCGGCGACCAAATGCTTTCTTTTACAATGTGTTGGCGTTGGCGAATGAATGTTTTTCTGCTCAAATCGAGACCCTCGTGTCAATTGTCAACTTTTTCTCGATTGTTTTTCAATATGGCTATCCAATGTTCTCTTCGTAAATAATAGATACTACTATTATAGATACTACCCGTGTTCTAATACATTGAGGCACTGTACAATTTTTTTAAACTAGTGGTGCTACAGAATGGCATAGGGTTACCCGTATTAGTTTTTGATTTCCTTGGGTCTGGACTAGGTATTTTTGACATTTTCATAATTTTTCGGTTTCTTAATAGCGGAACGAAAATATTAATTTTAGAATATTAAAGAACAGTTAAACCTCGTTCTAAATGGCAATTTTCTTTGAAGAATTTGGAGCCTTTTTTAAGCAAATGGCGTTTAAACCCTACTAAAAATGCGAAATTTAAACCTCTATTTCACAGAAAATGTTTGATTTTTCGATACACTTCATAAGAAGACATTTTAGGAAATTTTACTCACAAATACAACAGTGTATACAAATTGCATGTAATGTGCATTCTACATGCATGAGAGATCTTTCAACAAACTTAAATTTGTGTAAATCTCTTAGAGGACATTAGGCATTATAATTAACAAATGTTTAATGAAAAAATTTGGAGCCTTTCTGAGAAAATTAGTTTTTGAATTTTTTCAAATTGCACATATTGTACGCAGTATTGCGCGAAAACTACTAAAGTTTTCCAAAAAAATTAGATGACCTTAATGAAAGAACTCACTATGGAGAATAAATTTTATTTGAAGGAAAAATCTCTATCTTCAATTTTGTAGTTGTAGGAGGAGGCCGAATAAAGTTCAAACTTTTGCAATTTTAGAAAATTGAGAGTTACCGTGAAATTAGGACCTATGCCACCTTTTTAAGTGAATATTTTTCTCATTACATATAAGAAATTAAAAGAAACAATTTGGAGCCGTTTTTGAGAACATTTTGAAAATGTCCGGGAAGTTTCATGTTAAGTACGCCGAAATTTTGAAGAAGGTTTTTAAAAACGCAACGCCTCGAATGGAAGCAGATTCACCAGGGAATATCCATTTTGGAAGAATCGTATGTATGGTTTAGGTGCTAGTGTTGTTCACAGACTGACGGAGAGACGGACACAGGGACGGACGTAGGGAGGGAGGGAGGGACGGAAGGAATGACGGAGGGACGGACGGAGGGACGGACGGAGGGACGGACGGAGGGACGGACGGAGGGACGGACGGAGGGACGGACGGAGGGACGGACGGAGGGACGGACGGAGGGACGGACGGAGGGACGGACGGAGGGACGGACGGAAGGACGGACGGACGGAGGGACGGACGGACGGAGGGACGGACGGAGGGACGGACGGAGGGACGGACGGACGGAGGGACGGACGGACGGAGGGACGGACGGACGGAGGGACGGACGGACGGAGGGACGGACGGACGGAGGGACGGACGGACGGAGGGACGGACGGACGGAGGGACGGACGGACGGACGAAGGGACGGACGGACGGAGGGACGGACGGACGGAGGGACGGACGGACGGAGGGACGGACGGACGGAGGGACGGACCGACGGTGGGACGGACGGACGGAGGGACGGACGGACGGAGGGACGGACGGACGGAGGGACGGACGGACGGAGGGACGGACGGACGGAGGGACGGACGGACGGAGGGACGGACGGACGGAGGGACGGACGGACGGAGGGACGGACGGACGGAGGGACGGACGGACGGACGGAGGGACGGACGGACGGAGGGACGGACGGACGGAGGGACGGACGGACGGAGGGACGGACGGACGGAGGGACGGACGGAGGGACGGACGGAGGGACGGACGGAGGGACGGACGGAGGGACGGACGGAGGGACGGACGGAGGGTCGGACGGAGGGACGGACGGAGGGACGGACGGAGGGACGGACGGAGGGACGGACGGAGGGACGGACGGAGGGACGGACGGAGGGTCGGACGGAGGGACGGACGGAGGGACTGACGGAGGGACTGACGGAGGGACTGACGGAGGGACGGACGGAGGGACGGACGGAGGGACGGACGGACGGAGGGACGGAGGGACGGAGGGACGGACGGAGGGACGGACGGACGGAGGGACGGACGGACGGAGGGACGGACGGAGGACGGACGGACGGACGGAGGGACGGACGGACGGAGGGACGGACGGACGGAGGGACGGACGGACGGAGGGACGGACGGACGGAGGGACGGACGGACGGAGGGACGGACGGACGGAGGGACGGACCGACGGTGGGACGGACGGAGGGACGGACGGACGGAGGGACGGACGGACGGAGGGACGGACGGACGGAGGGACGGACGGACGGAGGGACGGACGGACGGAGGGACGGACGGACGGAGGGACGGACGGAAGGGCGGAGGGACGGACCTACAAAGGGACGGAGGGACGGACCTACGGAGGGACGGACGGACGGAGGGGACGGACGGACGGAGGGACGGACGGACGGACGAAGGGACGGACGGACGGAGGGACGGACGGACGGAGGGACGGACGGACGGGGGGACGGACGGACGGAGGGACGGACGGACGGAGGGACGGACGGACGGAGGGACGGACGGACGGAGGGACGGACGGACGGAGGGACGGACGGACGGAGGGACGGACGGACGGAGGGACGGACGGGACGGAGGGACGGACGGACGGAGGGACGGACGGACGGAGGGACGGACGACGGAGGGACGGACGGACGGACGGAGGGACGGACGGACGGACGGAGGGACGGACGGACGGAGGGACGGACGGACGGAGGGACGGACGGACGTGAGGGACGGACGGACGGAGGGACGGACGGAGGGACGGACGGACGGAGGGACGGACGGAAGGGCGGAG
Organism: Acheta domesticus; assembly: GCA_031308135.1. Lineage (NCBI taxonomy): Eukaryota > Metazoa > Arthropoda > Insecta > Orthoptera > Gryllidae > Acheta > Acheta domesticus. The sequence continues at coordinate 28,859,640 of JAHLJT010004567.1, read as the reverse complement.
GGACGGACCTACAAAGGGACGGAGGGACGGACCTACGGAGGGACGGACGGACGGAGGGACGGACGGACGGAGGGACGGACGGAACGGAGGGACGGACAGGACGGAGGGACGGACGGACGGAGGGACGGACGGACGGGGGGACGGACGGGACGGAGGGACGGACGGACGGAGGGACGGACGGAGGGACGGACGGACGGACGGGACGGACGGACGGAGGGACGGACGGACGGAGGGACGGGACGGACGGAGGGACGGACGGACGGAGGGACGGACGGGCGGAGGGACGGACGGACGGAGGGACGGACGGACGGAGGGACGGACGGAGGGACGGACGGAGGGACGGGACGGAGGGACGGACGGAGGGACGGACGGAGGGACGGACGGAGGGACGGACGGAAGGTCGGACGGAGGGACGGACGGAGGACGGACGGAGGGACGGACGGAGGGACGGACGGAGGGACGGACGGAGGGTCGGACGGAGGGACGGACGGAGGGACTGACGGAGGGACGGACGGAGGGACGGACGGAGGGACGGACGGACGGAGGGACGGACGGACGGAGGGACGGACGGAGGGACGGACGGACGGACGGAGGGACGGACGGGACGGAGGACGGACGGACGGAGGGACGGACGGACGGAGGGACGGACGGACGGACGGAGGGACGGACGGACGGAGGGACGGGACGGAGGGACGGACGACGGAGGGACGGACGGACGGAGGGACGGACGGACGGAGGGACGGACGGACGGAGGGACGGACGGACGGAGGGACGGACGGACGGAGGGACGGACGGACGGAGGGACGGACGGACGGAGGGACGGAGGGACGGACGGACGGAGGGACGGACGGACGGAGGGACGGACGACGGACGGAGGGACGGACGGACGGAGGGACGGACGGACGGAGGGACGGACGGACGGAGGGACGGACGGACGGAGGGACGGACGGACGGAGGGACGGACGGAAGGGCGGACGGGACGGACCTAGGACGGACGGACGGAGGGACGGACGGACGGAGGACGACGGACGGAGGGACGGACGGACGGAGGGACGGACGGACGGAGGGACGGACGGACGGGGGACGGACGGACGGAGGGACGGACGGACGGAGGGACGGACGGAGGGACGGACGGACGGAGGGACGGACGACGGAGGGACGGACGGACGGAGGGACGGACGGGCGGAGGGACGGACGGACGGAGGGACGGACGGAGGGACGGACGGAGGGACGGACGGAGGGACGGACGGAGGGACGGACGGAGGGACGGACGGAGGGTCGGACGGAGGGACGGGACGGAGGGACGGACGGAGGGACGGACGGAGGACGGACGGAGGGACGGACGGAGGGTCGGACGGAGGGACGGACGGAGGAACTGACGGAGGGACTGACGGAGGGACGGACGGAGGGACGGACGGAGGGACGGACGGAGGGACGGACGGAGGGACGGACGGAGGGACGGACGGAGGGACGGACGGAGGGACGGACGGAGGGACGGACGGAGGGACGGACGGAGGGACTGACGGAGGGACGGACGGAGGGACGGACGAAGGGACGGACGGAGGGACGGACGGAGGGACTGACGGAGGGACTGACGGAGGGACTGACGGAGGGACGGACGGAGGGGCGGACGGAGGGACGGACGGAGGGACTGACGGAGGGACTGACGGAGGGACGGACGGAGGGACGGACGGAGGGAAGGACGGAGGGAAGGACGGAGAGACGGACGCAGGGACGGATGTAGGGAGGGAGGGAGGGACGGAAGGACGGACGGAGGGACGGATGGAGGGACTGACGGAGGGACTGACGGAGGGACTGACGGAGGGACTGACGGAGGGACGGACGGAGGGGCGGACGGAGGGACGGACGGAGGAAGCAGACGGAAGGACGGACGGAGGGAGACGGAGAGACGGACGCAGGACGGACGTAGGGAGGGAGGGAGGGACGGAAGGAATGACGGAGGGACGGAAGGAGGGACGGACGGAGGGACGGACGGAGGGACGGACGGAGGGACGGACGGAGGGACGGACGGAGGGACGGACGGAGGGACGGACGGAGGGACGGACGGAGGGACGGACGGAGGGACGGACGGAGGGACGGACGGAGGGACGGACGGAGGGACGGACGGAGGGACGGACGGAGGGACGGACGGAGGGACGGACGGAGGGACGGACGGAGGGACGGACGGAGGGACGGACGGACGGAGGGACGGACGGAGGGACGGACGGAGGGACGGACGGAGGGAAGGACGGAGGGACGGACGGAGGGACGGACGGACGGAGGGACGGACGGAGGGACGGACGGAGGGACGGACGGACGGAGGGACGGACGGACGGAGGGACGGACGGACGGAGGGACGGACGGACGGAGGGACGGACGGACGGAGGGACGGACGGACGGAGGGACGGACGGACGGAGGGACGGACGGACGGACGAAGGGACGGACGGACGGAGGGACGGACGGACGGAGGGACGGACGGACGGAGGGACGGACGGACGGAGGGACGGACGGACGGAGGGACGGACCGACGGTGGGACGGACGGACGGAGGGACGGACGGACAAAGGGACGGACGGACGGAGGGACGGACGGACGGAGGGACGGACGGACGGAGGGACGGACGGACGGAGGGACGGACGGACGGAGGGACGGACGGACGGAGGGACGGACGGACGGACGGAGGGACGGACGGACGGAGGGACGGACGGACGGAGGGACGGACGGACGGAGGGACGGACGGACGGAGGGACGGACGGAAGGGCGGAGGGACGGACCTACAAAGGGACGGAGGGACGGACCTACGGAGGGACGGACGGACGGAGGGACGGACGGACGGAGGGACGGACGGACGGAGGGACGGACGGACGGAGGGACGGACGGACGGAGGGACGGACGGACGGGGGGACGGACGGACGGAGGGACGGACGGACGGAGGGACGGACGGACGGAGGGACGGACGGGACGGAGGGACGGACGGACGGAGGGACGGACGGACGAAGGGACGGACGGACGGAGGGACGGACGGGCGGAGGGACGGACGGACGGAGGGACGGACGGGACGGAGGGACGGACGGAGGGACGGACGGAGGGACGGACGGAGGGACGGACGGAGGGACGGACGGAGGGACGGACGGAGGGTCGGACGGAGGGACGGACGGAGGGACGGACGGAGGGACGGACGGAGGGACGGACGGAGGGACGACGGAGGGTCGGACGGAGGGACGGACGGAGGGACTGACGGAGGGACTGACGGAGGGACGGACGGAGGGACGGACGGAGGGACGGACGGACGGAGGGACAGACGGACGGAGGGACGGACGGACGGGACGGACGGAGGGACGGACGGACGGAGGGACGGACGGACGGAGGGACGGACGGACGGAGGGACGGACGGGACGGACGGAGGGACGGACGGACGGAGGGACGGACGGACGGAGGGACGGACGGACGGAGGGACGGACGGACGGAGGGACGGACCGACGGTGGGACGGACGGAGGGACGGACGGGACGGAGGACGGACGGACGGAGGGACGGACGGACGGAGGGACGGACGGAAGGGCGGAGGGACCGGACCTACAAAGGGACGGAGGGACGGACCTACGGAGGACGGACGGACCGGAGGGACGGACGGACGGAAGGGACGGACGGACTGACGAAGGGGACGGACGGACGGAGGGACGGACGACGGAGGGACGGACGGACGGGGGGACGGACGGGACGGAGGGACGGACGGACGGAGGGACGGACGGACGGAGGGACGGACGGACGGAGGGACGGACGGACGGAGGGACGGACGGACGGAGGGACGGACGGACGGAGGGACGGACGGACGGAGGGACGGACGGACGGAGGGACGGACGGACGGAGGGACGGACGGACGGAGGGACGGACGGACGGAGGGACGGACGGACGGACGGAGGGACGGACGGACGGAGGACGGACGGACGGAGGGACGGACGGACGGAGGGACGGACGGACGGAGGGACGGACGGACGGAGGGACGGACGGAATGGCGGAGGGACGGACCTACAAAGGGACGGAGGGACGGACCTACGGAGGACGGACGGACGGAGGGACGGACGGACGGAGGGACGGACGGACGGAGGGACGGACGGACGGAGGACGGACGGACGGAGGGACGGACGGACGGAGGGACGGACGGACGGGGGGACGGACGGACGGAGGGACGGACGGACGGAGGGACGGACGGACGGAGGGACGGACGGACGGAGGGACGGACGGACGGAGGGACGGACGGACGGAGGGACGGACGGGCGGAGGGACGGACGGACGGAGGGACGGGACGGACGGAGGGACGGACGGAGGGACGGACGGAGGGACGGACGGAGGGACGGACGGAGGGACGGACGGAAGGTCGGACGGAGGGACGGACGGAGGGACGGACGGAGGGACGGACGGAGGGACGGACGGAGGGACGGACGGAGGGTCGGACGGAGGGACGGACGGAGGGACTGACGGAGGGACGGACGGAGGGACGGACGGAGGGACGGACGGACGGACGGGACGGACGGACGGAGGGACGGACGGACGGACGGAGGGACGGACGGACGGAGGGACGGACGGACGGAGGGACGGACGGACGGACGGAGGGACGGACGGACGGAGGGACGGACGGACGGAGGGACGGACGGACGGAGGGACGGACGGACGGAGGGACGGACGGACGGAGGGACGGACGGACGGAGGGACGGACGGACGGAGGGACGGACGGACGGAGGGACGGACGGACGGGAGGGACGGACGGACGGAGGGACGGACGGACGGAGGGACGGACGGACGGAGGGACGGACGAAGGGCGGAGGGACGGACCTACGGAGGGACGGACGGGACGGAGGGACGGACGGGCGGAGGGACGGACGGACGGAGGGACGGACGGACGGAGGGACGGACGGAGGGAAGGACGGAGGGACGGACGGAGGGACGGACGGAGGGACGGACGGAGGGACGGACGGACGGGACGGACGGAGGGTCGGACGGAGGGACGGACGGAGGGACGGACGGGAGGACGGACGGAGGGACGGACGGAGGGACGGACGGAGGGTCGGACGGGAGGGACGGACGGAGGAACTGACGGAGGGACTGACGGAGGGACGGACGGAGGGACGACGGAGGGACGGACGGACGGGACGGACGGAAGGGAACGGACGGAGGGACGGACGGAGGGACGGACGGAGGGACGGACGGAGGGACGGACGGAGGAGACGGACGGAGGGACGGACGGAGGGACTGACGGAGGGACGGACGGAGGGACGGACGGAGGGACGGACGGAGGGACGGACGGAAGGACGGACGGAGGGACTGAACGGAGGGACTGACGGAGGGACTGACGGAGGGACTGACGGAGGGACGGACGGAGGGCGGACGGAGGACGGACGGAGGGACTGACGGAGGGACTGACGGAGGGACGGACGGAGGGACGGACGGAGGGGAAGGACGGAGGGAAGGACGGAGAGACGGACGCAGGGACGGATGTAGGGAGGGAGGAGGGACGGAAGGACGGACGGAGGACGGATGGAGGGACTGACGGAGGGACTGACGGAGGGACTGGACCGGAGGGCCTGACGGAGGGACTGACGGAGGGACTGACGGAGGGACTGACGGAGGGACTGACGGAGGGACTGACGGAGGGACTGACGGAGGGACGGGACGGAGGGTACGGACGGAGGGCGGACGTAGGGACGGACGGAAGAAGCGACGGAAGGACGGACGGCGGGAGACGGAGAGACGGACGCAGGACGGACGTAGGGAGGGAGGGAGGACGGAAGGACGGACGGACGGGACGATGAAGGGACGGACGGAGGGACGGATGAAGGGACGGAAGGAGGGACGGATGAAGGGACGGACGGAGGGACGGATGAAGGGACGGACGGACATTTTTAAAAAACGTTTGTTTGGTATAAGGGGATCCCAAAATGTGAATTTTTTGTTAAAATATCGAAATCGATTTCCGAGCATTACATAAACTTTTCCCTTACTACATATATTACGCCGTATACACGTACGTACATATACGTAAAAGTAAAAAAATAATAATCCCCTGAGATATTTGTGTGTGTCTCAGTTTTATAAATTTATAAATATAAACATGTTCTGTCAACGAAATTCTTATTGAAATATTGTTTATTAAAAATATTTAATACAATATGGCGCTAAATTAGGTTTTTTACATTG
>JAHLJT010004567.1:28790446-28853347 GCA_031308135.1 Acheta domesticus | reverse complement strand
TTTCCCAATCTTGTACCGCTCGTGATTTGTAGATCGCGTCCGGAGGAGATTTCAGTTAAAACATAATATAAATGTTTAATTTTTAGTAATGAAAAGATCTTACACTTCCATACAGCAAAAATTACTTCCATTTAAAACTTCAACCTGTTGATTCCTATATTATCCAGTCTTCACGCTCTGCTACCATAAATGATGTTATAAAAGATCATATTACTATCTTTTATTGAGGAGGGTGATCTCCCGTCGTAATTAGTTCTCCATCATAAAATAATTATTCTTTATTCTCATTAAAAGAACATATTTATTCGTAATCCATGGGAATACATTTCTGTCATCGCATCCCGTTGTCTCCATCATCAACAACACTATGGGTACCATTTACATGATACTATGGTACTTGTACAACACATCTATACGGCGCTGATCTAATATATCCGTACTATTGTCTTCCCTTGGTATTTTACCAAAAATCACAGACTTATTAAAGTTGTGAATAAAGTCCTATCATTCCCACTATGAAAGTTAGAGTTCAAATTTCTAAAGTTCAAAACTGTTCGTCAAACGCAATTATTCTCAAACAAACCTTTACGTAAGAGAGTGATCGAGACGATGCCTTCTTCCTTGCAAAAGACAATCTTTTCATTGTTTTTCCCAGAAAACACTCTCACATCCGGTCATTTAACTATTATCGCACCGGAATTACAGATATCCAACCAGTTTACCGGTTCCTAGCCACCACATGCGACTGTCTGATCTTTTCCCTGTAATGCACCTCATTCGAGTATTGCCGTAAATATTGCATTCCCAAGTGTGGTATATTACAAGGGTGAACTGCACTAGAAATCAGGCTTTACAGCTCATTTCATTCATTTAAAACATAATTGACCAAAGTAGTATTATAATAAAGTACATACTTTTAATCACAATAAAAAATTAGGAATTCCCTAACAAGGACTCTAAAAAATATTCTATTGGTGATTTTGTTGAAATGATTGATGTTCACAAATTTTTATATTTCAACTGTCTAGAAAGAAATTATACAAATGTAACAATTCAAAAAATAAACCCATGGGAGTATTTTGTCTAATCAACTACACATAAAATTTCACCTCATGTGTAACTCATAACGAAAATGAAACGGGGTTATAAAGGAATGGACCAAATACAAATTTTATAACCAAACAAAAAATTTATTTTAAAAATGTAACAAGTTACATTTACAATATACAACTAACATTTCAATGGCTGTACATAATGTCTACAAAAGATATAGAAATAACAAAAAAATCAGTAGTGGCAACAAATTTAATACATCAAATTATTTGATTTTTGATAAAATATACAAAATGTCATCACTTTTAACTTCATGTAAAGTGCTTTATGAATGAAATGAAAGTATTGATGGTATACTAACAAGTTACCTTTAACTTCCAATTGTTGCCATTCATAACCAATACATTCTCCAAAACTTAACATTTAGTGTATTTATGACAAGGTGTTAGGAATTACAGAATAAGAAAATTTTCTATGCGTCTTTGCCATAAGAAATTAATAAAAGTGTACATGAAGGGAGTAACAATTTCTACTTTAGGGAGAAAAAAATTAAAATGTTAAAAGCACTGTAGCAATGGTACCTTGCCCCAGATTTAATACCATGCTCTACAGGACGGGTAAAGATCAATTATGTTAGTTCTTTCTTCAATGTTCATTTACTTATATTCTAGTCAATAAATTCTTTGTTGACAAATTGGTTTGGGCCTATCGAGTCAAGAAGAGATGATCATTTCTTGATAAAAATTTCAATTGACATTCACCACCTTTACAATTTTTTCTAATAATTTCATCATAAATTTGATTTTTTTATTATCCTCTATTTCTGCATCACCGTCAATATAAGCCGATATTGAAGAAGGCAACACTATAAGATAAGAACATTATTATATTAAAAATGTAGTGTGAGGATTTCCTTTGATGGCTATTAACTTCTCAGCCCTTTTCCAATCTTTTGGTGTAAGTTTCTTCCGATTGGTGTCCTGAATACAAAAATTACCTTTGTATTTTGAAACAAGTTTTTTTTTAAGGCCTTATCTTCTTTTCTAAAATAAAAAGTCATTTGTCATGTCTTAAATTTGTACAGTATTGTCATGTTTGTTCTTAAGGTCAAGTCTTATTAGTCAATGTCTCAAAAAGAAAGAACAGTATGTGTTAATAATAATAATAACAGTAATACATAAAATGTTATGTAATTTACACTTACATACAGGACTGATATCAGAATTGTTCTGCAAAGATGATAAAAGCTCTTTGGACACATTAAGAGGTATCCTCTCACTGCAATATAACAATAAAATTAACTATTCTGTAATCAAATCTCTCTATTACATAGGCTATTTAATAATTTAATAATTACGAAACAATCAAGTTTGTAATAAGCTAATACTATTCACCTGCCCAGGGCTTTTCACTGAATTTTCTCTTCAACATTAACCACTTCGTTGGTGCAGATCCAGGAACAAGATTCCAAATTTCTTGCCAGACGCACACGGTGAATCATTAGATTGAAAAACACACACTCTCAAAGTGCTGTGGCATACTCGTACCTGCAAAGTTGACATACACATTTTAAGTTCATACTTACATCATTATATTGTATTAAATAAATACATCCTGCACTAGGCTAACTATAAATCTTGTTAATCATTATTAATATACATCATACACTTCAGTACATTAAAATACAAAATTTAAAGTTTTATAAATTAAATTAATTTCTTTATTACACGTAAATTGTTTTATGGATTTCTTTTGTGTTTTAGGAGATAGTACAGTAATATAGAATGGATAACATTAAAGATTTAAGATATAAAAAGGAGAACGTAAAATAATTTCCCAATATAAATGTCTGCAGTTTTCTAATTGAAACAATGGACTTATGTAAAAATATTTTGGAAGCTTTTTTACACGTTACAACAGTTTATTTCTGTTAATAATCTTCATCCTCAAGACTGTCCATTTACGATTAAATTTCACATTTTATTTCCTTGATAAACAAAAATGTATCTCAAACACACAAAGTACATTAACCATATTATTCAATAAGTATATTCATTAAAGCTATTATAACCACAAAAATTCAATAAAGCAATTACATAACTAGCTAAACTGAAGTCACTGGATTTAATTATTCAAAAAAGTTTGATCTGCATTGAATGCAATTCTTCCAATATGCCCTGATGTGTTGTTGCTGTTTGTTCTGGTGCTGGGAAGCGAAAATTAGTCTATTGTCATCACCTAATTGCCCCAATCCTACTGGCACAATTCCTGATGTAGCATTTAGGCATCATAAACTACACACGAAAATAATTTAATTTCTTGTGTTAAAACCAAAATATGTACACGTAAGCTTCCGCGGCTCGAGTCATAACTCTCGGCTGTCCGCCAGCCAATCGGAGGGAGCTCTCCGCCAATCACGGCGCACCTGCCCCACCCGACGCCCAGTCAGAAAACATATAATACTGGACGTAATCATGTCACTGCCCTGAGGAAGCTACATGTTAGGCGAAACGTCGGCCACTCTGCCAACGGCACGCGGCGTCACCCGGACAGCCGAGAGGTTATAAACCAAAATATGTTTGGAAATAAATACGGAATCAAAAAATAATGGCACCGTACGAATTGATTGATGTATGCTTCTGTAATATTTAAAGGTAGACCTATAAATACATAATTTAATAACCTATTGTAAAAAACATAACAACCCTTTTCCTCGCCAACAAAAACACGATCTTCCGCCGGTGCTGCACTTATTCTTCTCGTCTTCGCGTCCTCACTCCTTCGCAAGTCGCAAAACAAATGAACACGTGTGTCTGCCGTTTTCCCTCACGTGATCCTGAGATCAAACGTGATTGGCTGCTACTGCGCATCATCGGGAGCGCTACACCATGTTATTCCACCTGATCGATCCTAGGTCCTCCCAAATGTGTTTCAGCTGTGAGACTTGTGTAATTGTATGTAATACACACTCATTGCCATAATTTATGAATGATATGGTATTGAAAGGGAGGGACAGAACCACATGTAATTCTGTATAATGTTTAATTCGTATGGCATTGTAATTATTTTGATTATTTAAGGAAGGTGACTAAATTGTAGCGTCTTGTCGTTATTGATTTATTCTGAATGCGCCTCTCAGCAATTCCTAAAGTGGAAAAACAGATGCTAGAAGGCAGCAAGTTAATGTCCGCATTGTTGCTTTTTCATGTTGTCTAAAAGCAACTATTTTTGTAAGTAAATTTTAATGTGATCTATTATGTTGATGTGCCTTTTTGATTTTCACCTTTGTCAATTTTATTTGAAAGTACATGCCAATATACATATTACTTAATTATAATAAATGTTATTGTTACATGGAAGTTTGTGGTATGGTCTCTTGGCTGCTAGGAATACTGAATAGCAACCTGGCACTAGCTGCAGTCGATACTTGCAGAAGAGTTATAAAAAGCTCTGTATGATCTAAAGTGACTATCGACAATCTGCCTAGGGGGTTTCATGTTACTTCACCCATTCCTAAAGGCACATGTGTCAGATTCCCTTTCTTGCCTCCTTTGCTATTCCGAGTCTTGGTAGGAAATCAAATTACTGATTTTCAATTGCACATATTGGTGGCTGGCGATCGTATTAAATATTTGTTTTCAAATTCAATTTTCGCCATTAAATTTAACCAACTAACCATGATGAGCAGAGAGAAGAAAAACAGGAAGGGTTGGCACATTTTCCCGGCTCGCCCAATGAACTAACTTCCGCCCAGCTGGGCGCTTTTGTGGATCTTCCCGCCAGTAAGGGAGTTCCATGGTGTAGCAGTGTAGTGTTAGGGGGCGCGAATATGAATTTCACGCGTCCCCCCAAAATATTAATAAATTTGATTTTTCCTGCTTCTGCGCTTGGAGTATCTGCCGCTCCGCACGGGAGGCTTGAGCAGAATGGCGCGGCTACCGCTCCCTCCCTTCGCTGGCTCAAGAGGAACCATGCCGCCGCCACCGCCCCCCTTTCTATCCTTCCCCCGCCACCCGCCCGCTCGCCCGGCTGCCCTTCCTCCGCCCGCCCGGAGAAAGTTCATTTTGCTTCGACGGGAGCGGGACTGCGAGGGTGTGATTGGCGGGGCATGAGGGGGTGAACGTGCGGCGCGGGGAACTGGTGGGAGTGAGTGCGTGCGTGCGCGTGTGCGGGCGGGCATGCTGGCAGTGGCAGTGGACAGGGGGAATGTAAACCCCGTGTCCACGGACGTACAGTTCACGAGCCATCTAAAGCTAGCAGCGCCAGAAACCAATCTCAACCAAACTATATCCAAAATTTTAGGCTAATTTTAGGCTAATTAAATGCTCTATTCCCGAATTTTAGGCTCCTCTGGATTTCCGAAAATCGTGGGCGCTGCTAGCTTTAGTCTAAAGCTAGCAGCGCCCACCCCAGAATCTATCTCAAAATCAATTGTAAAATCTGAAACCCATCCCAAAATTTAAGAATAATTTTAGGCTCTTGGAAAAAAATCATCCCCGCCTTCAAATTCCAAAAATCTGTACAAAGCGAAACAATTAACATTGGTTCTTACGGGTGAAATAACACCAAAATCAAAAAACCTTAGGAAAAAATCTGAAACCCCTCCCAAAAGTTAAGAATAATTTTAGGCTTTTGGAAAAAAAATCATCCGCGCCTTCAAATTCTAAAAATCAGGGCTGTACAAAGCGATACAATTACATTGGTTCTTACGGGTGAAATAACACCAAAATCAAAAATCCTTAGGAAAAATCGGAAACGCCTCCAAAATGTTAAGAATAATTTAGGCTCTTGGAAAAAAATCATCCCCGCCTTCAAATTCCGAAAATCAGGGCTGTACAAAGCGAAACATTTAACATACGTTCTTACGGGTGAATAAACCCAAATTCAAAAAACCTTAGGAAAAATCTGAAACCCCTCCCAAAAGTTAAGAATAATTTTAGCTCTTGGAAAAAAATTATCCCCGCCTTCTTCTTCCAAAAATCAGGGCTGTACAAAGGGAAACAATTAACATTGGTTCTTACTGGTGAATAGGGTATGTTGTATTCCTAACGGGAATTTTCCATTTTTTGGAAAGGGAAGAGAGAAGGCCAAAATTATTTGTGGGTATAATAGTATTCCCTATAATGTGTGGAATATGAAGTTCAATTTTCAGAAGCTTAGTCTTTGTACTTCAGGTGTTATAAGAACTCAAATATTGAATATCGAAAAAAAGTGGGTGTGTTTGGATTAATATTGTATATTTTTCAATTAGAACGGTGCTAGCCCAAAATTATTTGAGGTTGGCATATTAATATGTAATGTATGGGTAAGTGTTAATAAATTTCTCATTTGAATTAGTAAAGTAGTTCAGAGATTATTTTGTGAGAAATGAAAAATTAATCGAAAGGTATGTTGTAGTTCTCACGAGAAGATTCCATTTTTTGGAAAGAAAGAGAGAAGCCCAAAATTATTTGTGGGTATAATACTATTCCCTATATTATGTGGAATATGACGTTCAATTTTCGGAAACTAAGTCGTTGTAGTTCAGGTGTTATAAGAATTCAAATATTGAATATCGAAAAAAGTGGGTGTGTTTTGATTAATATTCTATTTTTTTTCAGTCAGAACGGTGCTAGCCCAAAATTGTTTGAGGTTGGCATATTAATAGGTAATAAATGGGCAATTACTAAGAAATTTCTCATTTGAATTAGTAAAGTATTTCAGAGATTATTTTGTGAGGAATGAAAAATTAATCGAAAGGTATGTTGTTAGTTCTCACGAGAAGATTCCATTTTTTGGAAATGAAAGAGAGAAGCCCAAAATTATTTGTGGGTATAACCATATTTCTTATTATGTGTTGTACGTCACGCGCCTTTCCAAGGAGCCAAATCCTTGTAGTTCAGGTTTTATAACAACGGAAATATTAAATGTTGGAAAAGAATTGGGAAAGTTTTTAGTAATATTAATTTTTCCCAATAAGAACGGCCCTCGCCCAAAATTATTTGAAATTGTGATATTAATAGGTAATGTATGAGCAATCGTTAGTAAATTTCTCATTTAAATTAGTAAAGTATTTCAGCATTTTTTTGTGAGGAATGAAAAATTAGTAAAAAGGTATATTCTAGTTCTCACGAGAATTTTTCCATTTTTTTGGAAAAGAAAGAGAGAAGCCCAAAATCATTTGTTAGTATATCTGTATTCCGTATCATGTGTTGTATATGGCCTTCAATTTCCGGGAGCCAAATCGTCAGGTGTTATAAGAACGCAAATGTTGAATATCGAAAAAAATTGGGTGTGTTTTGATGAATATTCCAATTTTTTCCAATAAGAACGGTGCTAGCCCAAAATTATTTGAGATTGGCAACTTGATAGGTAATGCATGAGCAATTTTGAATCAGTTCCTCATTTGAATTATTAAAGTATTTCAGAAATAATTTTGTGAAGAATGAAAAATTAGTTAAAAGTTATACGTATACTGTATTTCTCACGAGAATTTTCCACTTTTTGGAAAAGAAAAGAGAAGCCCAAAATTATTTGTGGGTATAATCTTATTCCTTAATATGTATTGTATGTCACACGCCAATGCCATGAGCCATATCCTAGTACTTCTGGTTTTATAAGAACGGAAATGTCGAATATCGAAAAAATATATGGACTGGTTTTGACTAATATCTCTTTTTTAATACGAACTAATATAGCCCAAAATTATTTGAGATTTGAATATTATTAGCTAATTTATGTGCAATTGTTAATAAATTCTTTATTTGAATTGGTACAGAATTTTGGGATTTACTTTTTCAGAAGTGGAAACGTGGTGAAATGTATATTGTAGTTCTCACGGGAATTTTTCTTTTCTTGGAGAAGAAACTGCGAAGTTCAAAATGATTCATGAGTATAGCCGTATTCTCTATCATGTGTTCTATATGGCACGTTTTATAGCAACACGAATATTGAATTTTGCAGGAAAATGGGTGTTTTGATTAATATTCAATTCTTTTCAAAAAGAATGCATCTACCCCAAAATGATATGCGTGTCGCGATTTTTTGCCATAATATGCATGTTTATTTGTAGAACATTGGATTGCTTGAAGCGAAATACCTGTAGTTTAGTTTTGAAAAAAAAACCAACAAATATTTGAGATCGGTAAGTATTTCGGACAGTTTTTTTCACTTTGCTTTCTTTTTCATGAAAAACATGACAATGCCCAAATTATTTCAAGATCGCATCTTATTTGTTGGTATGTGTTCAAATGTCAGTAAATTCCATATTTACATTTGTTAGTTAAGTTTGTTTTCTTTTTTTTTTTTTTTTTTGACGAATGAAAGATTGCGAAAAACTGTAGTTTGCCTTTTATACTAGGCATTATTCCATTCCCATTTTTGGATTTCTCTATTATTGATTGTGATTTTAGAATTGTAGATGTATAGTTCAATAACTATTTTATCTTTTAATTCGTCGCTGCTTTTTGGAGAGAATTTTTCTTGTATGAAATATTTAATAAATCCATATAGGATATGTACATAGGAATGAATTAAAGTAATTATTTCAAGGCTTGATATTGATCCTGTCCGAATAAATGGTAAAACTCTCAACAAATACATTTTTACTTTCCCGTATACGTACGTATACACGGAGTGATATACGTAGTATAGGGAAAGTTATGTAATGCTACGCGAAAAAATGGCCAATTTTCGGCGGGAAAAAAATTAATTGCCGGGCCGTGAAAACGAATAAGTGGATAAAACCAGTTGCTAAATTAAGAAAAAAAACTCCTCTATCTCGTTGTGTGGTCAAAATCCATGATTTGTTGCTTCTTTATACTTAAAAATCGAATGACGGCATTCCGTCCGTCTGTCCGTCTGTGGTCAACGCTAGCGCCGAAACCGTTCGGTCGATTTTCTTCAAAATTGATATTCCCCGGTCGATCTGATTCTAGTCGAAGCTTTGTGATTTTGAAAAAGATTCTTTAAAATTTGGGGGTACTTTATATGAAGCCCCGCGGGGATTTTCAACATTTTCTCAAAAACGGCTCCAAATTTTTTCTTTAAATTTCTTGTATGAATAGAGGAAAATACACTTTTAACATGGCATAGGTCCGATTTTCACGTACAGCTCTGAATATTCGAAAATTGTGAAAGTTTGAATTTTTTTCGGCGTCTTTCTCCAACTACAAAATTGAAGATAGAGATTTTTTTCTTCAAATAAAACTTGTTCTGCATATTGAGTTCTTTAATAAAGGTCATGTAAATGTTTTTCACAATTTTGGTAGTTTTCGTGCAATATTGCGTGCAATATGTGCAATTTTAAAAATTACAAAAACAAGATTTTCTCAAAAACGGCTCCAAATTTTTTCTTTAAACTTTTGGTAGGGATAGTGGTAAATTTACTCTATCAGTTGACATAAAAGCCATACTGGTCTATAGGTTGTTCTTTTCAAAAATTACAAAAATGTAATTTTTTTTACTTGTCTCTCACGCCGTTAATATTTACATTATCGGCGATTTTTTCACATTATTATATTTACAAGTATATATGCTTTAAATAATGTCAAGCAAAGTTTCTCGAAAACACTATCGTTTTCTGTGAAAAGTAGCTCAAATTTCGGCATTTTCAGAAATGCTCAAACGTCATTTTCTCATATATGGCTGCAAATTTTTTCTTGACACTTTTGTAACAGATCGTGATAATTACACTCTTTAATATGACGTAAAGTTTATTTTGAGTTTTTTGTTTTTTCAAAAATTATATAAATGTAAATTTTTTGAAAGATCTCTCACATCTTTAATATGCACATTATCCGCAATTTGTAAAGATGATTATATTTGTGAGTGTAAGTGCTTCAAATAACTTCAAATAAAGTATTTTGAAAACTCAAAATTTTCTGTGAAAATGAGCTTCAAATTTCGCAGTTTTAGTAGTGCTAAAACGCCATTTTCTCTTAAACGACACATAATTTTTAAAAGAAAATTGCCATTTACGGCTAGGTTTTTGTGTTCTTTAATATTCTAAAATCAATGTTTCTGTTCTACCAATAGGAAACCGAAAAATTAAGAAAATGACAAAAAATGTACTTTTGGCGATGATAGATGGTAGCTGGCAAGAAAGAGTATGTGGCAATTCCGAATAGCTAGCGAAGACCCAGGAAAATAGAAAACTAATACGGGAAAGTCTGTGCCATTCAAATAAGGTCGTGTTGAATTTTTTGAAAATATGAGTTGTTTTTTCTATAATTTCCTGACAAACGAAAGTCCGCTCGGAATTGACTGCGCTTCGCTTTCGTCGTATTCTCACAACTAAAATTTTAAAAATACATTTGTTTCTGAATTACATGTATTTATCAAAACCACATCTTCAAATAAGGTCATGCTTAATTTTTTCAAAATACGAGTAGCTTTTCTATAATTTTGTGACAAACATAATAGCCCGCTGTAAATTTACAGCGCTTTGGACAGCTGGGTGCGTCGTAAATTAGAATGGGCAATTTTTGTGTATTAATTCTTTCTTCGTTTCTTACATTAGAACTTTTGTTATACACTTACATATTAATATTTTATAAATAATTATTTTGAAATATTTGAATTAAGTAAAAAGAATTAATAGCTCTCGGAATATCGACAATGCAGGGTCTGCAACAATGGAATTCACTTTGCGCTCGCGAATTTCTGTGAATTACGTATCATTGTTGTGACCTGAAGGAGCTGTATGAAAAGGAGTTATAATTGTCTAATTTATGTTGATATTTGCATGAAAATATTCAGTTTTCGCACCAAATGCTGTAGCATTTGTAGTGAGTACAGAATTTGTTGCATGGTTTTAAATACTCTTCTCTAATCATGGCCCTATGCATTTCTATATTGTCCAGGTTATCAGGTTTCTTTTTCCAATATAGGTTTACAAAACGTTTGTATTAAATTTTGTGCAGTTGTAGAATTCACACAGTTCTGACAACACTGCGATGGAAACAGTGAGTTGTAAGCTAAGATGTTAGTAGCGCACAAAGTGCAATATTTCAGTACTATATAGCCGTTTCCTCTAATACGGGAAAGTAAGTGCTGTTGTAGCACCACTAGTTTTCTTTTTTAATGTTGGAAATACACGTGTACGGTATAATTCTCCCAGAATATGTGTGAAGTTTCTCCGGATTTCGTAGTTTTGAGATAGTGAGATTCTAGCTTCTCCATCCTCGTTTTTGCTAAGTTGATTTCGGGTGTTTTTTGATGACACTAAAAAACCCAAAATTATGGCCCAAGATTTTTTGAGTTGAGTTGCTATTGGGATGGTTTTAAATATTTGTTATCGTACGTAGGGGTGAGTTTCGAAATTTTGAAAAGGAACAAAAATTTCGCACGTTTACGACCACACAAATATTTTCGAATTTTCAGTTCTTGTGGGTGTTAAATTAACAACCCACAATTTTTAACCTTAATTTCGGAGATTGTAGGGTATGTATGTAAATAATGTTTCTGGTATCACTGAAGAGTCCAAAAATATCCCAAACTTATGGTGGGAGAAATTTTGAAATTTGAGAACTAGGGGTAGTTTTGATTTTTTGTTTTCGTATTTAGGGGTGTGTTTCGAAATTTTGAAAAGTGGCCCCCAGAAGCCCAAAATTTACTTGTTTTGCCCGTGCAAAAAAATTTGAATTTTAAGTAAGTGGGGGTGCTAGCTTTACCGGCCAAAATTTGAAATCGTAATTTCAAGGTGTTGGGAGGTAGCCCAAAATTTTTGGAAGGGGGCTGAAATTAGCCCAAAATTATGGCGCAAGCATTTTTGAGTTTTGAGAAAGTGGGGGTGCTAGCTTTACCGACGTAGTGGCGCCTGCTATTACAAGCACACCGTCCAGACCTGGTCCCTGCCGAATATCGCCGTGTGTGTAAATAAATAAAACTGTGCCTGGCGGGGGCCGCCTCGGCCGCGGGCATCGTCTGGCGGAGGTCAATCCGCACCTAAAAACTCCCGCGCCACCACCCGGGGCCCCTCGATGCCCCTACACCCTGTCAAAGAAGATGGTGCAGTGATGGAGCAGTTAAAATGTAAATAGTAATCAGTGCACAACAAGGACGTGACAGTGACACCTGTGCTTAGTGTCAGGTCATTTCAGGATAAGAGAATTTCGAAGATAAGAGCAATAAGGACGCGACAGAGTCGCTTATGAAGTAATTGTAATTCGATGTAGGTTGTTGAAGTAATGATAGTGTAAATAAAACAAAAGAGGAGCGTCAGTTACACAAGAGAGGAAAATCCTCAGACTATTATAAATAACGCAAGAAAGGTCAAAGCAATCTTGAACTCTCCAACCATCCAATATATACATGCTATGTAGTGCAAACCCACCACCATGTATAAAAATTGTTCTGTCGACAATAAACGCTACTTAAATACAGAGTAATATACGTAGTATAGGGAAAGTTATATAATGCTGCGGGGAAAATGGCGAATTTTCGCCAGCAAAAAATTAGTTGTCTGGTCGTGATGACGAAAAAGTGGATAAATCCAGTTGCTAAATTAAGAAAAAAAATCCCTTAACACGTGGTGTAGCCAGAACCCGTTTTTGTTGGTCCTTGATTCCTAAAAACCAACTGAAAGGAAAACGTCCGTCCGTCCGTCCGTCAACACTGCTAGCACCTAAACCATACGTACGATTTCTTCCAAAATGGATATTCCCCGAACGATCTGGTTTGAGTGAAAGCTTTGAGATTTATAAAATTTTGGGGTACTTTACATGAAGCTCCCCGGACGTTTTTAAACTTTTCTCAAAAACTGCTTAAAATTTTTCTTTAAATTTCTTGTAAGAACATAGTAAAATGCACTTATTATGGTGATATAGGTACGATGTTCACGGTAAACTCTAAATTTTCGAAAATTGCAAAATTTTGAATTTTATTCAACGTCTTCTTCCAACTACAAAATTGCAGATGGACATTTTTCCTTCAAATATATTTTTTTCTTCATAGTGAGTTCTTTCATAGTGAGTGGTGTTTATTCGCCCGTAAGAACCAATGTTAATTGTTTCGCTTTGTACAGCCCTGAATTTTGGAATTTGAAGGCGGGGATAATTTTTTTCCAAGAGCCTAAAATTATTCTTAACATTTGGGAGGCGTTTCCGATTTTTCCTAAGGATTTTTGATTTTGGTGTTTCTTCACCCGTAAGAACGTATGTTAAATGTTTCGCTTTGTACAGCCCTGATTTTCGGAATTTGAAGGCGGGGATAATTTTTTTCCAAGAGCCTAAAATTATTCTTAACTTTTGGGAGGGGTTTCAGATTTTTCCTAAGGTTTTTTAATTTTGGTGTTATTTCACCCGTAAGAACCAAAGTTAATTGTTTCGTTTTGTACAGCCCTGATTTTTGGAATTTGAAGGCGGGGATGATTTTTTTCCAAGAGCCTAAAATTATTCTTAACTTTTGGGAGGGGTTTCAGATTTTTCCTAAGGTTTTTTGAATTTGGTGTTTATTCACCCGTAAGAACGTATGTTAAATGTTTCGCTTTGTACAGCCCTGATTTTTGGAATTTGAAGGCGAGGATGATTTTTTTCAAAGAGCCTAAAATTATTCATAACTTTTGGGAGGGGTTTCTGATTTTTCCTGAGGTTTTTTGATTTTGGTGTTATTTCACCCGTAAGAACCAATGTTAATTGTTTCGCTTTGTACAGCCCTGATTTTTGGAATTTGAAGGCGGGGATGATTTTTTTACAAGAGCCTAAAATTATTCTTAAATTTTGGGATGGGTTTCAGATTTTACAATTGATTTTGAGATAGATTCTGGGTGGGCGCTGCTAGCTTTAGACTAAAGCTAGCAGCGCCCACGATTTTCGGAAATCCAGAGGAGCCTAAAATTCGGGAATAGAGCATTTAATTAGCCTAAAATTTTGAATATAGTTTGGTTGAGATTGGTTTCTGGGCGCTGCTAGCTTTAGATGCCTCAGTTCACGGCGAGATGACCATCTCGCGGGTATTTGTTTCGGCGATTCGAGTCCATTTAGACCCCCTTACTGAATAGTTATAGCGAGAGATGAGAATTTTATTACGAGTGTAGCCTTGTTTTGTAACGTCACGACATGTGATTAGATTAACCATTGATTTTTGCCTCAAAGGCTCTGTAATTCTTTGTAATGCTTAAACTAGTTCAACCATCATTTGTTTATTTGATCAATCATGCAGCCTTGCCTTATTAGCGAGCTTGTCACTAAAAGTACCACAACATTGTAAGCGTTTTGTAAATTGTTAAAAGTTATTACTTTTCTTTGACAGAAGGCGGGATTTGGGAAAGAGTTAGTTTATCATAATATCACTTGAAACAATCGCACTTTGACTTGCATAACCACAAAATCGAAATGGCCGATTACCGTCGCTTGGGTTAACAAATCGGTTAGTGAACGATTTTGCCGCTAGAGACCTTGAGTCAAGCTAAGCTTTCTACATAAAAAATTATGAACATGCTCACAAATTTTCAGGCAGATATCGTGCAGTCAGATCTGTATGTTTTCTGTATGTCCAATTTACACGAAAACTGTACTGTGTATATTTACGGGCCTTAAAAATCTTATTAAATACGGTACTAATTTATTGTTGTGGATCTGCAGTGTTTTCTGTCCTAACTTTCCTACAGCACTTACTGCTTCAGCTGGTGTATATATATATATATTACTAGCTGAAGAACATTACTGAAGTATTTATCACAACAGTTTATTAGACAGGAAGAGACATTCCATTTATTCCCGCCCTGCCGCGGTGCCTTCTTCTATCTATTCTATTGTATCCCCGCTCAATCTTGCCCAACCTCTCTCTGCCTTGCTCCCACCTGGAAATTCTCTTGTTTTTCTCACTCACTTTCTCACTAAAAATGTTTATATTTTTAAAACTGGGCCCCCCACCAAGAATAACATACATACACGCACATACAATTTTTGTGGAATTTTATGTATTATTCCCATACTTACAGTGGCCACGTTGTAATACTTTTTTTTTTCATATTTTTTTCTTCTCTGGAATTTATACAGATCAGTTTGAAATTGATATTTGTTCCCAAGTCGAAGCAATTGAAATATAAAGTGTTTTTAATTGAATTCGACCTCGGGTTTTAAGTTCCTTGATAGAGAGTGGCTGACGGAAAGGTGCCATTAATCACTTAGATAATTGTAATATCTCCAAAAATCCGAGATCACACAGTGGATCCATGCTTAACCAAACTTTTTCTGTTATCTAATAAACAATTCGTTAATTTTATTTTCAACAACATTGAAAAACAAGGTTAACACACATTCAATTCCTTCTATTTCTCACTACTACTTTACTTCAATTATACTTCTTTCCGAACTAACTTTCATTAATTTAAATAATCATTTCTTCACCAGCAAACGGTACAGTTTCTTCACTGTAGTAAAACACTCCCCTTCCAAAATTCACAGTTTTAGTCTAACTCATACATCATTCATAA
Organism: Acheta domesticus; assembly: GCA_031308135.1. Classification (NCBI taxonomy): domain Eukaryota; kingdom Metazoa; phylum Arthropoda; class Insecta; order Orthoptera; family Gryllidae; genus Acheta; species Acheta domesticus. Next base: position 28,837,878 of record JAHLJT010004567.1, on the reverse strand, counting down.
GTATCATTTCACTTTTTTCATTTTGCAAATACGTAATAATCATACTTGCACTAAAACTAAACAAATAACTTGCAAAATGTAGAACACATATGAGCAATCGTATGTACCTTTTTACGTTAATATCTAACAGCCGTCAGCAAAATGTTTTCAAAAAATTTCATATATGAATAAGTATACTTCCCTATTGAATTATTTTGCTACATTTTGAATGCGGACTACAAAAATGGGTGGTATTTGAACAGTTCGCTGAGGCTTTTTCAGTTTCCACTCGGATTATCACTGTTCCGAGAACAAGAAAATAAATCTGTATCGCTTTCACTTTTACTCACTGACTTTCTCTTTAGTGTCTGAGTAGGTAGTGGCGACACGTAGTTCTGACTGAAATTGAAGAAGATAAAGTTGATTTGGCCCTCGTTGCTAATCTGTACTGTCGTTGCTGCGAGGCCTGTATCTATGGACTCGTCACTTGGTCGAATTGGCGACACTTCAGGAACGGCACAGTTTTCACAGTTATTTACTCTGAGCAAGACTTCGGTTATTGTCTTTCCTGTGGATTGGCTAATGGCATAAGCCACATATTTTTCCTTAGGTGGTTATATTCCGATAATCGAGAACTATCTGAATCTTGAAACACCCTATACACAGAGAGTTCCCTGGTAGATGACAGTGGTAGGTGACTGACGTAGTCTCTCCGCGCGGAGCAATATCTACTGGGATAAGCGTAGCAAACTCCACTGTACCTTGGTCAAGGTGAGAATCTGGCGTAGCGGTGAACACTGCATGCGCACAACAGATCTGAAAATCATTCGCATACCCTTTCATTTGAAGGTCCTGAAGAAAATGATTACGTAATAGCTCTTCCAAATGTTTTAAGCGACTTTTGCTCTAAACAATAGAGCAGGAAATACAAATGTAAATACGGTACACAAATAGAAAAGTACGAGACGAATTGGGTATTAAATTTCATGTTGACTGGAGCAACTGGAATATTGTCGACCTGTATTTGATGGGTAGAACATTAGATAGAAAAATAAGTAAATTCTGAGGGATCTTTCCGTGCTGGCTATAATTCACTTACTATAAAGGAAAAATGTGTGTATTTACTAAGAGATCTTGTTTTTAAATCAGATTAATGTTATCTTTTATTTCGGGATTTTAACATGATGTAATGCGTCTTTTGAATATAGCAATAAAGTGTATTATCTTCAAGAGGTCCAATGAATCAACGATTCAAACTTTTCGAATCTAGAACTGTCTATTCTTTTGCGTCGATTCCCAGACCAGAACAAAGACGAAAGACAATATTGGTGAGGATATGTGCTGAGAGAGTTAAACATTTGAACTCGATGTGCAGCTGCTGAGTATTATGTGTGAAGTACTAAATGATCTTGTGTTGAGTACTGACGTCGTGGAATATTTTTGTATGGGAACGTTTTAAGAGTGAGAGTTGGACTCCTCGTAGGGGGATGCATTTGGGAAGCTGACGGTTGCTGATAGAGAAACATTCCACTGGCCGTATGGGTGCACGCGCTGCCACATCTCAGCACTTTCAGCAAAGCACAGTCTCTCCCGGAAAGCACTCAACAGCAGGCGAGCCCCAGTGAAGCGGCGCCAGCGGAGAGAGGAGCAGTCTCTCCCGCCAGAACACTGAACAGCACCAGAGACCTAGTGAAGGTGCGTCAGTGGAGAGATGGGCATGGAGCCTTGCAGCGGAGACGTGAGCACTGGCGAGAGCAGCACCTGCGCCACCAAATCAGTTCTGCGATCCACGCCAGCGCCGCCGCGCCCAGCCCCGCGCCCAGGCACAGCAGCGGCCCAACGAGCTGCGCCACGCGCAGCGCTCGCGGCCGCCGCTTCTCCTCGCCCCCCACCAGCACGCCCTGCGCCACCATGCGCAGCCGCTGCGCGCGCAGCCACTGCGCCGGCAGCCCGGCCTCCACGCAGCGCATCCCGAACGCGTTCACCAGGTCGTAGATGGGCGAGTCCAGCGCCACCACCAAACCCATGTGGCCTGGGGTCCACACGCACTCCGCCGCCTGGTGGAGCATCACCTGCCCGTCGCGCGTCAGGCTGCGCATAAAGCGGTACACGTCCAGGTCGCGCTCCGATAACAGGTGAGCCGCGTTGCCATTCTCAACGATATTTATGAGATTGGATTGCACGCTGTCAAGCTTCACAATATTCATCTTGCTTCCTAGCTGCTTAAAGGCCTCTCTGCCACCGGGGACTTTCAGGAAATATTCGGCAACTCGGTATGAGAGAACAGTGCGCACAGCGGCCGCCACCTGTTAAAAAAAAACAAACATTGTACCTCCTCGTAAATGTGGTTCTGGGGAAGGCATCTAGTGCTTCAAACAATTACACTCGTCGACAAAAATAAACTTTTCTCTTTCCCACAATGAAAATAACGGATTCTAGAAGTATTTTTCATACTATATTTAAATATCATTTTAGTTTATCCCCATCAAGCAGGAGTTTTGTGTCATATTGATTTGAACTTTTTATAATTTTTACTTTCCCGTATACCATACGTACGTGTTATATAGGGAATGTTCTGTAACGCTACGCGAAAAAACGTCCGATTTTCGGCAGGAAAAAATTCATTGCCGGCCGTGATAACGAAAAGGTGCATAAATCCAGTTGCTAAATTAAGAAAAAAATCTCGTAACACGAGGTGCAGCCAGAATCCCTCTTTTGTGGGTCCTTCATACCGAAAAACCATTTGAAAGCAAAACGTCTGACCTTCCGTCCGTCTATCTGTGAACAACGCTAGCGACTAAACCGTTGAGCTTATTTTCTTCAAACGTGATGCTCTCCGACCGATCTGACTGATCTCGTGGCCAATTGAACTTGAAACCGATATTTTAATTTTGGGGGATACTTTACATGAAGCCCATGGGACATTTTCAAAAAAAAGTTAAAATTTTTCTTTAAATTTCTTCTAAGAATAGAGTAAAATACACCTATTAAGGTAGCACCTATTAAAATTTTCATGGTTAACTTTGAATTTTCGAGAATTCCGGAAATGTGAATTTTGATGGGCAACCACAATATTGCAGAGATTTTTCCTTCAAACAAAATGTGTTCTTTATAGTGAAGTGCATCGGAAAAGCCCCCAATTTTCGTGCACCTTAGTACGTAATTTGGAGTGAAAAAGAATACGTAGAAATATGAGAAAATGATAAATATATAATTGAAAAATGTTGGAAAATAGTTTTATTCATATATTATCACGAAAAATAACATAAAGAAGTAGGAACATTGTTAACCAGAAGAGATCAGTCATTTATTGATTTGATTAGCAATAACATAGGGATTAAAAACACGAGAAGGACTACGTGACAAGAATAGAAACAACAGATATTGAAAAAAAGAATAAGGTAGAACATTTTGGAAATTTACAACACTTCGTGTCAGGATCTGGTAGTGATAGGATGTATGATTCTGTACTCTGAATTTATATAGTTTCTTGAGACTGACGCGTGATAGAATCGAGATGTACGAACTGTAATCGTCATCTTTGATGATTAATTTGAGATTGGAACTCGATGTAAGAATTATATAGTTAAATTTTAGTAATATCGGGATTTTTAGTAGTATCAGGATCGTAGGAAGTTTTGAGACCAGCTAATTAACTTATTGTGGATTGAAGAGGACATCGGAATCCAGAAGAAAATATGGTGCTGTAAAGCTGAACTGGTATTCAACTGTCAAGTGTGCTGACGCCGAATGGACAAGGAAGTATTTCCGCAAAATCCCGAATTCGAGAAAGACAAAACAAGCTAAATTTTGATGTACAAGGCCGAAGAATAATTAAAATTTTGGTTAAAGCAATAATTAAACATTAAAAATTGTAACAATTAATTGATGGCCATCATTAGGGAAATTAGTTGTCAGGTTTAGATAATATGACAATGCAAAAAAGGTCATGAAAGAGATTAATTAAAAATTTCTAATAATAAACTTCATGTCGTTACGTGCATATATAAATTTTCGTTTCATTAAATAGAAATTAGGTATTCTCAATATTATTTCCTTGTATTATTGGTAACCAAAGCGTAAGTATAAGATCCATCGACCCAGTCCTCGTAGAGTGGTCTTTTCAGCCCACGACAAATGCAGAGAGTAAGTATTATTATTTTTCAAGAGCATCCAGTGGACGTGGTGTCGAGCTAGCCACCCACATGTACCACGTTCACGTTTCCAATTAAGGCTACATAAATTAATAAGATATTACTGATAATAAAACATCTCATTGGCTGCCCAACATGGCGGTGAGTTTAAATAATTAAGCTAATTACTTAGAAATTATCACAGTTGACGAAGGTATCACAATAGTGAGTTATTTTTTTAAGGTCATGTATTTTTTTGACAATTTTAGTTTCCGCGCAATATTGCGTGCAATATGTGCAATTTAAAAAAATACAAAAACAATACTTTCTCAAAAATGTATTTCAATTTTTTTTCAAACTTTTCGTAGGGATAGTGCTAAATCTACTCTTTTAGATGACATAAAGGTCATATTCAATTCTTTCCTTTTTTCAAAAATTGCAAAAATGAAATGATTTTTACTTGTCTCTCACTTCGTTAATATTTACGTTAGCGACGATTTGTTGACATTATTATATTAATGATTACATGTGCTTTGAATAATTTCAAGTAAAGTTTCTCGAGAACTCAACCATTTTCTGTGAAAATATCTCAAAATGCCTAATTGGTATTTTGGCTCATAAATAGCTCCAAATTTTTCTTCAAACTTTTCGAACGTATAGTACTACTTGCACTCTTTAATGTGACGTAAAGTTTATTTTGAGATATTTTTTCCCCAAAATTACACAAATGTAAATTTTTTGAAAGATCTCTCAAATATTCAATATGCACATTACTAGCAATTTGTAAGCATTATTATATGTGTGAGTGTGTATGCTTCAAATGACTTTAAATAAAGTTTTTCGAAAACTCAAATATTTTCTGTGAAAAAGAGGTTCAAATTTCGCATTTTTAGTAGCGCTTAAACGCCATTTTCTTAAAAACTGCTACAAATTTTTAAAAGAAAATTGTCATTTAGGGCGAGGTTTTTGTGTTTTTTATTCTATATTCTATTCTATATTCTAAAATTAATCTTTGCGTTCTGCCAATAGGAACCGAAAAATTGAGAAAATGTGAAAAAGATGTACTTACGGCGGCGATAGTTGGAGGGCTGATTTCTCAATGAAATGAATTTATCAAAACTACGTATTCAAATAAGGTCATGCTTAATTTTTTGAAAATACGAGTAGTTTTTCGATAATATCGTTACAAACATAATATCCCGCTACAACTTTTACTGCGCTTGAAACAGCCGGATGCGTCGTAAATTAGAATTGCAATATTTTATATTATTTCTTTTGTTTCTTACATTCAACCTTTTGTCATACATTTACACATTAATCTTTTAAAAATTATTCACTTTGAAATATTTGAAATGAAAATTATACTTGGGTTTTTATTTCATGGCGCGTGGGGCGTGTCTTTACGATGGAATCTCTCACGGCATTTCGCATCGTTCTCAGTTATGCCGTTGGGAATCGTATGATCGCGACTATATCGAGCAGTGCTGACGATCATGCGATTCCTAGCGGCTTGATCGAGAACGACGCGAAATACCAAAAGATATTCCATACTGAACACAAGACCCCAGCCAAGAAATAAAAACCCATGTACAGCTTTTTAAAGGGGAATGCAATGCTGGGAATGCAACAATGGGATCCCTTTCTCTGTCGCAAATTTCTGTGAATTATGTGTCATTGTTTTGACTTGCTGTAGCTGTATGGTATCAGGCTTCTTTTTTTTCCAATACAAGTTTACAAAGCTTTTGTATTATATTTTTATTGAGTTGTTGAATTCACATAGTTTTGACAATACAGCGATGGAAGCAGTGAGTTGTTATCTTTTTGGTTCAATTGAACGTTTTCAAATAATAGCTAAGATGTTAGTAGCGCAGAAAGTGCAAAGTCCTAAGTAGCTGTTTTCAATAACACGGAAGAGTATGTGCTATTGTAACACCACTAGTTTTTAATTTCTGAAAGAGATCCCGAAAAGGGCGTCCTATTCCCTTTTTCAAGAAACACACGCAAATATAACAATAAATTATAATAGATGGCTGGCGATTTTAATGGCTAATTCTCTGCATATCTATCAAGAATAAATTTTCGAACATTTATTCTTCTAGCCATTCACGTTGTGCGCCATCATGAAACGATATTAAATCGTCAAGATTTTAATAATACAATCTTTGTAACATATTATTATGTTATGTTTGACTTCTGTAATTTTCTCGTTTTGATAATCCAATTGCATTTATGGATTCCTTCGGCTTATTTATTTGTGACATTAAATAATCATTTAACTGACATGCCATTAAATTGAACCCTATTTAAATTAATTACGTCAATTAAAATACCTGTACTTTAGTGAAAGATTACTGTTACCTTCTTTGCAAAGAAGTAATGTTTGACTGTCTTGTATGATGTCCTCCTTTGTGGGATATCAAACTTACGAAGACGATATTCTCTTCATAGCCGCGTTGTTTACGTCCAAGATTTCCTGCAAAGATCCCCGTCTTCTCCCAACAATCTTCCATCTTGACATCGACGTCTTGGTCTTGTTATTGTACTAAATTCAATGTTACATATCTTACAATATTTACGTAACTAACAATCATCAATATCTCAAGTGGACATTCCTGCGGAAGACCAGTTCATTTACTACAGATGCTCTTTCTATCCTTGCATTTGCGCGCGTCGGCGACCAAATGCTTTCTTTTACAATGTGTTGACGTCGGCGAATGAATGTTTTTCTGCTCAAATCGAGACCCTCGTGTCCATTGTCATCTTTTTCTTGATTGTTTTTCAATATGGCTATCTAATATTCTCTTCGTAAATAATAGATACTACTATTTTATTTTCGTTCCCGTGTTCTAATACATTGACTGAGGCACTGTCAATGTATAACTAGTGGTGCAACAGAATGGCACAGGGTTACCCATATTAGTTTTTGATTTCCTTGGGTCTGGGCTAGGAATTCGGAATTGCCACATGCTCGTGACATGTGCCATCTATCGCCGCCCAAACTACGTTTTTTTGACATTTTCATAATTTTTCGGTTTCTTAATAGCGGAACGAAAATATTAATTTTAGAATATTAAAGAACAGTTAAACCTCGTTCTAAATGGCAATTTTCTTTGAAGAATTTGGAGCCTTTTTTAAGCAAATGGCGTTTAAACCCTACTAAAAATGCGAAATTTAAACCTCTATTTCACAGAAAATTTTTGTTTTTTCGATACACTTCATAAGAAGACATTTTAAGAAATTTAACTCACAAATACAACAGTGTATACAAATTGCATGTAATGTGCATACTAATGCATGAGAGATCTTTCAACAAACTTAAATTTGTGTAAATCTCTTAGAGGACATTAGGCATTATAATTAACAAAGTTTAATGAAAAAATTTGGAGCCTTTCTGAGAAAATTAGTTTTGGAATTTTTTCAAATTGCACATATTGTACGCAGTATTGCGCGAAAACTACTAAAGTTTTCCAAACAATTAGATGACTTTAATGAAAGAACTCACTATGGAGAATAAATTTTATTTGAAGGAAAAATCTCTATCTTCAATTTTGTAGTTGTAGGAGGAGGCCGAATAAAGTTTAAACTTTTGCAATTTTAGAAAATTGAGAGTTACCGTGAAATTAGGACCTATGCCACCTTCATAAGTGAATATTTTTCTCTTACATATAAGAAATTAAAAGAAAAAATTTGGAGCCGTTTTTGAGAAAATTTTGAAAATGTCCGGGGAGTTTCGTGTTAAGTACGCCCAAATTTTGAAGAAGCTTTTTCAAAATCGCAACGTCTCGAATGGAAGCAGATTCACCAGGGAATATCCATTTTGGAAGAATCGTACGAATGGTTTAGGTGCTAGTGTTGTTCAGAGACTGACGGAGGGAATGACGGAAAGACGGACGGAGGTGCGGACGGAGGGACTGACGCAGGGACTGACGCAGGGACTGACGCAGGGACTGACGCAGGGACTGACGCAGGGACTGACGCAGGGACTGACGCAGGGACTGACGCAGAGACTGACGCAGAGACTGACGCAGAGACTGACGCAGAGACTGACGCAGAGACTGACGCAGGGACTGACGCAGGGACTGACGCAGGGACTGACGCAGGGACTGACGCAGGGACTGACGCAGGGACTGACGCAGGGACTGACGCAGGGACGGACGGAGGGACGGACGGAGAAACAGACGGAAGGACGGACGGGGAGACAGACGGAGGGACGGACGGACGGGCGGAGGGACGGACGGAGGCACGGACGAGGGGACGGACGAGGGGACGGACGAAGGGACGGACGAGGGGACGGACGGGGGGATGGAAGGACGGACGGACGTTTTAAAAAAACAGTTTTTTCGGTATAAGGGGATCCCAAACCGTGAATTTTTTGTTAAAATATCGAAATCGATTTTCCGCAGCATTACATAACTTTCCCTTTACTACATATATTACTCCGTATACACGTACATATACGTAAAAAAATAATAATCCCGCTGAGATATTTGTGTGTGTTTCTCAGTTTTTATAAGTTTATAAATATAAACATGTTCTGTCAACGAAATTTCTTATTGAAATATTTGTTCATTAAAGATATTTAATACAATGTGGCGCTAAATTAACTTTTTACGGTCGTCCTCTCATGGTTTCTATTCCCCCTCACAGTAAACTGTATATTGAGAAAGACTAGGAAACAAGAAACCGTAAAATGAATATTTTTCGTAGGTTGCGTGTAACGCGATCTATATTTCGCAATAGTCGTATGTAATGCGATCCATATGTCGCACAAGTGCAAAGAATGGTCGGAACTTCAATATTTTCATTGAATCAAATTTTATTTACTAAAATATTTTATAAGAATCTCTAGTTACGAACGAATACGATAAAAAACAATATATTTTCTGGGAAAGTAACTTCAGAGTTGTCCCTTTGTCTTCTCTTTTAGTGCGAGTATATATAATTCAAAATAGCCGGTTTATAGCCGCAACAGGATTATTTTTACGTGAGACCCTTTAAAATAGAGACTTTCTGCTCTTTAGTGCTTCTCTCAAGAAATCTTCCATCTTTAACGTCATAACAGTCGCATTGTACAAAATTAGTGAGTGCATTTCAGAGACTTGAAATGCACATGGGAAATAGTTGCGGGCGCGTGCTGAAGGGACGCTTCGCAAGACAAGGCTATATTTGGGCGACGAGGAAACATCCGGACGTGCGCTGCCATGGGGGCAGGCTTGGAACCCCGTCGACAGGTTAACCGAGGAAACGCGGCTGGCGGAAGCGGCAAAATGACGCAGTTCCGGAGCCAGGCCGGAAGCTATATAAGACGGCCCCGGAAGAAACTCCTTCTTTTGTTTGTTTGTTCGTCCGTAGGTCGTCGTGGATGGTGTGGCTCGTGGCACGTCCATGTGCTGGCTGTGGAGGCAAGAGGATGAAGCCGGCGCGCACGCGTCGTGACGTGAGGCAAGCGGTCGTGGTGACCGGTAAAGATTCTTCTAGTAACGGTCGGTTATTATAATTATTATAAAATTTGTAAATAGGTATTTCAGGTGTCGGTGCACCTTGTGAATAAATATTGAATATTTTACAACCGTTCACGTCTGTGTACTTTTGTTACGGCCCCGGCCATGACGCCACACTTCGAATCATACGCTTATTTCATAAACGTTAAATTAGCAAGAGTCGAATTATTAAATTTAGACAATAATTACTCTCCCAAAAAGTGATGTATTTTTTTCTTTATATTTTCCTCGTATATAACAAAGAACTAAAGAAAAAAGTGCTGGTGTCATTTTTGGCGAATTCTGTACTTTTGAAAATTGCAAACAAAACGAAATTTAAAAATCAAACTTTTCCGCGCGGCGTTTGATTGGCTGCCAGTGCGAAAGTTAAAAAATTGTAACGAAGAAGTCCCTTTTGTTAGCACTAGTGCATAACATTGTTTGAGGCCTGTTATTGTAGTCTGGCCTGCATTCCATTTTAAATTAATACTATTCTTCGTGTACCAGTTAATTGGTCTTCTTTTGTTTCAGAATGTAAGTGAAATAACATGAAGCATGAGGAGAATAAAAGGAGAATAAATAGTTAATGACAGTATAATAAAATTCATATGATTGGGCAAAAAATCGTCGTTCAAAATTGTTGTCCCTATGTAAAAGAAACGGGATTCATTAACATTTAACGATCACTAACTGTAGAAATAGAAAAATGTCGTGAAGAGTATTGATGTAGAATGAGTACCTCCTCAAAGGTGTCGGGGTCTGGCAGGTGGGGCGGCGCGGCCAGAAAGCCCAGCAGCTTGCCGGAGTAGGCGTTGCCCACCACCAGCGCCAACAACAGCAGCCCGGCCAGCAGGAGGCGCTGCTCAGAGCGGGGGACGCGACGGCTGCTCGCCCCCGACAGCATCACCTCCACGACGTCCAAGAGCGAGCGCTCGAAACCCGGCACTGCGCATGCGCACGCGCACCCAACCACATCAACGCTCCCTCTCGCGGCACCTTTACTCCCCCGCCTTTACTTCGTAGGAAGAGGAAGCAGGAGGCGCTGCTCAGAGCGGGGGACGCGACGGCTGCTCGCCCCCGACAGCATCACCTCCACGACGTCCAAGAGCGAGCGCTCGAAGCCCGGCACTGCGCATGCGCACGCGCACCCAACCACATGAGCGCTCTCTCTCTTGCACCTTTACTCCCTCGCCTTTACTTCGTAGGAAGAGGAAGCAGGAGGCGCTGCTCAGAGCGGGGGACGCCACGGCTGCTCGCCCCCGACAGCATCACCTCCACGACGTCCAAGAGCGAGCGCTCGAAGCCCGGCACTGCGCATGCGCACGCGCACCCAATCACATCAGCGCTCCCTCTCGCGGCACCTTTACTCCCTCGCCCTTACTTCGTAGGAAGAGGAAGCAGGAGGCGCTGCGCGGAGCGGGGGCGCGACGGGTGAAGGCCCCCTTCAACGCGACGCCACGTAGAAGAGATCGCGCCGGCGCGGAGCGCAGTGTTGCGAGGCTTCACATTTGCCCTCGCGAATGAAAGAAGAGAAAGTTTGTAATGCAGCTGCAAAAAGTAGTGACTTCTAGACGGAAAAACTCGTATTGCGTCTCCTCGATAATGAGAGTGGGTAATTCGTTTTACATGCTCTAACGATCCTCAATAATCTCGTGCGCAAACGCTTGTAATCAGAATGCCTTTGTATAGGAATCTTCTTTTCAAAGGGTTTCGAGGGAACTATAAAACTTACTCGCGCCTCTTGAGCGCCTACACAGCTGGCAAAAGCAGCCTACCCGAGTAATGTAGGTAGTTTTGAGAAAATTATGTAAATCTGCGGAATATCGAGAAGCTGTGTTTTTGAGACACTTACATTAGAAATTATTTGATACACTTGCACTCGCAAATTCAATAATGTATTAACAACGCCCGTAATGTAAATATTAACGACATGAGAGTTTTATCATAATTTTTTTCTGTTAAAATATTTTATTCTGAGAAAAACTTCAAATAAAGTTTGTTACTTAATTGAGGAAATTTAGCTCTATACTTACGGAACGTTTAAAAAAAATCAGGAGTTTTTGAGAAAATATTGATTTTAATATTTTTAATTTTGCTCAAATTTTACTCAAAATTTGGAGAAAAGTACAAAAATTTTCATGCATTTTATAAGAATTGGTTGTGAAGAACTAATTTCATCTGAAGGAAAAAATAACCTTCTTCAAAATAGTGGTAGGAAGACGCCGAAAAAGTTTTACACTTTGACAAATTTCGAAAATTCGGAAGTAACCGAATATCGCAACTATACCTTCTTCACAAAAAGAAAGAATTCTGCGAATATAATTCTGCATAAAGAAAACAAAAAATAAAAAAGATCTTGATAACAGAAGACCCTGTTGAGGCTGCGAGTATAGTTTGAGTTGTTTGGGAGAGTATCTGAAAAGGTCGTGCAGCAATCCATTGACGTAAGTAAATGTTCTGAAAACGACTATGATCAAGATGGAGGGCACACCGCGCCGTAAGAATACTTAAGTATATAAGAAAATGTTAGTTTTACTTTTCATCGCATACATTTTTTCCTTTTATTTTGTTCGTTATATGTGCATAAGAGTAGCCCCTGTTTTGGCGCGCTACAAGGTACTGTTGTATCAGTATTTTCCGGTATCAGTCTTCTCTGTCCAATACAAGTTTACAAACCTTTTGTATTTATGCAGTTGTAGAAAACAATTTTGTACATATTTCATGCGTGAAGTTTCCGTTCCTCTCACGGGCTCGATTGAGACGATTTTTCCTCGATCTCGGTCTTGACCGTCAAACAAAAGGGAAACTTTCCTCACTTAACAACAATATAACAATTTTGTTACACGCGTTTTGTATTAGGGATAAAATAATTATATATAAAAATGTTAACTATTTCTAACTATTTTCGTTTAATGCATTGTAGCGGTACGCTAGTTTTACTGCAAATTATTTTCATAAATAAAATGCCGATGCAGAAGGCTAGTGCGTGGAGAGAAGCTACCGCGCCACGCTGACGCCGGTCCCCGCCCGCGAGCGCGTGACACGCGCCCTCCCCGAATGTTTTATGGCACCAGGGGGCGAGGGGAGACCTTTTGTTCGGGACCTCGGACGCCCCAGATCTATTTGAATAGATTTGCGGCGCGTGCCCGTCACGGTTTTTTGGCTGTCACTCGCGCTGGAAGCTCAAAGTTGTAATTCACTGCAACCCTTTGGGGGTACAACGATCATGTCTCACACCCTTCTTGACCTACTTTCTTCGATAAACGAAGAGGGCTTTTGGAATGAGACAGAGTAAGGAAAATTCCCAGAATCGCCGGAGCTGGTTGGCTAAAAAAAGAGTTAAGACGCCATCACACTCAACCAATCAGGGGTAGAATTCTGTGGGGAAGGGATGATTTCGAAATATCTGCGAAAATTTGGGGGGGGGAACAGAGGAACAGCACACAAAGTGAGGGTACGAGAGACTTGGGTGACGAGAGCTGAGGAGGGAGGTCGAGGTACCTCGGGCATCGCGTGCTCTGGGGAGCGATTTGGGATTGCCCCCTGCAATCCAATTCTGTCTTGCTTAATCTCGATAGCCGGGAGAAACTCTTTCCGAGTATCAATTTTTGAACTCTGCCATCACTGGCTATTTAACAGATACTCTCCGAGATTTGTGCTCGCATAGAGCTTATTGAAACTCTCAGATCGCGCTGTGTGACATTGTGCGTGAGATACGCGATCGCTCGTGATTTGGGCCAGCAAAGTACTGCCTTCGCCGCAGCCCACGCCGCCGCCGTGGCGACACCGCCCCGTTGTTGTGGACACCCGCCGGCGAGCGTCCCTTCGGCCTTGGAAGGTCGACCCGCCGCCGTCGCCGCGACCAGTTGCCACCGGTGCCATTTGACGCCTGTTCAGCACCGTCATTATCAGGCATTGTATTTGGTCAACGACCGTACAAAGACTTTCTCTGTGAATTGCGGTGCCGCGCTGAGGCACGTAATCGCCAGTTCAGAGGGCGAATGATCGTTTCCTTTATGTAATCAGTAGAATAATTTCATTGTGAATTTTTTTTCTTTTCTCTTAGATTTAAGTTTTTTTGTTCCTAACCAGAGCTCACTAGGTAGAGCATTTCTACTAAAATTCCTTATGTAACTTCTCCGGCCTATCATTAGGCGGAAATAAACTTTCTATTGTGTTACCAGTCACCCAAATTGTTATTGTCATTATATTGCACCTTGCAGTTCCTTCCATCACTGCCTATTTTCAGATAGGTAACTAAATTGACTGACTGAGCTAGGCCCGGGCCGCCCTCACAAATTTCCGGCGCTCCCACGCCGCCGGGGACCGCGTGCGGTGCGTGACAATATTCTTAGTTTTAAGCTCATGTATTGGTTATTGTACGTGCATATAGGTTAGTTCATGGTTGCATGGATATTTTTTAGAATTTTGGAGCATGAAGTTCCGGGTTTAGATATGTACTATTAAATATCATCTAATCCTTAAAGAAATTTACTGCTTGTTGAATAAAAGAAAAAGGATGAGACGGTACCGGAACTGTTATCTTACGACCAAAGGCAATTCACGAGTGAGCAGCCAGCATTTTCGTTTTTATTTTAATATTCTAATTGTATATATTCTAATTAGTGTGTTAACATTTATATCCAAGCGAATTCACGTATTTTTGAAAACACTGCGATGGAATTAGTAAGTTGCTCGCTTCTTCGATGAATTAGAGGTTTTCAAATAATAGCTAAGATGTTAGTAGCGCAGAAGATGCAATATTTCAATAAGTCGTAGCAGTTTCCAATAACGCGGGAACGTACGTGCTTTTGTAGCACCACTAGTTTCATTTGCTTCTGCGAGTGCTATTAGAAGAGCGGTGTTGCAAGTCGTATATGCTCAATATATCCAGCGACTAAATGACACGCCTGCAGACAGTTCGGCACCCCTGCCGCCGCTTAATGATATAAATTATACCTTACAAATGAATTTTGTAAGCCGTACTGGTGTCTTATAAAAGGTGTAGTATTGAAAAAGGAATAACCCCACCTATCGCCTGGATTGGAACACTGAACCATTATTCATTCCATTGACGCTCACTGACCTAATGCGAATCTCACCGTGCGCGGCTGCAGCGTCTGCCGACGGGAACCGTATGCGTGCCTGGCGCCGATTGAGGACGTGTGGGGGATGCAGGGCGGACCTCGGGGCGGAGCGGTGGACGACGTGCCAAGCGGCGGCGGAGACTAGCAGCGCGCCGCCCAGCGCCGCCCACACGCGCGGACGCAGCGGGATGTAGAGGGCCGCACCGAAGGGCACTTGCGGGGAGCGCCGAACGGCCAGGCAGCAGCGGTCCTGTATCACGGGCAAAGTCAGGTGTGCCACACTCGCCGGCCCTTCCCGGTAATAGGACGGGTTGAATGACACGTCCGCAGTCTTCTTTTTCAATGCCCTGAACATATTCATCCAGCCGTTTTTCAGCGGCTGCAGCTCCACCTGGCTCTGGAACCTCACGCTGCGCCGCGCCACTTCGGGGAAGAGGCGCGCCATGTGGGCGAAGGGCCCGTCCAACACCTCTCTGCCCTTTGCGTCCCACGAGGCGTGGAAGATGTGGGAAGCGAATGTGTATTGAGTATATTCCTTCTCTGTCTTGTTTGCAGTATTGAATAACATCTCTTCACTGATGGCGCACCAATCACTCTCTATTGGTCGTAGTTTCACATCTTGCTGATTCCCTGTTGCAGTGTTATCATGTGCTTCACAACTGCACAAAAGGAACTGGGTTGTCTCTACATGTAACTGAGCAAATAAATTGAGTTTGGTATTATTATTCTTTGGTTTTGTTCTTCCCAAGGAAGCGTCATGGTCTTCGTGAGATAAGTCTAGAACAGCAAAGAATGGCGTCGCGTTGGCCGGGGCGTAGACGCGCAGGCTGTCTGCGAAGGCGTGCACGTGGCGCCAGCCGGCGGCGGCGAGGACGTGGCGGCGGCGGCGGTGCGTGGGGCGGAGGGCGAGCGGGCGCGGCGGTGCGCGGGCGAGGAGGAGCGGGGCGGCGGCGGCGGGGTGCAAGAGGCGCGAGAGGGTGCGCGCCGCCTCCCCCGCCCCCGGCCCCGCCCCCCAGCTGAGCCGCAGCTCCTCCTTGGGGCCCCGCCCCCAGCGCCCGCCCTCCAGCACGGAGCGCTGCAGCCACGGCGCGACGGCGCCGCCCTCGCACGCGCACTGCACTCTGGGGAAGGAGGCTCTGCACGGGGCGGATAGCGCACTCGAAAGCACGAGCACAAACACCACCAGTACTTTTTCCGCTTTCATCATTAATGGTCGGCCACAAATTGTTTTAACTGCGAAGTCCATCATTGAGCACTATTCTGTCGGATACATCGAAGGTTCAAATAAACTTCTCGATCTCTAGTTTACAGTGAAATTGTAGAAAAATAATTTTATCATCCTTTAACCATTTTACTACTTTATTACTTGTTCCGAATGATTTCTTTATGTTTCATAGTACATACATCTTTTTTTGTATTTACTAGTAGAATTTCGCTTATGTTTATATCTTAAACCAAAGTTCAATGTACAAAACCTCTATCACACATTCTGCAGCAATGTAACTAGAAGTCATCTTGGTTTCGCTTTGCACTTTTAATACGTCCGTATAATATACCGACTCAATGGCGCTATTGTACACTGGAGAAACCTTGCTTGGCTGTTGGTCGTTTATCCATTAGGAAATATTCTCTTGGCGTACACATACTTTACCGTTCTATTAAAAAGGAAAGTGCCAAAGCATGTTCTTCATATGGAATCTCGTGATCACGTTTTTAACGTTTATACGAGGAATCTTTGAAAATCCCTCTCGCTTCCATCAAGTAATAGATTGTAAAATAATAGGATAGGACGATCTATAAATGTTACATTATAAATGAAAATACGTAATTATGTATGATAATATTAATTTATATTCATACTTTTTTTTTCGGAAAACGTCAGTTACAAAGTTTAGCAATAATATTAAAAAACAAAAGATGTCTAATGATGAAATTGAGCACTTTGCCATGACGTTTTTAACAAAGAGATCTTAATTATCTAAATTTGTAAAGGCGTCATTTGACTTAGTGAACGTGATGTACGAATAAATTTTTTAAATGGACAAATTTTCAATTAAAATGTTCAATCGGTGTCACCTCTCGGATGGTATGACCATCAGCCGACGGCCACTATCCAGCTTGTCTTAATTTCTTAATTACGTCAATTACGCGTTTGTCTTTAGGAGGTTGTATATTCCATTCCGTAGTTGTAGTTTCTATATCGCTTTCATATTATCAGGCAATTATTTGTCAAAGATAGAGGGCAAAATAATACATTTAAAAAGTTTCGTGACGCTCTGTATCGCGTGTTGTTTGAATGAATGTCATTTAGCAACCCCGTAAAATTCATTATTGATGAACGTCACCTTTTGAAAAACGTTAATAGATGCACTGTACAAAAGCTTTGTGCAAAGTAAAAAACTCTCTAACAGAAAAATGCTCTCAGTTCTCTGTGGAATTTTATAGTTATTCCTAAATATAAAATACATAAAATGTTTTGTTAACAGAAACCCTGAGGGCCATTCTATATGGAAACAGTCAAGAATGTCTCTGATCCTTTAAATTTGTTTAAAATGTTTATACACCATTAGTTTTAATGTTAAAACAAAGACAGCAAGAAGTAGTTAAGTTTTCAGTTGGTCTTTCTCATGGATTGCAGTATTGTACAGAGCATATAATTCAGTGCCCAAGTTAGTCGAGACCGGATGCACAAACGCCAAACGTCTAGCGTCTCGGAGAGTACTTGACTGCTTGTGATGATGTGCTGTCCTAGGTCCAGTACCTGTGTTTTCTTGAGGCGCGAGGTTGTTGAATCGGGTATTTACGTTATCGCTTCTCATTTAATTTCTCTTTACCGACACACATATTTTTAATGAAAAGGACACATGATAAGAGTCGGCTGCTTGTATTCTGATGAAAATGAATTGTTTTTTTTGGTATGAAATGAAATGTGAGAAGATCCAGTTTAATATTATATTAATGCAGGAGAGTCGCGGAAATCCCAAAGATCGCTAGTCCGAGTTTCCACGCCAGTCGAGATGGCCTGCAGTGCGCCTCACGAAACACGCAAACAAGCGCAATAATCAAGAGCTTACTGCATCTTGCCGGATTGACCGCAGTTCGTCGAAGGCAGTGCCGTGTGTTGAAGGGCTTAGTTTGGGTGTTCAACATAACATATTGCATACCCAAACTACCAAAAAACCTTGCAAACCTTAGTGTGGTCACAATATATCGCCGGTAAGCCACTCATTATTTTCAAAAAGTTGGCTATTAAATTTCCTTACATATATTTTCGAAGTAATGGAGAAATGCCCGGCATTGGCCTTCCGGCCTTAATAATGTTAAGGGACGCAATCTTACTGATAAGCATATTGACAGTGTTGGTAATCTGATTGGTCTGTAATTTTCTGGATCACTGTAATTTTTATTTGGCTTCGAAACAAGAATGATTCTTGAGTTTTCAACAGTATTGGATAGTAACTTTCACTTAATATTGAGTTGTGGATATTTGTGTAGGTTACGGTTGGTGAGGGGAAGTTCGTTTAATGAAATTAATTTTATTTTTATGGAATATTATAGTTTGAGGTGTAAACAGAATTTTCAATTTTTATATGTTCTGGATGAGCTGGAATGTTAATGATTTTTACTTTCTCGCCTTACGAATACTTCGTAAGAAGAGAAAGTTATGTAATCGTGCGGCGGAAAACGGGGAATTTTCGCCAGAAAAACTCTTATAGCAGGGCTCTGGTGACAAAAAATGGGATAAAACCTGTTGCTAAATTTAGAAAAAAAATCCTCGATCTCGTGGTGTAGTCAAAATCCATGATTTGTTGCTTCTTCCTTCTGCAAAATCGATTGACGGCAAAACGTCCATCTGTCCGTCTGTGGTCAACGCTAGTGCCTAAACCGTTCGGCCGATTTTCTTCAAAATTGATATTCCCCGATCGTTTTTACTCGTCTCAAGGCCTCTTGAATTTGAAACCCATATTTTAGTATTTGAGGGTACTTTACAGGAAGCCCATTTTGAGATTTTCTAAGTTAACAGAAAATGGCTCCAAATTTTTGATTATATTTTGTTGTTGAATAGTGCGAAGAGCATTGAAGGGAATGACGTAGGTATCATTTTCGTTGATAGGCCCAATTTTTCGAAAATTGCAAAAAAATCTTTAAAAACTGCAAAATTGAAGATAGAGATTTTTTCCTCAAAGAAGGTTCTACAAAATTAGCACTTCAATAAGGTCTTGAACCCTTTTTTGAAAAAACGAGTAGTTTTTGCGTAAATTGCGATTGAAATTTACAAAAAAAATTCTCAAAAACCGCTCCAATTTTTTTTCTTTAAAATTTCTGCACGTGTGTAATAAGGGACGGTAAATATATAAATAAACTAGTGGTGCTACAGAATGGCACATATTTCCTCGAAGTAGTTATTTTTCAAATGCCGATCAGCGGATAAATTATTTGGAATAAGCCATTAACCGCGGCCTTTCTTGGTCACGTTTGAAAAACATGTTTTTCGCATGTTGACAATTACCGGCTTCCTAATGATAGAACTGATACAATTACGTTTTCACTAAAATATAATTAATTAGGCTGGCTATATACTTCCCCAACCCGACTATTCCGTTGTGCCAGGAGGCCCCAATTTGTCTGAGGCCTCTTCCTCCTTCCTTACGTGACACATAAAGTCTATGTATATCAGCTCGAGGGTGGGTAACATGATGCATTGTTAGCAGTTTTCTGGTTTTTCGATCCATGGTGCGAATTTCTTGCTCAGTCCAGTCCACTAGTCCAAAACTGTATTCGGCTACAGGTACCGCAAAACTACCTTTTGCAGATATTTTATTCCTGGAATTCAGAGCGGACTGCAGGACCAGTCTCACTCTCCTATAATACTCCCTACGAATTCTCTCTTTCATTCTGTCGTTCGAGATGGTCTCACATTCTTCAATGCCCAGATATTTGTAAGTTTTACCTGGCTCAAGATCTTGAATCACAGTGTGCGTATCAATTTCAATGTTCTCAGACGTTGTTTGTTTCCCTCTTTTTAAACTGAGTTTTGCACACTTGTCAAGACCAAACTTCATGCAGATGTCATTGCTAAAGTCATTCACGACAGACAGCATTTGGGAGAGAATCGCTTCATTCTTAACAAACACTTTCAGAACATCCATGTAAAACAAATGTGATACTGGCCTTTCATCACCATGGAGCTTAAAAACAAAGTCAGCTTGCGACAACTGTCTCGATAGTGGGATTAAACTAATGCAAAACAGCAGAGGGGATAGCGAATCTCCTTGAAAAATACCCCTGTTAATCTGAATACTTCTGGATTCTACTGCTTCCTTTCTGCTGTGTATTAGTAACCTGGTACTCCACGACTTCGTACTAGCCATGCAAAATTCAATAAGTCTAGGATGAAATCGATAGACCTCCAGGGTCTTCAAAATCCAATCGTGTGGTACACTATCAAAGGCCTTTTGGTAGTCAATCCAAGCCATGCTCAAATTACGTTTGCGTTTCTTTACATCATTCAAAATGACTTTATTCAGTAGCAAGATTTCCTTACAACCATAAGAGCATTTAGTACATCCTTTTTGTTCAACTGGCATTAGATGATTCTTATCTAGATGTCTGTACATTTTGTCAGCTATGGCTGCAGTGATAACTTTGTACAGTACTGGCAGACAAGTAATTGGCCTGTAGTTCTTCGCCAAAGAGCTGTATTCTCCTTTGGGTAGCAAATACGTGATGCCGCGTGTGAGCCATTCCGGGAGTTCCTTTGGGTTTTCTAAAATTTTATTAACAGCCTTTGCTAGATGAGAATGTATTGCTGTTAATTTCTTAATCCAATAAATCTGGATCTTATCAATTCCTGGGGACTTCCAGTTTCCCATGTTCTTAATTGCTTGGAAGAGGTCCTCTTCCGAGAATTGGTGAACATCTTCCACTGTTCCTACAAGTTCATCTGCAGCATCAACTTCAGATTGAAGCCAAGATGCGTCTTTGTTGTAGGATCTGCTCTCCTCCCAGATTCCTGCCCAAAATGCTACGACGTCATCTTTTGAAGGAGTAACAGCTTTGCCATTCGGTTTTTGAGTCAGATTGCGATAGAATATCTTCGCGTCTGTTTCAAACAACCGGTTCTGTACACGGAAATCTATTCTACGTTTGTAACGTCTAATTCTTTGAGCCCATGCTTGAATTTTCTCTTTTAGCTTCTCAACTACCATTAGCCTGCTGGTGTCATTTTCAATTTGGTATTTTTGTTCAACATTGAATATTTTTCGTTGAACTTTAGAAGTGTGCGTTGATTTAGAAGACGCCCCAGCTAAGAGTGATATTTCGCGCCGGGTGTCGGCTATCCGTTTCATAATTCTCTTCATCCATGGGGGTACGGAGCTTTTTACTCTGTCTGGTTGTCGGCCGTCGGTGTTCTTGGCTGGCCCAAAAATTATCTGAGACACTAGATATCCAGTTGCATATATGATGTGATTGATTTCAGTAATATCTAGATCTCTGCCTGGGGTCTCGACCACCTCATTTAAGACAGAATTCACTGTTTTTATCACTCTTTTAGCTTTGGCATTTTTGTATTTTCTCCTCAACGGTTCGCGAGATTCAAACGGAAGTTGACTAACTCTTTCTGTCTCGCGCCGAAGGATATTTCGCATTATGTCCTTATCGTGTAATTCATTGCCAGATGAGTTTTCACCACTGACGTGTGTTTCACTGGAAAGAGATGAACCTTCCACGGGATCATCATTTTCAAGTTCTACGTGTTCGCCATGTGGATTGTTCGAGCGAAGTACATACTCCGCATTTCTCTCAATGTCAGCAAGTTGTTCTGCTGTGAATTTTCCACTGCTGAGTATGTATCGTCGTTGACTGGCAAGCTTCTTTGAGTCTAGAGTAGGTCTCATATCTGGGTTCCGCTCTCTCCATATCTTAAAGACTTCTATTTCTGAGCCCCCATTTTTCGCTTTTGCATAGTAAAAGCACCACATCACCTCCTTTAATTCATCCCTGGTCCATCTCTGACGATGGCTTCGAGCTACTGCCGGCTCTGGGTCCCTGGGACTAACATCCGTGGGATGGCCAGACGTCGACAAGGTGACATTAGCTCGGTTTCTGAGCAGGTATGGAACATTGGTAGAACAAGGCACGTTAAGATTCATTACATTTCTTGTTCTATCCATTTTGCTCATTGGTTTGAATTGAAGATTCGCAAGACGCAAGTTCGAGTTCACAGATCACACTTAACCCTCAGGTTGTTTCCTGCCATTCGTTACTGCGACCCACAGTGGCCTCGGGGCATCCCCCCGCCGGGCCCAGCAAGGGGTCCCTCCGATCGCCAGTCGGCATTACTAAACCCTACGGGATTTTCACTGACTGCTGAAGGCGGCCTCCTTCGCTGGCTAATGCAAGGTTCGGGCCTCCACTCTAATCATTGACCTGGTGTGCCAACCCAGTTTCTCTCCTGTACCCTCTATGGGCCGACAACAGGAAGTCCAAAGGTTCATGACCCTTTCCTCTCTAATTACTTCCCACTCTGCTCAAAATGGAGTACTTCTTCATCTGATCCCTCACCTTCAACCTATTCAGCAAGGGAGGCCCTACCGGAAGCTAGGCTACCACTGACATAGCTTTAAGGCTCATGGGGGTACTCAAGCTCCACCACCAACTGTTAAGGTCGTGTACACCCTAGGTGGTATTATTATTATTATTATTATTATTATTATTATTATTATTATTATTATATTATTCACAATTTTACGCTCGTCCGGAGTTTTTAGATATAACTCAAGGACCGAACGTCAACACATATAGCGAGACAGATGGTGAGAAGTTCTTGCTCCAGTGCACTCAGGTTCTGCTTCAATGGCTAAGAGAGAGAACCTTACGCACAATATTGGTGGTTGCCAGCAGCACGGCCTTCTGCATGGTTCTGAAGTGCCACTCATTTAGATGGAGTTTCTCTTTCACAATCCTCCAATCATCAGCAACAAGCCCATTAGATGAAATAACTACGGGCACAATATCTACCTCTTTTAGTTTGTAGAGGTTTTTCAGTTCTTCTGAGAGTGGCTGGTATTTTCTTTTCTTTTCTGCAATTGTTGGCAGCAGATTATGATCTAATGGGACTGCAATATCAATAATTATTGCCCTGCAAGTAGTTTTGTCGAACACGACAATATCAGGCTTATTTGCATCCATTGTTTTATCTGTAACAATGGCAGTATCCCATAAGATTTTTGTTCTCTCATTAGACAAAACTTGCTCCGGTAGATATTTCTAATAAGGTAAGCTTTCCTTTAACAGGTCCAATCTTTTGGCAAGAGCTTGGTGAATGATTTTCGCTACATTATTGTGGAGTTGTGAATAATCTGTTTGTTCCAACTGAGAGCATCCACTACAGATGTGTTGAATAGATTCGGTGGCCTTCTTGCACAGGCGACACATGTCACTGATGTTCTCTTTCATGATATATCGCCTGTAGTTATTAGTGGTTACTACCTGATCTTGAATGGCCAACACAAATCCTTCCGTCTCGCCAAAAGCTCCATTATTATTATTATTATTATTATTATTATTATTATTATTATTATTGTTCCACTACATCACGACTAAAGATGTTATGAGTCGGCTGAATATAAAATCTACTCCAGGTTGCAACCAGCTACCTAAGGAGTAGATCTAGGAATTGTCGGTTCCTCTACAATACTTTGCGCAAAATGTGGGCTGTTCCAATTATATTATTATTATTATTATTATTATTATTATTATTATTATTAATATGGATATATTATGAATATTTTTAATATGTGTTGTTCTGGATTTATTTTGACCTATGTTACTCTGTCCCTGAACGATATCACTGGTGATTATATTGTTTAATAACGCTATTAACCTTTTATTTCTAAAGGAGGTTTTAAAATTCTGAATTTCAGGGTTTTGTGTATTATACCTTTCCTTAATTCTTTCCAGTTGATGTTATGAGTATTTCATGTGAGGATGTGTATCTCCGGGGCGGAGGATGGTGAATAGAGTTGATGATTGGAAGGTGATCTTGAGTCGAGTTGTGTAGTGCAATGGAAGAGAAAGCTGTCTGCTTTGTGACCGCTGTGCCATTCCTGTCCCGGCTCGGGACCCATGGTGGCCACCGGCTCCCGGCAGGTCACGGGGACCACTAGCGTAATGACCGCGCCTTTGGCGGCTCACCTGAGTTGCTCCCTTGCGGTCTAGAACGGCCGCAGTGTGACCGGATACACTCACTAGCGGACGCAAATCCCACACTAAGATCTGAGACTGACTCAAATCAGGGCGGGTTAAATTCCAGGGTGCCGTGGCTAGGGAGATGCAAAAAGGGGCTTACCTTGTTTTTGAATAGACATTTAAGAAATGCACATTTTTGTTATGAATTGCACGTTTATTCACAGAGCAAAAAAGAGAAATCCACTAGTCGCGCGGACGCAGCAAGGTTACAAATGGGCCGCGCAGTTGTTGTCAGGCCGCGGTGCGGAGGGCGCCACCAGGGTCGTTGCCCCTCAGCAGGGGCGGTCCCCTCGCTGTGGGCGGGCGCTGGCCCCGCGCCGCGTCCCCTGCCGTCTTGCCGCCCTCGTCGGCGCCCGATCGTCAGGGTACTGCTCCGACATTCACCTGGTATTGATCGGAGAAACCACGGAAAACCACCGATCAGAGCAGCCGTTGCATTCAACCTAGCAGACAAGTTAGTGTCGAAATTCCTGCCACCGTGGAGACTCTAACCAAGGACCTCCCGGTCAGAGTTGTTATGCTTACGAAATTTAAATTTGTTTGATTTACAGTATTTTATTTCGGTTATTATCCGGCCATTCGGCGCTCACCAAGCACTCGCATGTACGACGCAGGCACCCTTACATTAACCCATTGCAGACTCGTTCAGTGACATTTCCGGTAAACTCCACAAGCAGACTCGCGGATTTGCAGACTCGCGGATTCGCAGACTCGCAGACAGGCCGACGGCCTACTGATGCTATTGGGCCTCTCTACGTAGTAAAAGTATACGTGCCGGTGTCGGGCATACTGTTCGCGGCTTTGCAGCTAGCAGCCCTGCTAGAGGCGCGCTGCCTTGTCGTGTGAGCACTAATTCAAAACAGCGCGCGTAGACACTCCATTCCTTCCACACCAAAATGCGTTGAATAATGTCCATCGCCTGTTCAGCGTAAAACTTTCCTGGGTACATGACAGCTGCAAAAACTCAATTTGAACAATAAGTAAATTGACTTGCGAAAACTATAATATCAGATTATCTCTTACTGCAAAAGAAAAAGAAGAAAACTACTTGCTTTTACATCAAATCACCTAAAGTTAATCCTGACGTTTTGAAAATACGTACACCATTTTAGGCTACTCTCACTTACAAAATTCTGTGACCTGTAAATTCTGAAAACATATCTAATCCTCACTATCAGTTTCTGCAATCATCTTATGTGTTTCATTTTAGGATTTAGACCTTTCCATCCATGAGAAATTATTTAAATAATAACGTGTAATGAAGATTTCCTCGCGTACACTAATGTGGCCAGTTTTTCGGTCCGAAGTAATTTTAGTGACATTTCATCCGATAACTAATGCTCCAACAATTAGCTAATATATACAATGGCTCCATATTAACATACATTTCTGTAGCAAAACTGATAAAGTACATTTTCAGCTCCAAAGCAACTTCAATCAATTAATCGTGTTATTCATCTGTGTTATCTAAAACATTTTCTGTATAGGTTGTAATCATCACGTACGCTAGTAAACCAAATCGTATGAACCACTTACTGGTCAGCATGTCACACTTGCCTTTATTTCTAATCTGAACTGTGCCATTGTGGTTCGATTTAATCGCCTTTCTTCCACGCTTTAATCGCCTTTCTTCCTCGCTTCAACTCAATTTAAACTCATCACATTTTTACCACACAATTGCCACATCTTCACATTCTGCTTTTTTTATCGGATGTTTGCTACGCTGCCACACGATTCGAAATCTCTTCTGCCTGCCCAATTTCAGTACATGGCTCACTGCATTCACCCTTTTTCTCTCTTCCTCGCCTCTACTGCTGCATATGACGGCTTCCTGTTGCACTCGACAACTTTTCACATAAAATCGATAATACAACGCAGAACAGTTTTCTCTTGCGTGTTTGTCAGAGTCACTGTTGCTAATATCCCTTTCTTTTCGCGTTTCACATTTTATTTCTTTCGACTCTCCTGCCCTTTGCAACCTAACTCACTCTTTGCACTATGTGCGTTTCCTGTTGCATTATTTGCATCTACCGCGACTTTTGTTCTTGTAGCTTCCGTGCCCGCAAATTATTCCGCTACCCTGTATTTCAATCTCACTTACCCTTCGTAGGTCTGACTTAATCCCGTTATCACTGTGAATATTAACCGAAATATTAATGCCCTTGTTTTCCTCTAATAAATGTTTAACCACCTCCATAGCTACCTCGCTAGTATCAGTGTTTATTTGCGTAACTAACTGCTCACAATTTCTTAATTTTCCGTCATCAGTAACAATGTCCTGCTTTATAACCGCATGTATGATTTCTGCTTCGGGGTCGACCACCAAGAAGCTGGGCCCAAGATGTACAAGACGCGATGGCTGACAGAGGACTGCAGGAAGGAGATTGGGATGTGTAACGTTTCGCACAATACCAATGTTTATTTACATTTTTTTACATTGTTATATTATAAATAAGAAACATACGATGTACCCAGGTTGATAGTGAATGAGGTTAGCAACGGATATATTGAGAGACACAGAGAGAGAATTGAACGAAAAATGTGTTCTAAAGAAATATGTGAAATCTATTTGTACAAAGTGAGAAGATACAGTATTGAAGTACATTGTACAAAAAAATGTAAATAAAAACTAAAATAAAAAAGAATTGAAGTGTTACTACTTAAAAAAAGTAGTTACAGTAATTGTAACGGAAGATTCTACAAAAAAAGTGTTGGCAGAGTCTGACGTTACAGATGATAGACAAAATGGAGATCGGGAAGCGAGATGCGGCGTCAGCCGTAAAAAAACTCGCTCTCTCTCCCTCCCTCCCTCTCTCTCTCTCTCTCTCTCTCTCTCTCTCTCTCTCTATATATATATATATATATATATATATATATTGTGATATACCGAAATATATAATATTTTGTAAATAATATTGGCTGTAAATGGGTTGGACAAAAGGGTATGCAAATGGCGATATACAGCCTTAGCAACGCCGGCGCAGTGGTTGGCAAGGTCAACAAACTGCATTCAGGCCTTGAAGAGATGGGGGCGCTGGCTAGATAGACAAATAAAATAACGTGTGATTGGTCGGAAAACGACTGACTGTCGGGGGCATGGCTACTTGGTTTGATAAGAGATGAATGGATTGGCTAAGGGAGAATAGACTGTCAAATTTTGTAGTTTTGTTTTAAAAAAGAGGAACGAAGGACGGATACCGAAGAGTTGAGGGCGAAAGAACAGGGAGAACTGGACATTCTGATAGTGGTCGTCGGGTAGTAAAGATCGCTCGCGAGACCAACATTAGTGAAGTAGGACTTGTAAGTTTCGAGTGAGACTCAATAGTTTTTGGGACTCTGGAAGTTGATGTGCAACGGGAAGTTCGATTAGGACTTTGAAAGTTTTATAAATATTGCGGTTTGGGACTTTAATATTTTACCACTAATTGGGGAAGACTAGGAACTCTGAATACCAGTTAAGAACCGGTAGATATTCTAGTCAGTGAGGGCTGGACGCGTCGGCAACGTCGCAAGATTAGAAGAGAGAAGTGGAACTTGGGATCGCCTACATTCAAGTGAGAAGAGGCTGCGCGGCGTCGGCGACCAAGACGGTAAATAATTACTGCTGTACAAAAGATATATATCTTAAAACGAGGTCATGACCTAAGGACTAAACAATTGTAAATATTGTTAAATAAATTGTTGAATTTTTTTTCTTTTGGAAATGAAAAGATTTTCATTTAGTCAATCAAAATTGTTAAATAGTTAGAAATAGATAATTATTCCCTTTCAGATTCCTCGCCATACTGTACAGTTGGCAGATCAAGTAATCGGCTATCTAGGCGATAGCGATTATCCATAACAGGACCCATTGACCCAGCTAGCCGGACATTTATACATTGGTTGAAATTAGCTGTGGAAGCATTGGTCATTTTTAATTAACGTAACCTGTTCCTGGCGCCCAAAATTTTAATATAAATTCGGAACGGGTCACGATTATAACCATCTTAGATGAATCATGCCAACGATCTCGTAAGAGTCTATGACGAGACGTTGTTGGTACATTTCAATATATATATATATATATATATATATATATATATATATATATATATATATATATATATATATATATATATATGCTTTCTTCAACAAATTGCTATTCTAACTTGTGTGTATTTCCATTTTCAATTTTTCTGTCTTCTGTACTGCCACTGCCAACGTATACGTTACGACTCCCAGATAAACCCTTCTCTTTGCTATTGACTTATGTTGTCATTGTTCATTGCCACCACCCTTTTTAAGTTCCGCATAGCTTTAAGAACCCAACGTACTCCGATCTATTACTGAATTTTCACTAACTGTGGTGCCAAGGACCTCGTAATACACATCACACCCACTCAATAATTCGTCCAATTGTACTTTGAATATCCTACTGAACCCTGCACAGTCTCGTTCCCGACATTCTCTATTTTCATTACCGTTTCTCTGTCTACCGAAACGCGTTTCACCTTCTCAGCCGAATCACAGCCGTGGCTGCCGCTCGTCGCACTGCTGTCTCAAATCGGGCGACCTCCTGCTCGCCAGATCGCCTACCCGATTGTGCTGTGTCATGAGCTAATCGGCCTCCAATGCTACCGTGCTGTGCAGCCTGCCGGGCAACCTTGCTGGAGGCTGCCACTCCCGCGCTGTCGGTCTCACCCGACCTGCTCCGGACTGACGACTGAGGCAGCCTAATGCCGCGCCGCCTTGTGCCGCCTTCCTGGCGACTGTAGCGCACACCGGAGTCTCTTGCGCACCGAACCCCAGCGCTGCCGCTGCTTCCGCGCCGGCCTCACCCAAATTGTCGAACAGCAGGCGCGCCGTAGTGACGCAGCGTCAGCGGAGAGAGGAGCAGTCTCTCCAGCCAAAGCAATGAACAGCAGGCGAGTGCTAGCGTATTGGCATTAGTGGAGAGGGGCGCAGTCTCTCCCGCCAAAGCACTCAACAGCAGGCGAGCGCTAGCAAATTGGCATTAGTGGAGAGAGGCGCAGTCTCTCCCGCCAAAGCACTGAACAGCAGGCGAGAGCTAGCGAATTGGCATTAGTGGAGAGGGGCGCAGTGTCTCCCGCCAAAGCACTCAACAGAAGGTGAATCCTGGCGAATTGGCATTAGTGGAGAGAGGTGCAGTCTCTCCCGCCAAAGCACTGAACAGCAGGCGAGTGCTAGCGTATTGGCATTAGTGGAGAGGGGCGCAGTGTCTCCCGCCAAAGCACTCAACAGAAGGTGAATCCTGGCGAATTGGCATTAGTGGAGAGAGGTGCAGTCTCTCCCGCCAAAGCACTGAACAGCAGGCGAGTGCTAGCGTATTGGCATTAGTGGAGAGGGGCGCAGTCTCTCCCGCCAAAGCACTCAACAGCAGGCGAGCGCTAGCAAATTGGCATTAGTAGAGAGAGGCGCAGTCTCTCCCGCCAAAGCACTGAACAGCAGGCGAGAGCTAGCGAATTGGCATTAGTGGAGAGGGGCGCAGTCTCTCCCGCCAAAGCACTCAACAGCAGGTGAATCCTAGCGAATTGGCATTAGTGGAGAGAGGCGCAGTCTCTCCCGCCAAAGCACTGAACAGCAGGTGAGCTCTAGAGAAGTGGTGTCAGCGGAGAGAGCAGCTGTCTCTCCCTTAAAAGCACTGGACAGCATGCGAATCCTAGTGAGCGGCGTCAGCAGAGAGAAGAGCAGTCTTTCCCAGACTTAACAGCACCCGAGCCCTAGTGAAGGGACGTCAGCGGAGGGAGGGGCATGGAGTGGTTGGGCGGAGTCGTAAGCACTGGCGAGAACAGCACCTGCGCCACCAAATCAGTTCAGCGCCCCACGCCAGCGCCCCCGCGCCCAGCCCCGCGCCCAGGCACAGCAGCGGCCCAACGATCTGCTCTAGGCGCAGCGCCCGCGGCCGCCCCTTGGCATCGTCGCCCACCAACACGCCCTCCACCATCATGCGCAGCTTCTGGGCGTGCAGCCAATGCGCCGGCAGCCCCGCCTCCACGCAGTGCAGCGCGAACGCGTTCACCAGGTCGTAGATGGGCGAGTCCAGCGCCACCAACAAACCCATGTGGCCCGGGCTCAGCACGCACTCCGCCGCCTGGTGCAGCATCACCTGCCCGTCGCGCGTCAGGTTGCGCATGGAGCGGTACACGACCAACTCGAGTTCCGGCAACAGGAAAGCTGCGTTGCCCTTCTCCACGATGTTCGCGAGATCGGACTGCACGCTGTCAAGCTTCACAATCTGCATCTTGCTTCCTAGCTGCCTAAAGGCCTCTCTGCCACCGGGGACTTTCAGGAAATTTCCAGCAACTCGGTATGCGAGAACTGTGCGCACAGCGGCCGCCACCTGGTAAAAATAAACAACATTGTACGTCATCGTAAATGTAGTTCTGAGAAAGGCAACTAGTGCTTCAAACAATTACACTCGTCGACCAAAATAAACTTTTCTCTTTCCCAACAATGAAAATAACGGATTCTAGAAGTATTTTCCATACTGAATTTCAAATATCATTTTAGTTTTTCCCCATCAAGCAGGAGTTTTGTGTGATATTGATTTGAACTTTTTATAATTTTTTCTTTCCCGTATACCATACGTACGTGTTGTATAAGGAATATTCTGTAATGGTACGCGAAAAAACGTCGGATTTTCGGCAGGAAAAAATTCATCGCCAGCCGTAAAAGTGCATGAATCCAGTTTCTAAATTAAGAAGAAAATCTCATAACACGAGATGCAACCAGAATCCCTGTTTTGTGGGTACTTCACACCGAAAAAACCATTAGAAAGCAAAATGTCTGACCTTCCGTCCGTCTGTCTATCTGTGAACAACGCTGGTGACTAAACCGTTGAGCTTATTTTCTTCAAATGTGGTGCTCTCCGACCGATATGTCTGATCTCGTGGCCAACTGAACTTGAAACCGATATTTTAATTTTGGGGGATACTTTAGATGAAGCCCATGGGACATGTTCAAAAAAAAGTTCAAAGTTTTTCTATAAATTTCTTCTAAGAATAGAGTAAAATACATCTATTAAGGTAGCACATATTAAGGTAGCACCTATTAAGATTTTCATGGTTAACATTGAATTTTCGAGAATTCCGAAAGTGTGAATTGTGATGGGCGTCTTCCTCCAACCACAAAATTGCAGAGAGAGATTTTTCCTTCAAACAAAATTTGTTCTTCATAGTGAGTTCTTTTTTTAAGGTCATGCATTGTTTTACAATTTTAGTTTTCGCGCAATATTGCGTGCAATATATGCAATTTTAAAAAATACGAAAACAATACTTTCTCAAAAACGGATTTCAATTTTTTTTAAAACGTTTGGTTGGGATAGTGCTAAAGGTACTCTTTTAGATGACATAAAGGCCATATTGCTCAATTCTTTCGTTTTTTCAAAAATTGCAAAAATGAAATGGTTTTTACTTGTCTCTCACTTCGTTAATATTTACGTTAGCCACGATTTGTTGACATTATTATATTATTGATGTGCTTTGAATAATTTCAAGTAAAGTTTCTCGAGAACTCAACCGTTTTCTGTGAAAATAGCTCAAAATGCTTAATGGCATTTTGGCTCATAAATAGCTCCGAATTTTTCTTCAAACTTTTCGAACGTATAGTACTACTTGCACTCTTTAATGTGACGTAAATTTATTTTGAGATATTATTTGTTTTTTCAAAAATTACACAAATGTACATTTTTTGAAAGATCTCTCAAATATTCAATATGCACATTACAAGCAATTTGTAAGCATTATTATATTTGTGCGTGTATGTGCTTTAAATGACTTTAAATAAAGTTTTACGAAAACTCAATTTTTTTCTGTGAAAAAGAGCTTCAAATTTCGCATTTTTAGTAGCGCTTAAACGCCATTTTCTTAAAAACTGCTACAAATTTTTAAAAGAAAATTGTTATTAACGACAAGGTTTTTGTGTTCTTTAATATTCTAAAATTAATCTTTGCGTTCTACCATTAGGAAACCGAAAAATTGAGAAAATGTGAAAAAGATGTACTTACGGCGGCGATAGTTGGAGGGCTGGTTTTCACAAAGAAATGAATTTATCAAAACTACATATTCAAATAAGGTCATACTTAATTTTTTGAAAATACGAGTAGTTTTTCGATAATATCGTTACAAACATAATATCCCGCTACAACTTTTACTGCGCTTGAAACAGCCGGATGCGTCGTAAATTAGAATTTGCAATTTTTTATATTATTTGTTTCGTTTCTTACATTCAACCTTTTGTTATACATTTACACATTAATCTTTTAAAAATTATTTACTTTGAAATATTTGAAATGAAAATTATACTTGGGTTTTTATTTCATGGCGCGTGGGGCGTGTCTTTACGATGGAATCTCTCACGGCATTTCGCATCGTTCTCAGTTATGCCGTTGGGAATCGTATGATCGCGACTGTATCGAGCAGTGCTGAGGAACATGCGACTCCTAGCGTCTTGATCGAGAACGACGAGAAATACCATAAGATATTCCATACTGAAGACAAGCCCCTAACCAAGAAATAAAAACCCTTATCGACAATGCTGGGAATGCAACAATGGGATCACTTTCTGTGAATTATGTGTCATTGTTTTGACTTGCTATAGCTGTATGGTATCAGGCTTCTTTTTTTTTCCAATACAAGTTTACAAAGCTTTTGTATTATATTTTTATTGAGTTGTTGAATTCACATAGTTTTGACAACACAGCGATTGAAGCAGTGAGTTGTTCTCTTTTGGTTCAATTGGACGTTTTCAAATAATAGCTAAGATGTTAGTAGCGCAGAAAGTGCAATATTCAATCCTACGTAGCTGTTTTCAATAACACGGAAGAGTATGTGCTATTGTAACACCACTAGTTTTTAATTTCTAAAAGAGACCCAGAAAATGGCGTACTATTCCCTCTTTCAAGAAACACACGCAAATATAACAATAAATTATAATAGATGGCTGGCGATTTTAATGGCTGATTCTCTGCATATCTATCAAGAATAAATTTTCGAACATTTATTCTTCTAGCCATTCACGTTGCGCGCCATCATGAAACGATTTTAAATCGTCAAGGTTTTAATAATACAATCTTTGTAACATATTATTATGTTATGTTTGACTTCTGTAATTTTCTCGTTTTGATAATCCAATTGCATTTATTGATTCCTTCAGTTTATTTATTTGTGACATTAAATAATCATTTAACTGACGTGACTGACGTTTCGGTTTCTTAATAGCGGAACGAAGATATTAATTTTAGAATATTAAAGAACAGTTAAACCTCGTTCTAAATGGCAATTTTCTTTGAAGAATTTGGAGCCTTTTTTATGCAAATGGCGTTTAAACCCTACTAAAAATGCGAAATTTAAACCTCTATTTCACAGAAAATTTTTGATTTTTCGATACACTTCATCAGAAGACATTTTAAGAAATTTAACTCACAAATACAACAGTGTATACAAATTGCATGTAATGTGCATACTAAATGCATGACAGATCTTTCAACAAACTTAAATTTGTGTAAATCTCTTAAGAGGACATTAGGCATTATAATTAACAATGTTTAATGAAAAAAATTGGAGCCTTTCTGAGAAAATTAGTTTTGGAATTTTTTCAAATTGCACATATTGTACGTAGTATTGCGCGAAAACTACTCAAGTTTTCGAAAAAAATTAGATGACCTCAATGAAAGAACTCACTATGGAGAATAAATTTTATTTGAAGGAAAAATATCTATCTTCAATTTTGTAGTTGTAGGAGGAGGCCGAATAAACTTCAAACTTTTGCAATTTTAGAAAATTGAGAGTTACCGTGAAATTAGGACCTATGCCACCTTCATAAGTGAATATTTTTCTCTTACATATAAGAAATTAAAAGAAAAAATTTGGAGTCGTTTTTGGGAAAATTTTGAATATGTCCGGGGAGTTTCGTGTTAAGTACGCCCAAATTTTGAAGAAGGTTTTTTAAAATCGCAACGCCTCGAATGGAAGCAGATTCACCAGGGAATATCCATTTTGGAAGAATCGTACGAATGGTTTAGGTGCTAGTGTTGTTTACAGACTGACGGAGTGACTGACGGAGTGACTGACGGAGTGACTGACGGAGGGACTGACGGAGGGACTGACGGAGGGACTGACGGAGGGACTGACGGAGGGACTGACGGAGGGACTGACGGAGGGACTGACGGAGGGAATGACGGAGGGAATGACGGAGAGACGGACGGAGGGACGGACGGAGGGACTGACGCAGGGACTGACGCAGGGACTGACGGAGGGACTGACGGAGGGACGGACGGAGGGGCGGAGGGAGGGACGGATGGCGGGACGGAGGAAGAGGAGGACGAAGGGACGGACGGACGTTTTAAAAAAACACTTTTTTGTTATAAGGGGATCCCAAAACGTGAATTTTTTGTTAAAATATCGAAATCGATTTTCCGCAGCATTACATAACTTTCCCTTTACTACATATATTACTCCGTATACACGTACATATACGTAAAAAAAATAATAATCCCGCTGAGATATTTGTGTGTGTTTCTCAGTTTTTATAAGTTTATAAATATAAACATGTTCTGTCAACGAAATTTCTTATTGAAATATTTGTTCATTAAAGATATTTAATACAATGTGGCGCTAAATTAACTTTTTACGTCGTCCTCTCATGGTTTCTATTCCCCCTCACAGTAAACTATATATTGAGAAAGTCTAGGAAAGAAGAAACCGTAAAATGATTATTTTTCGTAGGTTGCGTGTAACGCGATCTATATTTCGCAATAGTCGTATGTAATGCGATCCATATGTCGCACAAGTGCAGAGAATGGTCGGAACTTCAATATTTTCATTGAATCAAATTTTATTTACTAAAATATTTTATAAGAATCTCTAGTTAAAACGAATACGATAAAAAACAATATATTTTTTGGGAAAGTAACTTCAGAGTTGTCCCTTTGTCTTCTCTTTTAGTGCGAGTATATATAATTCAAAATAGCCGGTTTATGGCCGCAACAGGATTATTTTTACGTGAGACCCTTTAAAATAGAGACTTTCTGCTCTTTAGTGCTTCTCTCAAGAAATCTTCCATCTGTAACGTCATAACAGTCGCATTGTACAAAATTAGTGAGTGCATTTCAGAGACTTGAAATGCACATGGGAAATAGTTGCGGGCGCGAGCTGAAGGGACGCATTGCAAAACGAAGGTTTATATTCGGGGACGAGGAAACATTTGGACGTGCGCTGCCATGGGGGCAGGCTTGGAACCCCGTCGACAGGTTAACCGGGGAAACGCGGCTGGCGGAAGCGGCAAAATGACGCAGTTCCGGAGCCAGGCCGGAAGCTATATAAGACGGCCCCGGAAGAAACTCTTTCTTTTGTTTCTTGGGTTCATCCGTAGGTCGTCGTGGGTGGTGTGGCTCGTGGCACGTCGATGTGCTGGCTGTGGAGGCAAGAGGATGAAGCCGGCGCGCACGCGTCGTGACGTGAGGCAAGCGGTCGTGGCGACCGGTAAAGATTCTTCTAGTAACGGTCGGTTATTATAATTATTATAAAATTTGTAAATAGGTATTTCAGGTGTCGGTGCACCTTGTGAATAAATATTGAATATTTTACAACCGTTCACGTCTGTGTACTTTTGTTACGGCCCATCGAATCATACGTTTACGAATCATACGCTTATTTCATAAACGTTAAATTAGCAAGAGTCGAATTATTAAATTTAGACAATAATTACTCTCCCAAAAAGTGATGGATTTTTTTCTTTATATTTTCCTCGCATATAACAAAGAACTAAAGAAGAAAGTGCTGGTGTCATTTTTGGCGAATTCTGTATTTTTGAAAATTGCAAACAAAACGAATTTAAAAATCAAACTTTTCCGCGCGGCGTTTGATTGGCTGCCAGTGCGAAAGTTGAAAAATTGTAACGAAGAAGTCCCTTTTGTTAGCACTAGTGCAAAACATTGTTTGAGGCCTGTTATTGTAGTCTGGCCTGCATTCCATTTTAAATTAATACTATTCTTCGTGTACCAGTTAATTGGTCTTCTTTTGTTTCAGAATGTAAGTGAAATAACATGAAGCATGACGAGAATAAAAGGAGAATAAATAGTTAATGGCAGTATATTAAAATTCAAATGATTGGGCAAAAAATCGTCGTTCAAAATTGTTGTCCCTATGTAAAAGAAACGGGATTCATTAACATTTATCAATCACTAACTGTAGAAATAGAAAAATGTCGTGAAGAGCATTGATGTAGAATGAGTACCTCCTCAAAGGTGTCGGGGTCTGGCAGGCGGGGCGGCGCGGCCAGGAAGCCCAGCAGCTTGCCGGAGTAGGCGTTGCCCACCACCAGCGCCAGCAGCAGCAGCCCGGCCAATAGGAGGCGCTGCTCAAAGCAGGGGACGCGACGGCTGCTCGCCCCCGACAGCATCACCTCCACGACGTCCAAGAGCGCGCGCTGGAAGCCCGGCACTGCGCATGCGCACGCGCACCCAACCAAATCAGCGCTCCCTCTTGCGACACCCTTACTCTCTCGCCTTTTACTTCGTAGGAAGAGGAAGAAGGAGGCGCTGCTCAGAGCGGGGACGCGACGGCTGCTCGGCCCCGACAGCATAACCGCACGACGTCAAAGAGCGAGCGCTCGAACCCCGGCACTGCGCATGCGCACGCGCACCCAACCACATCAGCGCTCCCTCTCGCGGCACCTTTACTCCCTCGCTTTACTTCGTAGGAAGAGGAAGAAGAAGGCGCTGCTCAGAGCGGGGGACGCGACGGGTCAAGGCCCCTCCAACGCGATCTCCGCCACGTAGAAGAGCTCGCGCCGGCGCGGCGCCCTGCGTTCCGAGGCTTCACATTTGCCCTCGCGAATGAAAGAAGAGAAAGTTTGTAATGCAGCTGCAAAAAGTGGTGACTTCTAGACGGAAAAACTTGTATTGGGACTCCTCGATAATGAGAGTGGATAATTCGTTTTACTTTCTATTGAAACGAGCCACACCTGTCAACGCATCGCGGCTTCGTTCACCATGCTCAACCGATCCTCAAAAATCTCGTGCGCAAACGCTTGTAATCAGAATGCCTTTGTATAGGGATCTCCTTTTCAAAGGGTTTCGAGGGGACCACAAAACTTACTCGCGCCTCTTGAGCGCCTACACAGCTGGCAAAAGCAGCCTACCCGAGTAATGTAGGTAGTTTTGAGAAAATTAAGTAAACCCGCGGAATATCTAGAAGCTGTGTTTTGAGACACTTCATTAGAAACTTCCATAATGTATTAACGCCCGTAATGTAAATACTAACGACATTAGAGTTATATCAAAAAATTCTTCTGTTCAAGTATTTTTTTCTAAAAAAAACATCAAAATTAAGTTTATTACTTAATTGAGGAAATTTAGCTCTATATTTAGAGAACGTTGGAAGGAAACAACAGGAGTTTTGAAAAAATATTGATTTTAATATTTTAATTTTGCTAAAATTTCACTCAAAATTTGGAGAAAAGTACTAAAATTTACATGCATTTTACAAGAATTCATTGTGAAGATCTAATTTCATCTGAAGAAAAAAGAACCTTCTTGAAAATAGTGGTAGGAATACGCCGAAAAAGTTTTACACTTTGACAATTTTCGAAAATTCGGGAGTAACCGAATATCGCAACTATACCCACATCACACAAGGTAAGAATTCTGCGAATAGCAATTCAGCGAATAGAATTCTGCAAAAAATAAAAAAAAGCTCTTGATAACTGAAGACCCTGTTGAGGCTGCGAGTATAGCTTGAGTTGTTTGGGAGAGCATCTGAAAAGGTCGGCAGCAATCCATTGACGTAAGTGTAAGTTCTGAAAACGGCAATAATCAAGACGGATGGCACAGTGATCCGTAAGAATCCTTAAGTATAGAATAAATTGTCAGTTTTACCTTTGGAAAATTTTTTCCCTAATATTCTGTTTGTTATTTGTGCATAAGCGTAGCCCCTGTTTTAGCGCGCTACAAGGCACTGTGCACGTAAAAT
Source organism: Acheta domesticus (assembly GCA_031308135.1). Classification (NCBI taxonomy): domain Eukaryota; kingdom Metazoa; phylum Arthropoda; class Insecta; order Orthoptera; family Gryllidae; genus Acheta; species Acheta domesticus. The sequence goes on along the minus strand of JAHLJT010004567.1, from coordinate 28,799,977 downwards.
ACAATAACATGGAGGACGTAAATTCCGGGTATCAGTCTTCTCTGTCCAATACAAGTTTACAAACCTATTTGTATTATATTTGCATGCAGTTGTAGAAAAAATGTTGTTCATATTTCATGCGTGAAGTTTTCCGTTCCTCTCACGGTCTCGATTGAGAATTTTTCCTCGATCTCTGGTCTTGACCGTCAAACAAAAAGGAACTTTCCTCACTTAATATCAATATAACTATTTATTACACGCGTTTGTACTAGGGATAAAATGATTACCTATAAAAATGTGAACTAAACTATTTTTGTTTAAAAAGTTTTAAGCTCATGTATTAGCTATTTACGTTTATAGTTGCATGGTAGCGGTATTTTTTAGTTTTACTGCAAATTATTTTCATAAATAAATGCCGATGCAGAAGGCTAGTGCGTGGAGAAAAGATAAAACGCCACGGGGAAGCCGGTCCCCGCCCGCGAGCGCGTGACACGCGCCCTCCCCGCACCAGGGGCGAGGGGAGACCTTTTGTTCGGGACCTGGACGTAATAGAACTATTTGAATAGATTTGCGGCGCGTGCCCGTCACGGTTTTTTGGCTGTCACTCGCGCTGGAAGCTCAAGTTGTAATTCACTGCAACCTTCGGGGGTACAACGATCATGTCTCACACCCTTCTTGACCTACTTTCTTCGATAAACGAAGAGGGCTTTTGGAATGAGACAGAGTAAGGAAAATTCCCAGAATCGCCGGAGCTGGTTGGCTAAAAAAAGAGTTAAGACGCCATCACACTCAACCAATCAGGGGTAGAATTCTGTGGGGAAGGGATGATTTCGAAATATCTGCGAAAATTGGGGGGGGGAAACAGAGGAACAGCACACAAAGTGAGGGTACGAGAGACTTGGGTGACGAGAGCTGAGGAGGGAGGTCGAGGTACCTCGGGCATCGCGTGCTCTGGAAAGCGATTTGGGATTGCCCCGTGCAATCCAATTCTGTCTTGCTTAATCTCGATAGCCGGGAGAAACTCTTTCCGAGTATACATTTTTGAACTCTGCCATCACTGGCTATTTAACAGATACTCTCCGAGATTTGTGCTCGCATAGAACTTATTGGAACTCTCAAATCGCGCTGTGTGACATTGTGCGTGAGATACGCGATCGCTCGTGATTTGGGCCAACAAATCACTGCCTTCGCCGCAGCCCACGCCGCCGCCGTGGCGACACCGCCCCGTTGTTGTAAACACCCCCGGCGAGCGTACTTCGGCCTTGGAAGGTCGACCCGCCGCCGTCGCCGCGACCAGCTGCACCGGTGCCATTTGACGCCTGTTCAGCACCGTCATTATCAGGCATTGTTTGGTCAACGACCGTACAAAGACTTTTTCTGTGAATTGCGGTGCCGCGCTGAGGCACGTAATCGCCAGTTCAGAGGGCGAATGATCGTTTCCTTTATGTAATCAGTAGAATAATTTCATTGTGAATTTTTTTTCTTTTCTCTTAGATTTAAGTTTTTTGTTCCTAACCAAAGCTAATCAAGGAAGATAATTTCTTTAAATCGCCACCTTGAAGTAACCTTCTCCGGCCTATCATTAGGCGGAAATAAACTTTCTATTGGTTACCAGTCACCCAAATTGTTATTGTCATTATATTGCACCTTGCAGTTCCTTCCATCACCGCTATTTTCAGAAAGGTAACTAAAATTGACTGACTGAGTCTAGGCCCGGCCGCCCTCACGGATTTCCGGCGCTCCCACGCCGCCGGGGACCGCGTGCGGTGCGTGACAATATTCTTAGTTTAAGCTCTTTTTGGCTATTGATTGCTGCGGATTTGCTCGTTGCTTGCAGACATTTTCTCACTTCTGGATCACAATTCAACTTCTGACTGATCTTAGCGGTCGCTGCACCTAAATAACTCAAATCACTTTCAGGTTGCACTACAATCAGCAATTTTATTTTTCCTTCAATGAACGAATACAACTTCGCAGAACTTTTGGTTACAACTATCACTCCCAAACAAAAACTTTTTACCTCACAAAAAGTCGACTTCCTTCTTATTATCAACAAAGCCCCCTAGCAACCACCTGCCATTGTCTACTCTTTTCCTGAATAATTGGTATATCACAATATATTCTAATTAGTGTATTAACATTTATATCCAAGCGAATTCACGTATTTTTGACAACACTGCGATGAAATCAGTGAGTTGCTCGCTTTTTGGTTGAATTAGACGTTTTCAAATAATAGCTAAGATGTTAATAGCGCAGAAGATGCAATATTGCAATAACACGTAGCTGTTTCCAATAACGCGGGTACGTATGTGCTGTTGAAGCTCCACTAGCTTCATTGGCTTCTGCGGGTGCTATTAGAATAGCGGTGTTGCAAGTCGTATATGCTCAATATATACAGCGACTAAATGACACGCCTACAGACAGTTCGGCACCCCTGCCGCCGCTTCATCGTATAAATTATACCTTACAAATGAATTTCCTGTTGTAGCCGTACTGGTGTCTTATAAGAAGGTGGTGTAGTATTGCAAAAGTATAGCCCCACATATCGCGTAGATCGGAACACTCAACCATTATTCATTCCATGCTAACTTCACGCTCACTGACCTAATGAGAATCTTACCGTGCGCGGCTGAGATGTCTGCCGACCGGAATATCACCCGTGCCCGGCGCACAGTGTGGTGGTGGGTGGGATGCTGGGCGGCCCTCGGGGCAGGGCGGTGGGCGGCGTACCAGGCGGCGGCGGAGACTAGCAGCGCCCCGCCCAGCGCCGCCCACACGCGCGGCCGCAGCGGGATGTAGAGCACGGCGCCGAAAGACATCTGCGGAGCACGCCGCACGGCCAGGCAGCAGCGGTCCTGTATCACGGGCAAAGTCAGTTGCGCCACACTCGCCGGCCCTTCCCGGTAATAGGAAGGGTTAAATGACACATCCGCACTCTTCTTTTTCAATGCGGCGAACATATTCATCCAGCCATCGTTCAGCGGATGCAGCTCCACCTGGCTCTGGAACCTGACGCTACGCCGCGCCACTGCGGGGAAGAGGCGCGCCATGTGGGCGAAGGGCCCGTCCATCACCTCTCTGCCCTTTGCGTCCCACGAGGTGTGGAAGATGTGGGAGGCGAATGTGTATTGAGAATATTCCTTCTCCGTCTTGTTTTCGGTAATGAATAGCATCTCTTCACTGAATGCGCACGAATCACTCACTGTTGGCTGTAGTTTCACATCTAGCTGTTTTCCTCTTGCAGTGTTATCATGTACTTCACAACTGCACAAAAGAAACTGGGTTTTATCTACTTGTAACTGAGCAAATAAATTGAGTTTGGTATTATTACCCTTCGGTTTTGTCCTACCCAAGGAGGCGTCATGGTTTTCGTGAGATAAGTCTAGAACAGCAAAGAATGGCATCGCGTTGGCGGGGGCGTAGACGCGCAGGCTGTCTGCGAAGGCGTGCACGTGGCGCCAGCCGGCGGCGGCGAGGACGTGGCGGCGGCGGCGGTGCGTGGGGCGGAGGGCGAGCGGGCGCGGCGGGGCGCGGGCGAGGAGGAGCGGGGCGGCGGCGGCGGGGTGCAAGAGGCGCGAGAGGGTGCGCGCCGCCTCCCCCGCCCCCGCCCCCCAGCTGAGCCGCAGCTCCTCCTTGGGGCCCCGCCCCCAGCGCCCGCCCTCCAGCACGGAGCGCTGCAGCCACGGCGCGACGGCGCCGTCCTCGCACGCGCACTGCACTCTGGGGAAGGAGGCTCTGCACGGGGCGGATAGCGCACTCGAAAGCACGAGCACAAACACCACCAGCACTCTCTCCGCCTTCATCATTAACGGTCGGTCACAAATTGTTTCAACTGCGAAGTCCATCAACTGAGCGCTATTCTGTCTGAAACATCGAAGCTACAAATATAACTTCTAGATCTCTAGTTTACACGGAAATTGTAGAAAAATAATTTTGTCTTCCTTTAACCATTTTATATTTACTACTTTATTACTTGATCCGAATGATTTATGTATGTTTGATTATACACACAATCTTTTTTTTATTTAATAGTAGAAGTTCGCTTATATTTATAAACTTAAACCAAAGTACAATGTACAAAATCTCTATCACACATTCTGCAGCAATGTAACTAGAAGACATCTTGATTTCGCTTTGCACTTTTAATGCGTCCGTATATCATGCCGACTCAATGGTGCTATAATACACTGGAGGAAGCTTGGCGGTTGGCCGTTTATCCATTGGAAAATATTCTCTTGGCATATATATATATACTTTACCGTTCTATTTAAAAGGAAAGTGCCAAAGCTTGTCCTTCGTATGGAATCTCGTGATCACGTTTTTAACGTTTATCCGAATAATCTTCAAAAGTCTCTCTCGTTTCCATCAAGTAATAGAATGTAAAATAATAGAATAGGACGATCTATAAATGTTACACTGTAGATGAAAACATGTCTAATGATGAAGTTGAGCCCTTTGCCATTACTTTTTTAACAGAAAAATCTTAATTATCTAAATTTGTAAAAGCGTTATATCACTTACTGAATGTGATATACAAATAAAACTTTTAAAGGGACAAATTTTCAATTAAAATGTTCAGTTGGTGTCACCTCTCGGATGGTATAACCATCAGCCGACGCCCACTATCCAGCTTCTCTTAATTTCTTAATTACGTCAATTACGCGTTTGTCTTTAGGAGGTTGTATATTCCATTCCGTAGTTGTAGTTTCTATATCGCTTTCATATTATCAGGTAATTATTTGTCAAAGATAGAGGGGAAAAGAATTCTTTTAAAAAAGTTTCGTGACGCTGTGTATCGCGTGTCGTTTGAATGAATGTCATTTAGCAACCCCGTAAAACTCATTATTGATGAACGTTTCCTTTTAAAAACGTTAATAGATACACTGTACCTAGTAAAACCTTTGTGCTTTTTGCTTTGTGCCTAGTAAAAAACTCTCAAACTGAATAACGCTCTCAGTTCTCTGGTAAATTTTATGGTCAGTACAAAAAACGTAAAATATTATGTTAACAGAAACCCCGAGGGCCATTCCATTTGAAAAAAGTCAAAAATGTCCCTGATCCTTTGAATTTCTTTAAAATGTTTATACACCATTAGTTTTAATGTAAAAACAAAGACAGCAAGAAGTAGTTAACTTTTCAGTTGGTCTTTCTCATGGATTGCAGTATTGTACAGAGCATATAATTCAGTGCCCAAGTTAGTCGAGACCGGATGCACAAACGCCAAACGTCTAGCGTCTCGGAGAGAACTGGACTGCTTGTCATTATGTGCTGTCTTAGGGCCAGTACCCGTGTTTCCTTAAGGCGCGAGGTTGTTGAATCTGGTATTTACGTTATCGCTTCTCATTTAATTTCTCTTTACCGACACACATATTTTTAATGAAAAGGACACATGATAAGAGTGGGCTGCTTGTATTCTGATGAAAATGAATTGTTTTTGATGGTATGAAATGTTAAATGTGATAAGATCCAGTTTAATATTATATTAATTCAGCAGAGTGGCGGAAATCCCAAAGATCGCTAGTCCGAGTTTCCACGCCAGTGAAGATGGCCTGAAGTGCGCCGTCACCAAACACGCAAACAAGCGGAAATAATCAAGGGCTTCCTGCATGTTGACGGCTTGACCGCAATGCGTCGAAAGCGGTCCTGGATGGTGAAGGGCTTAGTTTGGGTATGCAACATAATATAAATCGCCGGTAAGCCACTCATTTGTTTCAAAAAGTTGGCTATTAATCTTCTTTACATAGGTTTTCGAAGTAATAGAAAAGTGCCCGGCATTGACCTTCCGGCCTTAATAATGTTTTTTTCTTTTCTTTAGAGTTCCATGGAAGAAAACTTACTAATGAATCTCAAATCACGCACGTGTGTCCGTGTGTTCTATGCCGCTGCGTGAAAGTAGAAATATCCACGGTTATACTCTTCCTGCGGCAAAAATAGCGGAGGATACAACTCATATTATAGTTTCACTTATAACGATAAACTAAACTCTGAATTAGCACGAATAAGTATAAACGTACGAACCACACTTAGAATTACGCACTTCAATGTATACACACCAATACGCATTTATCATAAAACGCCAAGATTTTCGTTTAGAACAGCGCTTTTATTCAAGCGAGGTGCCGCAACTCAGCCGGTTGCAAGCCCCATGACACGCACCGAGCACACCCGATCGCACCCGAGCTTCCCGCCTCGCAAACACCGATGCTCGGCAAGCCGGGGCATTTCAAAACTGCTAGTGTAAAACGACACTATCCTTTCGATAAATTAGAAGATGTATGTTATACTTAATGTAAACCGTGTAATGGGTATGCACATTTCCAGCAATTTGTAAACACTATTGTATTTGTGACTTTAAGTTTTTCAAATGACATCAAATGATGGTTTTCGAATACTCAAAAATAACCTGTGAAAACGAGGTACAAATTTTGCGTTTACTGTAGCGCTTAAACATTATTTTATTAAAAATGGCACGAAATTTTTTTAATAAAATTGCCATTTAGGACGAGATTTTACTGTTCGTTAATATTCTTAAAATAATATTTATGTTCTACCATTAGGAAATCGAGTTTTTTATGTAAACAAATGTACTTTAGTTGATGATGGATGGCCCAGAGCAAAGGGAATAGGACTCTCACGTAATATTCTCAGTGAGTGGAGAGTTTTTTAGAACCAGAAAATTTCCCAGATTTTTCGATCTTTCATGACATTTCTGCAATATCTCGAGAGAGCACTTAGTGTAATGACGAGAGACCGGAAATTTATATAGTATCAATTGTCAAAATAAGTAGATAAAAATGTAAAATGCGATATAATGTGTCATATTGAAAATACTCTAATTACACAGGGCTGCGAAAAAAATAAATACTCGGAGCTTTTAGTTCTGGTGGGTGATTTGAATTCATTTAAGCTAATAATTAATAAATCTGAAATCCATTTTTCTCTTACACGTAAGATTGTTTCGTAATTTCAAAGAAACGACTAGTAAAAAAACCCTCGATAAATGAAAGTTTCAAGAAACACATTGAATAAACGATTTAAAACTAGATATACCCAATTATAGTGAAGTATAAATGTGTATGCAAGCTCCACATATCTTATGCTCATTGATAACATCTTTATATTAATAATAATATTATATTTATAGTAACAATGTCAGAGACTCTGCTAACAAATTCTTTTGCGAAAATTTTGCATCCTCCATCGTTTTCTGTGCAATTCTACAGTTTCTCTCTTCTACGGATCAACAATCATGGCCTTCATAATTTCAGAATATCTGCTCTGATAACGTGTTTCCATCTCTTTCAGGTCTTGATGATACTTCTCTCCATGTTCATAATTGAAATCCCCCAAATTATAAGGGTAGAAATCAAGATGATTCAAGAAGAAATGAAGTTTGATGCGCATGTTACATTCTAAATTCTTCATAAAAATATTTATTTCATCAACTGTTGACGAGAAAAAGATTTGGAATCGGATATTTTTTATTTTCTTAAACAGAGAGTTTTGAGACCTCAGAAGGCCACTCTTCACTCATTAGAGCTTCAAAGTGTTCATCTTTCATCAGATTTCTAATTTGAGATTCAGTAAACATGCTTTAGTTAAGCTTGACGTCTGAAAGAAAAGGAAATTTTAAACAAATATATTTAAAGTAATCTCCATTCTTATTCAGAGCCTTGGCAAACTTTAATTATTATACCAGGATTGATGTGGAGTGGTGACAAAATTATATTTGCATTATTAACCAAATTTATTATTTCATTTTAATCTGCGGGATTTAAAGTATTTCTATTGACCAATCCCTATTGATCCACTGCAATTCACGAATTCTTCTAACACATTCACATAGAAAACAGGGAAACTTAATAAATCGTAGTTGAAGACCCAACAATATTCCAAAAACTTTCAAGTTTTCAAGACAACCCATTGGTTTTGTTTAGAATTATTTTTTAGTTCTTCCATATTTTCGTATGTATCATTTAAATGAACACAATGAGACTACTGACACTGAGGCACAATGATTTTCATTATGAAACAGAACAGCTTTGAGGCTGCGTTTCGAAGAATCTATAAACAACCTCCATTGATCTCTGACATGTCTTATTTCAAATTATGAAAGTACATCATGAATGTTATTGCAGTAACTCTACCTCTTTCATGAAATAATCAAGGTACTCGTCTTCTCTCTTTCGATAACAGTAAAACGTTGTGCCTGGTAGGGATGCGACTTCGATGTTGATGTTTCCAAAATATCGATGTTTTTTGAACATCAATGTTTTTCTTTTCCGATGTATTGTTTTAGATAGATAGATTTATTTAAACTGCTATAAACTAGTAACTGCTATAACTAGTATAAAAATTCTTGTGATTACAATACCATAAAAGTTAAAATAAGAAATATAACCGATTGTAACACTGTTATTCATGTGTTCAAACCAAAGAAACGCTGTTTGTACTATGTTTGTCGACCAAACTCTCTCACCCGATGTGACCTCGTGCTCTTTTATTTCCTCTTCCTTCATTTTCATTTTGCAAGTGGTCAGCAAGGACGCTATAAAACTATATAAGGTACTATATAAGGCGAAGGGTCTACCCCATCTTGTCGTACCGTTCATTCGGCGAATTGATAAACATGAAACTGTCAAATTAAAATGTGTTGCACACGAATTCAGATGTTTTAGGTTATTAAACCAGCTTGAAAATATTGATGTTGAAAAGCCATTGATGGTTTTTGGTTGTTGAATTATTAACATCGATGTTTGCTAACAACGATGTTTTGTTATTGATGTCGCATCACTAGTGCCTGGAGCTAGCATATTTTTACTTTACCTTACGTACTACGTACTATACGTACGTACATACGTACTATACGTGCGCTTTTTCTTGATACTCCTCAGCGGGGGATGCGAGGCGAGGCAGGTTCTGTTTACGTCACGGCAGCGCAGTGCTGTTAACATCCACAGAAAACTCAGCGAAAAGCGCGTCTTGGACTAGATAGCAACGAGAAACAACTCAAGTTTTTTTTTTAAATTCTGAAGAAATAATTAATAATTGTAGAAATTATTGAGTAACGAGAAGGTGCACGGTACGCAGAGGTCGTTAGAAAGAGAGAACGAAAACTGAGAAGTCCGAATTGTAAAGGAAGAAGGTGAGCAGCACTGCAAACTGAGCAGTGACGTTCCGAATGGGGCTTATGTTTTCTGCCAAGCCGTGCCGGGCTGAGCGAGAATTAGGGAGCTGGAGTATCAAGAAACTAGTGGTGCTACAGAATGGCACAGACTTTCCCGTATTAGTTTTCTATTTTCTTGGGTCTTCGCTAGCTATTCGGAATTACCACATACTTTTTCTTGCCAGCTACCATCTATCACCGCCAAAAGTACACTTTTTTTATATGTTTTATTTTTCGATTTCCTATTGGCAGAACGAAAATATTAATTTTAGAATATTAAAGAACACAAAAACCTAGCCCTAAATGGCAATTTTCTTATAAAAATTATGTGCCGTTGATGAGAAAATGGCGTTTTAGCACTAATAAATATGCGAAATTTGAAGCTC